>JAVGVS010000355.1:142500-441212 GCA_032718565.1 Distichodus sexfasciatus | reverse complement strand
AGATAGATAGATAGATAGATAGATAGATAGATAGATAGATAGATAGAAATCTGTCCCAGTAGTCAGTCAGTGTCTGTTTTCGTGCGCCGTCCCTAGGGGGCGCCACTGTCAACAGGCCCACCTGGTCGCTCCGATGGATCAGCCTCTGTCTGCTGCCAGCTTCATCTGCTTGTTTATCTCCGCTGTGGGATTTCGTCACGTTCCGACATCTGTTGTGGGCAGCGAGCGCACGTTTTTTGTTCTCTATTTTTTATTCCTTGCCTTGAAACGCGAGTGGTTAAGGGCCTCGGGGCAGATTGGGGATTCTGAGTCTCAAAGCAACGTTTAGCTGTTTGAAGATGCTGAACAGAACCGCTTGTTAAACAGGCAGGAAGCCTCTCTACATCTGTTTTGAGACATGTCAAGCTTTTAGAGACGTTTGTTTTTGCAAAGGAACCACAGGGACATTTTGGAGTGACGGTGATCTAGTGGTTAAGATACTAATTTCTGGACAAAGAGGTTGTGGGTTCAAATCCTTCCCCCAGAACTAACGTTGGGCCCTTGAACAAGACTGTTAACCCCAAGTTGCTGGAGGTGGCCGAGAGGTTATGGTGGTGGACTGTTAATCCATTGTTCTCTGCATGTGTGGGTTTGAATCCCATCCTCGTCGACAATCCTCCCTAAAACTGGGTATTTTTTCCTCCATCAGTTAATCAATCCAGCTTCCTGCTGGTTCAGCTCCGCTGACACTCTGATAAGCGTGAAATATGTAAAGTGTATCACAGAAACAATGTAAATATAGTGAGATATCGTATCTGTTTGCTAAACAGTGTGTCATCACCTGCACAGCCCACAGCTTCTCGTGACACTTTCATATATCATGTCCTGCACATATCTGCTGTCTACAAGAGTCAGGTCTCATATGGCTGAGTTATAAATGCGCTGATTCAGACCAGCTTCTGTTTTTATATTTATATTTACAGGGACAGTTATAACAAAATAAAGTTCTGGTCAAATAAGACGCCAAATAGTCAAAATACTCAAAATACTCAAACACTTGAGGTAAAGCACTGGAGTATTTGCTTATGAAAACACAAGTATTCAAAAGTAAATGTATATATTTTTAATAAAGCATTTTTAGAATCACATGATTCTGAAACCTAGTGGCGAAGGTTGTAGTGAATTTGGTTGGTTAGAAAAATGGCAATATAGCAGAAAGTGAGAGACGAAAATGGGAATATATACAGTGTATGTATATGTATATATATATAATCTATTATATTAACACATTTTGGGGGTTACGAAACTAAACCGACTCGAATTTGTGTTTTATTTTTTTCAAGATCATGAGGTAAAAAAGTAATATTGAGAAAAGTATTTTTTATTATATTTCTTTCGTTCTCCTGCACATGTCCGACATCTTCTCCACGGCGTCTTCACGCCACAAGACTCCCTGTGTCTATTTTCATTCGCGGGCATTTGCTGCCATGGCAACTTGGAATCGTGCGTGTGCGCACCAGCCGCGTGGGTCACGTAGCGTCGCGTTCCCGCCAGAGAGCCGATCGAGTGGAATACGTACACGATGAAAATGTGTTTAACATATTGATTTCTGCAATTCTTAACATAATGTTAACAAATATTATTTCTTCAGTGTTTCTACGCGAATCGCTGAGGGACGGGAACCGTTGTAGGACGCGCGCTAACATTACTTTTCTATACGTTGTTTTCACAAGTTAATGAAATTAATCGTCTCACAAGATATTTATTTTCTGGCGTTCTTGTGGAAAAATAAGAACTTTCATTTAAATTCTCTGAAGTTAGTTTAGAGGTATTAAATCAAGTTTTCCCCTGATGTATCGTTACACCGCTAGTTCTTGGTATTGAATGACTACAGAATCGGCTCGATACCCTGTGCCAATATTTGGTCATTTTTAGGCTACATTTGGTAATTTAGGCTACATTATTTATACAGGTTAAACAAACCTTGATGAAATTGTCATAGGAATTGCTAATCAGTGGCAGCCCTATTTTCAGTGTGAGAATGAATTCCCATGGGCTGCAGCAGACATTGCGTTCGCCCTTGTCCGGCTGTTTGACGTCTTTTCACGGGTCAGAACACGCTCCCTTCCGGACTTGACTTACTCGCTACACCCAATAAAGTTCACATGACTGCATGACTTCACTTCAGAGCGCTCAACTAATGAAAGTGTTGGGGCGGGAGGCCCGGCAGGAGGGAAGAAAAGTGACGTTTTTCCCTGTGGATCTGTGGAGTTAGCGCTGGGCGAGGAACGGCAAACTTTGTTCATGGCGTTTCACATGACGTCTTAATCTCTAGCATGAAGAAAGTGGGGAGTGAAAGCAGTGTCCCACCCATCTATGAGTGCAGATCAAGCAATTCAGTGTTTTTACTGTACGTCTGCCAGTTCATGAGCAACGATGACGATTGTCTGTGAATGCTGTCATTCGCCCGAGGACGTGATATATTCTGAGAGCTTGATTCAAAGCAACTTTAACTTCTTTTAGGTACTACAAGATATTTCTGGACATCAAGAAGCTTGCGGATGAAATGTGAAACATCTTCCAGAACCTAAAAGAGGTTCAGTTGATTCAGGCTCTCAAGATGATTATCTTCTGGTTTAAGGACAGTACAGACAGCCTTTTGACACTGAAAAGAGAAACTGATTTACCCCAAACGTTGCTCGGTGGCCTGGTTGGTTTGGGTGTAATTAAGTGCTGGAAAAACACATACTGATTCCCCTCGTGGCCTGTTCATTTTGTTGTGATAATTAAATAATTCAGGCATGTGCTAGACTGTGACTTTAATAGCTCCACTTTCTTTATGTTACAGGGCGGAAAAAACAGAAGTTTTGAGTGAAGATCTGCTACAGGTAAGACAATTTGGAATACAGAACTTTGTCACTTCTCACTAATGAGTTCTCTTCCCCTTTCCATCTCATAACCTGTTTCATGGCTCTCTCACACCACCACTAATCATTAAAGGTGTAAATCCCAACTTTCATCACAATACAATATTATTTTGATTTAATAGACAGTGATTTGACTTCTGACCAAAATAACAGACTCTGTTACTATATAATTAAGATTTGATTCAACTTATGAGTCAGTGATGGAGATGAGACTGTAAACCAGCTGTGTTAGTTTTCTGATTAATCACATGCATTAAAGAGTTAACATTCCCATCCCTACTTTCAACGCATTTTCTTAAAAAGGACAGGTCTGTACACATGCACACTTTTTTTGTGTGTGTGTGTGTGTGTGATGCAGGTGGAGAAGCGTCTGGATTTGGTGAAGCAGGTCTCCCATAGCACACACAAAAAGCTCAGTGCCTGCCTACAAGGACAGCAAGGGGCCGATGTGGACAAGAGATCCGTCAAGTCGCCTTCGGTTTGTCCCTTTTATACTGACTGACTGACCATCCCAGCAGCCGACCGACCCACCAAATATCCCATTGTCCCACCGACTGAACAACTTACCAATCCACCAATCCATTGACCAATCTGTCGACCCACCAACTGACCACCTAAACCATTGACCCACTGACCAACCTGCCCATCATAACCCATCGACCAATCAACCTATGCATTGACCAAATAACCAACCGATCCATAGACCGACCAACCAACCCATTGACCCACAGACCGACCCCCTGACCAACCAACCCATTTAACCAATGATCTACAGACTGACCGATCAACCAACCAACCGATTGACCCACCGACCGACCAACCAACCGACCCACCCACCAGCCCATCAGCCCACCAAATAACCCTTCGACCAATCAACCTACACATTGACCCAATAACCAACCGTCCCGCCAACCAATCCACAGGGCGACCAACCAACCCATCGACCAACTCACCAGTCCATCCGCCCACCAAATAACCAACTGATCCACAAACTGACCAACCCATTGACCCACGGACCGACATCCTGACCAACCAACCCATTTAACCAATGATCCATCTACAGACTGACCGATCAATCAACGAACTGATTGACCCACCGACCGACCAACCAACCAACCCGTCAACCAACCGACCAACCCACCAGCCCATCAGCCCACCAAATAACCCATCGACCCACCAACCAACCAACGAACTGATTGAACCACTGACTGACCAACCAACCCATCGATCCGCCCAGTGACAACAGTGATGAATGCTGCTTGTAAAACCACTAATTTTCTTTCCTCCTCAAACAGAAAAAGTTGCCCCTGACAACACTGGCCCAGTGCATGGTGGAGGGAGCTGCAGTTTTAGGAGACGACTCTTTACTTGGGTAACTACAAATATTTTACAAATCTGTAGACATTGCCGTAGTAAAACATATACACTGTCATATCCCAGACGAGCCCACATCTTGTGGGACAGTTGGAGGCGTAATTGTTAGGGCATTCGCACCGTGATCTGAAGGTCTGCCGCCTCACAGGGTTCGATCCCGGGTCGGCCGGAAGGCCTTTCTGGTGTGAAGCGTGCATGCTCTCCCTTGTTGGTGTGGGTTTCCTGCGGGTGCTCCCGTGTCCTCCCACAGTCCAAAAGCATGCACTATAGGTTAATTGGTGAATCTAAATTATCCCCGTAAGGTGTGAATGTGAGTGTGATTGTGTGTAAGTTCCCGGAATAGGCTGCTCATGTGAATAAGCCCTGCTCCCAGGCCGCTGCCCATGTCAGCTGCCCACTGCTCCTTCACAGTGTGTGCTGTGCTGTGGTGTGTTCACAATGACAAATAATCACTTGCTTATCAATTTCTTCACTATATAAACATGGCACGTGATATAAAACTGAACATAAATGTGAAATGAACTTCAAGAGTTTTGGTTTGATTTTACAGTTAGCAACACTAAACAACACTGAATAAATGTAATTTTTTAAGCAAATATGAATTTCTATTATTGGAAAAAAAACAATTATGTTGAATTTTATCAGGGTAACCCAGCACTGCTTATTGATTGCATTTCCGGTTTTCGAGTTTGAAAAACAAAACTACGTTTCCCTTCGTTTTCTTTTCGGGGGTCTGGTTGAGACGTCTCCCTGAGCGTTTTCTCTGGTGTTTTCGTGGACGATTTTCCCACAGCAAGATGCTGAAGTTGTGCGGGGACACGGAGGAGAAGTTGGCCCAGGAGCTAATTCTGTTCGAGTTCCAGATAGAGAGGGACGTAGTGGAACCTCTTTACGTCCTGGCGGAGGTAAACCCCCCCTCTCTTCTTCTCTGTCTTTCATGCATAAAGCCACATTAATCCAGCCCTGACTCGCTGCCCAGCCCTGGATGTGTTGAGACTCTCAAGTATGTTTGTATAAAAAGGTTTTAAAGACGTCGGACCTCATTCACTGACGAAAATTGTTCTTCAAACTCCCTTACGCAGTTCTCACCAAGATTCTGACCTTCACTAATATTTTCCTATTTGAGATTCGTTCTTGGGGGGCAGTTGGTGGTGTAACGGTTAGGGAGTTGGCCTCGTGATCAGAGGGTCGCCGGTTCAAATCCCGGACGGGTAAAGGTACCACTGAGGGACTCACGAGTAAGGAACTGTCCCCAAGCACTGCTGCCCGGGTGCTGGCCATGTCAGCTGTCCACTGCTCCTTTGCAGATGGGTTGAATGTAGAGGTCCCATGTGGCTGTGGTGCACTGTGTGCTGTGTTCACAACTACAAATAATCACTCACTTAGGACTAACTTTTTATAATAATTCACCACAGTTTTCAGTGTGTGCTTTTGGGTGATTTTTTAGGTGGATATTCCCAACATCCAGAAGCAGAGGAAACATCTAGCCAAGCTTGTCCTGGACATGGACTCTGCACGGACGAGGTGCTGCTTCTCTCTCTCCTCTGTTCACGCTGTAAGCTTCGCTGTCAGGTTGGTGGTGTGACGATCTGCCCGTATCTCTCCCGGCCTGCAGGTGGCAGCAGTCGTCCAAATCCTCCAGTCACCCCGGCAACCTGCAGCAGGGCGGAGCCAAATCCGACTCCCTGCGCGAGGAGATGGAGGAGACGGCCAATCGCATGGAGATCTGCAGGGTACACCATTCGCTCTGACGTTCATACATTCATCCGTTCATTCTTTCTTTCTTTAGTGCTTTCTTTTATTCATCCATTCTTTCTTTCTTTCTTTCTTTCTTACTTACTTTAGTTAGTGCTTTCTTTCTTTGTTTTTTCACTTTCTTTCTTTTTTCTTTCTATCTTACATTTTTTTTCTTACATTCATTCTTTAATTCTCGCTTTCTTTCATTCTTTCTTTCTGTTTTTTCACTTTCTTTCTTTCTTTCTTTCTTTCTGTCTTCCTCTCTTAATTTCTTTCTTTTTTTCTTTCTTTCTTTCTTTCTTTCTTTCTTTAATTCTTGCTTTCTTTCATTCTTTCTTTCTGTTTTTCATTAACTTTTTTGTTTCTGGTTTTCACTTTCTTTCTTTCTTTCTTTCTTTCTGTTTTTCATTAACTTTTTTCTTTCTGGTTTTTACTTTCTTTCTTTTTTATTTTCTTTCTTTCTGTTTTTCACTTTCTTTCTGTTTTTCCTTCATTCTTTAATTCTTGCATTCTTTCATTCTTTCTGTTTTTCACTTTCTTTCTTTCTTATTTTCTTTCTTATTTTCTTTCTGTTTTCCACTTTCTTTCTTTCTTTCCTTCATTCTTTAATTCTTGCTTTCTTTCATTCTTTCTTTCTTTTTTCCCTCTCTCTTCCTCTCTCTGCGCTTCTCTACATGCTTTATCCAGTTGCGAGTGAATTACGGTTATGTAACTGACATTTCCACAGTAAATGCTACCAGCCTTTTTCCCTTTGTTTTTGAACAAATCACCTTTATGAAATAAACGCAGGGTCATAACTCTGGCCTTCTGGCAGTGGAATGGGCTTCTGAGATGAAATGTGTAGACAAGACGGGGTTCATGTCTTCAAAATAATGAAATAATAACAATAAAGGCTTTTCCTGCTGCCACCGAACAGGAGCTGTGTTATAGTTAGGGCTGAGCGATACGACTCAAAATGCTGAAAATATTTATTTTTCTGTCTATTTTCTTCACACTTTAGCCAATTTTAGTCACACTTTTATTTATTTACAGAAATGTTAATTAATTCATTAATTCATTATCAGAACCCCTTAATCCCAACTGGGGTCGCGGGGACCGGAGCCTGTGCCAGGAACTACGGGCGCAAGGCGCAGACCAACCCTGGGCAAGCGCCAACACACCGCAGGGCACACACACTGACACATTCACACTCACATTCACACCTTACGGGGCCAATTTAGAGTTGCCAATTAACCTACAGTAGGTAAAACCACACGAACACAGGGAGAGCATGCACGCTTCACACCAGAAAGGCCCTATGGCCGACCCAGGGATCGAACCCAGAACCTTCTCACCATAGGGCGGCAGCACTAACCACTGCACCACCATAATATTTAATTACAATATTTAATTGTTCTCATTGTTCTCACATTTCATTCTTTGGATCTAATTGCACAAAAAAACAAAATATACACATAAATGCATGTAAACATTCTTAATTATTTTTATTAATTTGTCATAAAAAATGTAAATGTTTTAACATGCCATTTTTTGAAAACAAATTAGGCTATGCAACAAGCAACTTCACCGATCTTTACAAATGTCTCTTCTGACTTTAAAGATGCTTAACGGGTATTTTGGTCTTTTTATTTAAAAATATTGTGGCATCGTTATATTGCCCATCACTAGTTATACCTCAGTTTGCGTCGATGTGTCTCTTTGTGTTGTTTTCATGCTGAAAGCATTGATTTTTGATTCTCAGTGCTGCATAAGTGTTAAAATTGTAATTAAAATGTTGATTACTAAATGTTAAAGGTGTTCTCTTCACTACTATAATAATATTTTTCAGGACCAGTTATCGGCAGACATGTACAACTTTGTGGCCAAAGAAATAGACTATGCAAACTACTTTCAGACGGCAAGTTTCCATTTTTATAATTAATAAATGGCAGATATTTAATGTTCACATGCTTTTGTCGCAGTAAAAGTCGTTTGAGAAGGTTGTTAACGTGACCCGTGTTCTCTCCGCTCTTTGCCCTCAGCTTATAGAGGTTCAAGCCGAGTACCACAGGAAGTCTCTGGAGATTCTGCAGAGTGTGTTGCCTCAGATTAAAGCTCACCAGGGTGAGTTCCTCCATCTGGCACCGTGTCGCTGTCCTTCATTCTTCCCTTGCTGTCCTAGCAAAAAATATCAGTAAGATCAGAAATGCTTAGAGAAATACATCGAAAAGTCTTTTGACACAAAGAAGGTCAGTTATTAGAATTAGAAGGTTCTGCTGCAGTGTCAATATACATCGATTTTAAGAAGCAGTATTTGTTTTAAGAATGTTTCGAAATAATGTTCATAAATCCAAACCTTAGAGGCAGCTGGTAGCGTTACCGTTTGGTAGATCAACCCATGATTTGAGGGTCGCCGGTTCCTGAACTGGTAAAGGTACCACTGAGATACTCAAGCTTAAGATAAGGTACCATCCTCAAGCTTTGCTCCCCAGGCTCACTATGTTGATATGTGTTTCAAAGCCCTGTAGAGACATAGCAACAATCAATGTACAAATCTTCTAGAAACATTGCAGATGCTGTGTAAACATAGTAGAAAACGCTCAAAAATGCTGTCAGAGGAGTTAGAAAGCGTAAATTGAATTTTAGGAAACAAATTTTATTACGTGATGACAACGTTGTACAAACCTAAAATGGATATCTGGATCAACCTCAATAGAAACAAACACATTTAACCAACCGTACACACACCTGTTTCAACAAGTGCAGGGAAATTACAGTCCCTTTAGAGGTCGCCACAGCAGATCTTATATTTAAAACACACACTTTAAATCAACAAATATTAGATGCCAATATTTTTTCCTTTTATTTTTCAGAGGCATGGATCGAGAAGCCGTCGTACGGCAAGTCGCTGGAGGAGCACCTGACGCTGAGCGGCAGAGAGATCGCCTTCCCCATCGAAGCCTGCGTCACCATGCTGCTGGAGTGCGGCATGCAGGAGGAGGTGAGCACCTGGAGACAATCGTCACGATACCATATTTATACATATATATAAACTCTCTCACTTGGGCTCGACTTTGCGCTCAGGGTCTGTTCCGAGTTGCTCCCTCGGCCTCCAAACTCAAGAAGCTGAAGGCCTCGCTGGACTGCGGAGTTTTGGACGTGCAGGAATATTCAGCTGACCCTCACGCTATAGCAGGTTAGCAACGCCGCCGCGTTCTGCGAACCTGACTCTGACGCTGACCTTCACCCAGACGTTTGCCCCCAGACGTTAGTTTGGAGTGATTTGTCGTTTCTGCAGGCGTTGGTGTTCCGTAACAGAGTTTGACCCCAGTGCATTTCCATTTAAAGAGCAAGGGTGCGTTTGCCCTCGTCCCTTAACGCTCTGCCCTTTTGCGTGAGTCACTACTGGTCAATGAGGCAAAATAGAGCAGCAACACTGGAGAACACTGCTGACAGATCACACGGCTCATTTCTCTCTTATAGTCCTTTTCCACTGCACTAGTGTCGGTTCTTAACGCTTTTCCACTGCAACCTTTTTCCTTTGCAAATCTGAAATAGCGCTGAAATGCTGCTTGTCTGGAACCGAGAAACTTGTGTTGTAAAGAAACATAAGATAATAGCTAAGATAGTCATTACTTTACTAAATTAACGCCTTGAGCCCAATCGCCTCCAGTTCCGGGGCTGGAACGGGAAGGCTTTAAATAGTCGGTATACGTAAACATGTATGCGGCACATTAACATCGCTGATAGAATCTCGTCTAAAAATCTCAAACGAATTCCACCTAAACAACACAATTCCAACACCAAACACACAAATAAACAGAGAACGAAAACACTGCGTAGGTCTACGTGGAAGAAATACGGCTGTAGAATCTATACTACTACGGCTAACCATGCATACCGTATATCATATGAAAGCCCAGACTCAGCAAATTACGCAGATAATATGTATTTTTTTTGCCAAACATGATTTTTTTTTCCATGTTCTGCTGTGTTGCATCTTCCTTTATTCTGACCCAGTAACATGTTTGCTGATGCCACAGTAATCTCACAAGTGTTACCTTTATAATGACACCAAAAGCGTAAAAATAGACATTGTGGTTGCTGAGATACACACATTTTATTTTGGGTATCTTTTTTATAGCAAAAATCTGTAAAACAGTCTCAGGGCTTAACAGGTTAACTTCTGTAGCAGTAGAAAAGGAGATGAAATTAAGATGTGCCTTTATCTGGCAAAAGCATCCTTTTATACTTGTTAACACACAGTAGTTAAGGGAAAGTGGCGAGTGGTGTTACATTTAGGGGAAATATAGAAACTACTTCAAGTGCAAACACTTGGTTAGTATAAGGTTAGGGCAGGGGTCGGCAACCTTTAGCACTCAAAGAGCCATTTGGACCCGGTTTCCACAAAAGAGAAAACACCGGGAGCCGCGAATCCTTTTTGACATCTAAAATGAAGATGACACTGGATATATTGTTTTTTACGGAAGCATAATGCGTTCACTTGAGAAAAAATATTTCTGCTGTTTTTCTGAATTAACATCAAAAGCTCTCATTTCGCCTACTTTAGAGCTCTTGAGCGCAGGCAGCTCAAGACTTTGCGGTTGTTCACACGGAAAGCCCATTCTGATCTGCAGGACATTGCAGCGTTTTGTGGGGACTTTCATTTCATTTCAAATGAAATAAAAAGCAGAACCTTAAGTATCCATGCAGCTAAACTAAAATTGTTAAAATTTTAAAATTGCTGCATGCCGTAATCGCCTGTAGGCTACCGGAGTGTCGACCTGAAATTTAAAAATAAATTGGAAAAAAAACCTCACTATTTCACTGAACAATGTAAAATAGATATTGCAAAATATCTGATTAAAATATTTATTTTACCTGGTTAATGAGACTTTTGCTCCTGAACCTCAGCGCAAAGCGTCTGCAAATCCAGGCTGTAAGATGCCACCTCCATAAATGCAAATAAGTCGACCCAGGCATCATTATATGTTCTATTTTCTTCAGATATTTTTCTTTTCTTATATTTATCCATGCTTAGCCTACCTGGGGTCGAAAAGCTTGATAAATACACGGCAGTTTGGTGGGCATATACCGGCTTTCGTGGCGCATATTTTGAGCAACAAAAAATTGAACACATTGTATTTTAATCTAATAAGATCACAATAATCTTCAAATTTCGAACTACAATAAAAAAAAAAACCGACAAATAAAAATAAAATACACTTAAATTGAATACTCATTATTCATTTTTCAAAGCCACAGGGATCCGCAACATAAGGCTGAAAGAGCCAGAGCCGCGGGTTGCCGACTCCTGGGTTAGGGGTTCGAATCCTCAGAACGTAAAAGATACAGCCCCTCCATAAGACCCTTAAGCCCCATGTTGCTACAGGGAGACTGTCACTGCAATAGACCTTTGTCACACTTCCTGGTGCCGAACGTTCTAATCAGTGAAGCAGTGCACCGTCACTTCCTGTTTACATCAGCTGTTTCAGACGCAATGGCCGGCTCCTCTCACCGGCGTTACTGTAGTGTACCTGGCTGCTCCACTTCATAACAACGGCACCCTCACCTCAACTTTCACCATTTCCCTGAAGATGAAAACCCAAAATCTGTGAAAAAGCTGGGTGAGGTTAATTAGAAGGAACGAGGGTCCGTCACTTAATATGTAAAGAAAAGGCCAGAGTCAGAGCTGGGCAGAGCAGGTTTTTACAAAACTTTTACAGTGTGGTGAAGAAGGGTTAATGTTCTCTCTTCCCCACCTCTTCTCCAGCAAACAAAGCCAATATCACTTCCCTCCAGGCTGGAACAGACATGCTCGATCGATGTCAGACAGCGTCCATCCTTTTCCCCTTCATTTTCACTTGTGTCTTCTTCTTCTTCCAGGAGCACTCAAGTCCTATCTTCGTGAACTTCCCGAGCCTCTCATGACCTCTGAACTATACGATGAATGGATTCAGGCTTCAAAGTAAGTAGACCGTGAGACTCTGTATCTTGGCTCATAACTCAGATTTTTAGCGTTGTGACATTCCAAATTCCCAAATTCTTTGTAATGTCCTTCTCTAGTATCCAAGACATGGACAAGAGGCTCCAGGCGCTGCTGATGGTGTGTGAGAAACTTCCAGCCGACAATTTGAACAATTTCAGGTCAGTGATGAGGCTTGTTCATAGACATTCTTTATGCAGCGTTTTATATATACATATATATACATTCATATTTGCATTATATATACATATGATCTATATTGATGTGTGTGTACATAAGTCATGCAGTGGTTAACGGAGGTGAAGAGTCTCGGGTCGGTCTTGAGAGCCGACTTCACTGAAATATTGATGTGACTCGGCCTGAAATAGCTGGTGTGAGTGAGTTAGTGAGTGAGTGCGAGGCCAAGATTTTCTGTGAACGCTGCAGACTAAAAGGCGTTAGCGACACTGTTTTTCACTCCTCTCTCCTCAGTGATGTGCTTCAAGTACATCATGTTAATGACGTCTGAATAAAACGTATTCAAAACAAAGGAAATGACTTAAAAAGATACTTCAGATATTAACTTAGCAGCATACTTCAAATCAAGTCATACGGTATTAATGACATTTGAATCAAATTAACAACTATGGAGTTTAGTTAACTCTAAAAATTACATGTGTACTGCAGGTAATAATTCTATTTCTGAGGATTTATTGTAGGTGCAATGAATAGAAATGGCAGATATATACATATATACAGTGGTGCCTTGACTTAAGAGTTTAACTTGTGCCGCGACGGAGATCGTAATTCAAATTACTCGTATGTCAAATCAATTTTCCCCATTGAAATGAATTGAAATGCTATTAATCCGTTCCGGACCCACCCAAAAAATACCACATTTTTTTGTTACGTTTTTAAATAAGAAAAATGTGCTTATGAATAGCAAATATTGTATAAAAACACAATACAACAGAATGTACTGCAATAAACTGGTTTTATTAAGTATAATGTACAGCATTTGCCTTGGTGATCAGACGACTTGAAGATACTGACGAAGGCGGAGGAGAAAGGCTGAACTGAATAAATGAATCTTATCGGCTGATTTTTGCCTGTTTGGCCACGCTTTCCTGCCTTACATCTGCAGGGGTTCTCGATAAAAACCTGTCCAACGTGGTCTGTTTCATCCTCCCTTTTAGCACGTTTCTGAAATGAGTTAGGCAAGTGTCATTAAATAGCGCCGTCGCACGCCCAGCTGGCTCGTCACCCGAATTTTAGCTCAACTCAAAGCAAAAAAAACGGCCGAGAGTATCTCGAAAAACCCGTTAGTTGGGACACTCGTAAGTCAAGGTACCACTGTATATAGGTGCCAAAAAGTGCCAAAATTCACTTAAAAAGGCACCTTACTAGAGTGCTGTAAAAAACTCCACCACTTTGGCGTTTCATATAAGCGTGTGTATAGGTGTATAGAGTTGCGTGCTAACGGATGCACGGTTTTGCTTGCAAAGGTTCAACCAAATTTACAGAAAATGTAAAAATATTGTGGTGTTTATCTTTATCGGGATATGAAATTTTGGTGAAATCGCACTTGTACATTAGCCATGGACAATAAAAGCGTGCTTTTATCTCACTTTTTCTACAGATACTTGATCAAATTCCTGGCCAAGCTCAGCGACTACCAGGACGTCAACAAAATGACTCCGGGTAACATTGCAATAGTGCTGGGGCCCAACTTGCTGTGGTCTCATTCGGAAGCGTGAGTTTTTATTCTCCTTGTTATTATAAAGACGCACTCCAGAGACCTCACTGTTTTACTGTAGCAAGGAACATAAGAGCGTATTACATTTGTAGCAATAAGTTCAAAGCGGCTTCCTGCTGGAGCGCGAGTCTTTTTATTAGAGGTGAAATGTGGATTTAATGGCTTGTTGCCGTGCCCAGGAACATGACGGAAATGATGACCACCGTGTCCCTGCAAATCGTCGGCATTATAGAGCCGATCATCCAGCACGCAGAGTGGTTCTTTCCAGGAGGTGAGAAAAACACACACACACACACACACACAATCTCGCTTTTCCTTACAGTCGCGCTCTCTTGCAAACACACACACATTTTTCTTGTATTGCAATAACTGTAGGCTTGTTCCATCGGGGTCATGCTACTGGTCAGATTTGCATTTTAAAAATAGTGTCCCCTAAAAACAGTGTGTCCCCTTAAAACAAATGTCTCCTAAAAACAGTGAGTTCCCTTTTGAAAAAGTGTCTCCTTAAAAACAGTGTCGCCTTAAAACGAGTGCCCTCTTAAAACAATGTTCCTTAAAAAGTGTCCGCTTAAATGTGTGTCCCCTTAAAACAAATGTACCCTTACAAGCAGTGAGTCCCCTTAAAAAGTGTGTCCCCTAAAAATGGTGTGTCCGCTTAAAACAAGTGTCTCCTTAAAAACAGTGTGTCCCTTACAAGCAGTGAGTCCCCTCAAAAACAGTGTGGCCCCTTTTGAAAAAGTGTCTCCTTAAAAAGTGTCGCCTTAAAACGAGTGCCCTCTTAAAACATTGTTCCTTAAAAAGTGTCCACTTAAATGTGTCCCCTAAAACAAATGTCCCCTTAAAAACAGTGTCCCCTTAAAACAAGTGTCTCCTTAAAAACAGTGTGTCCCCTTTTGAAAAAGTGTCTCCTCAAAAACAGTGTGTCCCCTTAAAACAAGTGTCTCCTTAAAAACAGTGTGTCTCCTTTTGAAAAAGTGTCTCCTTAAAAACAGTGTGTCCCCTTTTGAAAAAGTGTCTCCTTAAAAACAGTGTCGCCTTAAAACGAGTGCCCTCTTAAAACAGTGTTCCTTAAAAAGTGTCCACTTAAATGTGTGTCCCCTTAAAACAAATGTCCCCTTAAAAACAGTATGTCCCCTTAGAAGCAGTGAGTCCCCTTAAAAAGTGTGTCCCCTAAAAACAGTGTGTCCCCTTAAAACAAGTGTCTCCTTAAAAACAGTGTGTCCCCTTAAAACAAGTGTCCCCTCAAAAACAGTGTGTCCCCTTAAAACAAGTGTCCCTTAGAAGCAGTGTGTCCCCTTAAAAACAGTGTGTCCCCTTAAAAAAATGTGTCCGCTTTTTAAGAAGTCTCCTCTTAAAAATAGTGTCCCTTTAAAAACAGTGTGTCGCCTTAAAATGAGTGTCTCCTTAAAAACAGCTTGTCCCCTTAAAAACTGTGCGTCCTCTTAGAAGCAGTGTGTTCCCTTAAAAACAGTGTGTCCTCTTAAAACAGTGTCCGCTTAAAAATGTTTTTCCTGTTACATCTTCACAAAAGTCATGAACACCACACACACACACACACACACACTCTTACCCACAGGCTTAAGACACACACACTAGTGTACCCCCGTGAGATGTCTAAACTGGTTTTCTTTGGGCTATATTTAGAGATCGAGTTCAATCTGACGGGGAACTACGGCAGCCCCGTGCACACCAACCACAACTCAAACTACAGCAGCATGCCGTCTCCCGACATGGAGCACACCGAGCGCAAGCAGCAGCAGCAGCACGAGCAGCAGGGACGCCGGCCGCTCAGCGTCGCCACCGACAACATGACGCTCGAGTTCTACAAAAAGGACGGGTGGGTGTTCACTAGCGTGGGGCGGTTCATCCGGAATTAACTCGCAACCTCCAATACACCTAACATTCCCCATGGCGATTATCTTAGCTATTATCAACATCCTGCTAATATTTTAAACATTCAAATATGACCCACGATCAATCAAAAAGGATTTCCAAGTAGCAACGCTTCATTTCAAACGGAGAGATGAATCATCGCAGGCTGCTGGACCGACTCCGTTGCTATAGCAACCTGCAGGGCAGGTGTGACAGGAGACGAGAGTCATGTTAAGGTTTCGGCGAGTGGGCTGGAGATTTATCAGTAAAACTGCGAGGTGCACGGCAAATGCGAACAAACGCACCGGCAAAACGGCAAAAAGGCTCGGTTAATCCCTCAGACGGGAAAATGGGATTTATTTTTACCGTTTCACGCACATCATCCATTCAAGTGGACGAGCATTCTTAGGTTTAACTGGGTGGCTTATAGTTCACGTCTTAAAGGGTTTAAGTGAAAATAAAATGTGATTTATACATTTAAGTCTATGAAAATACAAATATTCTGGGTTTTTGCGGAAATAAATGCTGTAGCAAGTCTGTGTAATTTTTCACTTCAGTCTTTTTAGTTACTTTGATCCCTCTTATTAATAAAGATTAATTATAATAATAAATGTTATGATTTTTTAAATATATATTTTCTTATTTTCAGAGCTCATATATTTACATTCACGCCATTTATCAGACCCTCTCACGTCTGTATGTATAAAACAACCTCTAATACACCTAACCTTCCCCATGACAATTTTTAAGATCAAAATTAATCAAAATTCCGCTAATACTGTTAATACTTTCCCCCGAGTGTGTTCATGTGCTGTTCTGCTAAAAAGGGTTTCCTCTTTAAAAACAGCGACAACACCGCCACTACACCTGTGTCTGTTAGCTTCAGTTATTTTAAGACATGTTAACACTTTCTTAAGTGTATTCATGTACCATCCCCTTTAAATGTGTCCTCCTGTCTTCCTAAAAACAGCGACAACACAAAAAGAGTGCTCCCTTAAAAGTATTCACTTAAAAACAGTGTGTCCCCTTAAAAACTGTGACATCATGAAACAGCATCCTCCTAAAAATAGTGATAACACAAAAAGAAAAACAGTGTGTCTCCTTAAAGTGTCTCCTAAAAAAACAGTAATAACACAAAAAGAGTAACCCCCTTAAAAGTGTCCACTTAAAAACAGTGTACTGGCAACCCTCGGAACACACGCCCAACATTATATCTCGATTATGATTAATGAGCGATTATTTTGTTTTTGGGTGTAAAATAATCGAAATTACCGGGTCGATTAGAGGTTCTGAATGTTGGTTTTGATTTATTTTTTATTCATTGCTGGACCCGCTTCTGAGACAAAAAATCAGATGAAGGTAGTTGTTTAAAAAGCATGAAAACATTAACTGCTTCCAAAGAGGAGTATAACTGGAAAAAAAAAACCTCAATTGTCCTGTTTGTCGTCGACTCTGTCCACAGAGCAAGGAGTTGTGGGTAATTACAGCTAATGGAGCTCAATGTGCTCACAGCGGGGCGATGCTCCAGATGCTGGTTTTGGATCAGCCTCTCCTAATCCATGTCAAAATACGTCCATCTCTAACAACAACACGTCTTTTACTCATTTGCTTTGGATAACTGAATAATAGTTTTCCTAATTCTCCCTCACTAACCCTCTCCTGCACTGTGTTTGGGTTATTAGCAGAAATCCAGCATCTCAAGTGATCAGAAATACGACTAACGATCAATCAAAAGGGATTTTCACTGAAAAATCTCTGACTTGTTCATATCCAGTATGTTCAGCACATTCATCCCTTCCCCTGTCGTCATCTCTCTAAACACTTCTAAAACTGCATGGAATGTGGATTAACTGTGACTCGGACTAACCTCCATTTCTCTGTCCTTATGAATGCAGCATTAGGAAAATACAAAGGTAATGATCGTCTCTAATGTCTTGTAAACATATATGTGTGTATATGAATCACTTTTCTCAATTTTAGTTGGTCATGCTGTCGATGGAAAGCTAAACGGAGAAATCCAAGGAAATCATACTCCCATAATGCAGTGAATGGATGAGATTTTGCTTGTCAAAGTTCCACTGTGCTCAGAATTTTGGCACCAAAAAAAAATAACACCATATCCACACTTTGTTGCGCACTTTGGAGCCGAGATACATTCCATCTCCAAACTTCCAGTTCTCTTCCACTTGTTTTATTAATAAAAGATATTGGAGGTACATTCCTTAAATTTAAACTGGTTAATTACCCTTATAATGACAGTTTGAATATGAATTTGAATTATGAATTTTTCAGTGTTGAACATTGGGAAAAACATGGATTAAGATTGATCGATGATGGTTTTATCAACGCATCACCGCCCTCTGAATTGTAATCGAATCAAACTGTATAAAACATATAAAAAGTTGCAGTCTGCTTGTGAAGTATCAAAGCTACAGCCAAGTTTTAATAGTTTTCTACACTACAAGCGACAGAGAAAAAATAACTACACAATAGTTTCATAGCTACACTACATACGTGTCTTTTAAAAAGTTCAATAGTTACTAGAAAAGCTACAATTGCTATTGATAAGCTACTGAAAAAAAGTAGTGAAGTTAGTAGCGTCTATAATTTAGTTTAGTTAGCTGCTCAACGCTAGTTATTGTTAGCCTGAGATAACAGGGTTAACCAATTTTAATGTTAAATTTACCAAGTGGTGACATAATGAAAACTGCACATGAATTGATAAAATTTCAGACAAATTCTCATTTTTGAGCAGTAGTCTTCTTATTTGTATTTCGTATTTTTTAAAAAAAATTCTTTAGAACAAATTGTAGAATTGGTGAATTTTTCTTAATGATACTCACAGTACTGTGCAAAAGTTTTTAGGCAGGTGTGAAAAAATGCTGTAAACAAAAGTGCTTTCAGAAATATAAATAATGATTGTTTATTTTTATCAATTTACAAAATGCAAAGTGAGCGAACAAAAGAAAAATCTAAATCAAATCTATATTTGGTGTTACTGCCTTTTGCCTTCAAACCAGCATCAATTCTTATAGGTACACTTGCACAAAGTCAGGGGTTTTGTAGGATTATAGTCATTATATTATTTTGTAATCATTATATTATTTTGTAGGATTATAGTCATTATATTATTTTTATGGATTGGATTATAGATCTGTGGTTAGTTCTCCAAGATGTTTGGAACAACCTACCAGCCGAGTTCCTTCAAAAACTGTGTACAAGTGAACCTAGAAGAACTGATGCTGTTTTGAAGGCAAAGGGTGATCACACCAAATATTGATTTGATTTGAATTTCTCTTTGTTCATTCACTGCATTTTTGTTGATTGATGAAAATAAATGATGCTGCTTTTGAAAGCATTCTTTGTTTACAGCATTTTTTTCACACCTGCCTAAAACTCTTGCACAGTACTATAAATACTGCCTTTAGCCGCATTGTCACGTTATCGGCGCGTACAAAAATGTGAACATTTGTAATCGGTATGAGAACGATGGTATCGGTGCAGCCCTGATCACGATATAGACATTTCTCAGCTTTCGCCGTTCTTTCTGACTAACATTGTCTCTTTTCGGGTGCAGTATGGGGGTGAGGGTGATGGACACGTCCTGGGTGAAAGGTAAAGGCGCGTCCACGTTAGCACGCAAAGCCTCGTCCACTCCGCCCAGCGCGCAGCCGCCCGGCAACGCCGACACGCTGGTCGCCGAGCAACAAGCCGACCCGGCGACCTCGCCCGTCCCAACGCCGCCTCCTCTGTCCGACCGCCCCGGGTAAGTGCTTTTTACTCACTTTTTATCCGCCGTGTTCGCCGCAGTCACTCTTTACAAGCGAAGGACCTCGTTCACCAGCGTTTATACAAATTTGCTCTTAGAAAGTTCCAGACACCTGTAGAATTGTTGGGAAAATCCGGCTTATGTTTGCACAAACAGACATGCAATAAAAAGCTCATTTAATGTATAGATGTTTAATTTTGTACTTTATATTATTCACATTTTTTCACTTTTTCACGCCTTTAAAACCTACTTTTTCACTCTTTACGTACAAAGGCCTCATTCACCAATTCTTCTCAAATTTCTTCTGACATTTAAATAGTATAATATTACACAACTGTAATTACAGTTATTAGCCCAAAATCCCAACCTTACGAGTGAGAAAGGTGAAAGAATCCAGGTCAGAATTCCGGCGATCTGGACTGGAGTGGGTGGGGGCGAGGCACAGACGTGACAAATTTAAGCGAACATTTTGCACAAACAGGCATCCAATTTGCACGAGTGTTCTCCGTCTGTAGATTCTATACTTACCTAAGTACGAGTCTGAAATTAGAAAACACTAGTGAATGTCAGAATCTTCATGAAACACTTAAGAACAAATCTCTTCTTAAGAGCGGTTGGTGAATGAGGCGAAGTCTGAAAACTTCGTTTTCTCTCTCTCTCTTTCATTTGTTCTTTTCTGAAATCCAGTCTCTTATTAAAACGGCAGAGTCAATAAATAAATTGCTAGAAATTTTCGTTTCCGTTAGGGCGTGTAAATGTGTCGGATGTTTCCCAAATGCAAAAGAAATCCATGCTGTGGCTTAAGAGTCATTTTTCATTTCATTAATCACAACTGAACCAACGCACTTTTTAAAATCTTCATCCCCTAACGCCGACTCGCCGGTTGTCGCTGCCGTCTCCGGCTCATCGTTTCTCGGCAGCTCACACTTTTATTTGATTTTATTATGATGGCTGTAGGTCTGTCTGGCTTGCTCGCTTAATCCCCTCCACACTCCCGTCCCCGCCCCCTTCACCGCGACTCTTTCAGGTTCTGAAAGGGTTTTGTCTGTGTTCAACTGCTCGGGTTTGGAGCAGGACCCGATTTGGAGCCTTCTGGTTTAATGCTGACAGAAAGAGAGAGCGGAGAGAGAAGAAAAAACAGAAGCATTACTTTCTGGGTCATAATAATTCACCATATAAACTGCCTGTAGTGTTTTTTGTCGGGCGAGTTTTAAAAATACGGAGAAAATGGTTCTGGACTTGGTGCAGTGCGTAGACACAAGGTCATCCTCGGCACATCCGAGAGCGATGTTATTTATTATTTTCTTTATAATATTTGTGCTGTTTCACGCTGAGACCACGTTTCCTTCATTTTATTATCATTTTGAAACTGATACTTGGGCTTCCTGTGCGCTACGCTTGTTCACCAGTATCCCCCGCGTCTCACGCCTAAAAACAACACCAGCGATTTTTCTCATCAACGCTTAGACAACATTATGTTAGCAGCCACCGCACTTTTCCTTTCTCTTCCCCCTTTTTTTGCGAGACCCTGACATTTCGGAACGGGAATGATGATTTCTGTCACCAGTAGAGAGAGCACATCCGACGAGCTGAATTCCACTGTTTTTGCGTATGCAGTTACTAGAGCTCTCTCTCTGTCTGCTCTTTATTTTATTTTTATTTATTTATTTTCGATTATCTGCAGCTCCGACGAGGTGTCGCCCCACCGGCCGGACCCCTCTCACGCCTATGCGCCCCACGGGGAGGAGCGGCCGCCCCCTCCTTACCCTTCCTTGTCTACTCTTAACGCATCCTCCTCTTCGTCTTGCCACATCCCTCACCACTTTTACCCCAAACCCCCTCCTTGCGCACGCCCGGTCGCCCCCGGTCGAATCCCAGCCCCCGGCCCCCCACCTCCGTTCGCTGGTCTGGATTCGGCCCCCCTCAACCCACCCTCAACCCCCAACTAACCCCCACCCCAACCCCTCCCACATCTGCACCCGTCCTCCCTCTCATTATCCTCTTCCTCCTCCCCTCGACATCACTTTCCAACCCCAAACCCAGCTGCCTCCACTTCCCCAACACGGCCCCCACCCTTGTCTGAACCCCGATTAGGTCCGCGCCTCCCTCTCTCGTAAGCTTGCCCTGAGTGCTTTGACCGCCACGAGGTTGCCCTGGGAAACGACCCTAGCCTCCCCACTTCCGGCCCCCCTCCTCCGTGGGCCGCCTGCCCGTGTGCCCGCGAGCGAGGACCCCCCAGGCTGACTAGGTAAATACCCAGCATGCGTCTGTGCCCCACCCAAACCGTGGTGGTGTTTTTTATGTAAAAATTCTGGGTGCACAGTGGAACTGTTGCCATGACATCTCTTGTGTCTGTAGGTGCGCAACTCTCACGTTCAACCCTGCCTTCACTCTCGCGCTTAACTCTTCCGCCACTCTCGCGTTCAACTGTATATTCCCTCTCGCGATCAACTCTGTCTTCACTCTCGCCCAACTCTATCTTCACTCTCACGCTCAACTCGGCCTTCACTCTCACGCTCAACTCTATCTTCACTCTCACGCTCAACTCGGGCTTCACTCTTGCATGCTTCATTCCTCTTGCATTCAACTGTATCTTCACTCTCACTTTCAACTCCTATCTTCACTCTCACGCTCAACTTTATATTCCTCTCCGTAACTCTATCTTCACTCTCGCCCAACTCTATCTTCACTCACGCTCAACTTTTACTGGCTGCCTCTCGCGCTCAACTCCTGTCTTTACTCTCACGCTAACTCTATCTTCACTCTCACGCTCAACTCTGTCTTCACTCTCACGCTCAACTCAGCCTTCACTCCTGCGCTCAACTAGGCCTTCACGCTTGCGTTCAACTCTATCTTCACTCTCACGCTCAACTCGGCCTTCACTCTCACGCTCAACTCAGCCTTCACTCTTGCGTTCAACTCTATCTTCACTCTCGCGCTCTGTCTTCACTCTCACGCTCAACTCCATCTTCACTCTCATGCTCAACTCTAAATTCACTCTCACGCTCAACTCTGTCTTTACTCTCATGCTTAACTCTGCCTTCACTCTTGCGCTCAACTCTGCCTTTATGCCTCCCCACTCACTTCGTGCCTCCCACAGTGTCGACTCTCCGCTCCGCTCTATCTTCACTCTCACGCCCAACTCTGCCTCCACTCTCACGCTCAACTCTGCCTTCACTCTCACGCCTAACTCTGCCTTCACTCTCGCCCTCAACTGTACCTTCACACTCAAGTTAAGAGGGAGCGTGAAGGTGGGGATTTTGGCTTTAACGATAAGCGCAAGTGTGCAGAGCAGGAGGTGAACTAAGCATAAGTCATTGGCGTGGTGTGAAACAGGACCAAGATACAAGCATAAAAGACAATATGTGTGTGGCGGCGTGAAGAGCAGAGTTCGCGAAGATGAAGAGCAGAGTTGAGCAGCGGCGTGAAGGTAGAGTTAATAGCAATCGACCAAGAGTGGAGTTGGCGCCAAGCAAGGCAATTGGCGCCTAGACCTGAAATTTAGCTTACAAAAGTTTCATCGTGCACTCAGGTTTTTAATTTACAAAAATAACGCCATAGCAAACACCCACCCAAACACCCAAAACCATGGGACGGCCAGCGAGGCTCCCCCACTTTAATTAAAGAATCAACAAGCCTTGCTACTAGCGCTGGCTAAGCTCTCTCTCTCCTTTACCCTTCTTTTTATTTCCTCTTATTTACCTGTATTCTTATGCTCACCAACTGCTCTTTCCAATGCCATATCTCTTGATTCTGTAACATTCATTGCCCAGGCAAAAGCTTTCTGCTGGGGAGTTGCCTAGCAACTGAGGATGTTACTGGCTTTGAGTGAAAGTGGATCCCTGCTTTAGAATGGAGAGAAAGACATGGATGACCCTGCATATGGCGATGATACTGGAGTGCCAAGTCTGTTTGGAGGGAAATCGAAGCTGAAAAGATTACGCATTTGCTACGTTCACTGCATTTTAGCAGACGCTGTCATCAAGAACGACTCGCGTTGCCTTATCACAGGGCATTTCCTGAAGAAATTGTGGGATTGCTGTTTGGTTGGTGATAGCTATGAGCAGATGAAGTTGGCCCTATCCACACGGGCGTTGGAATCTTGGGTAAATGAACGTGCTCTGAACGCCCTACTCGTTTCTGTTGCGTTTTGTAGCTGCGCTTGATTGACTTCAGAGTGGCATTACATTGGCATTAAGTTTTGCCGCTGTTTACGCCAGCCTGCAGCATTTGTAATTTCATGTGTTTACCTGTGGGGGCAGTAATCAGGCTGTCCAAAGTGTTTACCTGCGTGCCGAAATATAAAACTTTATAAAATATATACAAATATAAAAAGAGGAAATAAAATAGACGTCATATGGAGTGGGAGTATATATTGTATATTTTTGAAAAATTAAAAATAACTTGTATGCGCATATAAAGTTACGAGTATTTTTTTTAAAGTCTTGTGGCACATGAAGTACAGTCTTTTGTGCTGCACACTGAAGGGCATAATAAATATTAAAGTAACGGAATCACGGGATATATTTGGTCCTCCAGGATGTCAAACGAATGGCATGTAAACACAATAGCGGCGTTTTCTTCGCGTTTGTCTGGATTTCAGCAGAAATTGGGGCCAGGAAAACGTTGCATGCAGCGTTTGTTTGACGCCATCCGACTGCGCAGCCGACCGAACGCAGGTCGCGAAAACGCCTGTGTGGGCGGCTCTGATTAAACAGCCAGGCGAAAACGTCCGGCATTCAGTCCGCACTTACCTGACGCCACAAACGGATTCTGAGGTCCGTGTGGACTAGGCCTTAATGCGAATGTGGCCCCCTTATGGCCAAAATAGGGAATAACAACTTTAATGGGGGTCATTGTAAGGAACTACATTTTTAACCCGAAAAATAACAAATAAAACAGGGTTGCAATGGGTGCATGTCTTCTAAATAGGCTGAATTTTTGTCTCTACAAAAGAAATCTGTGGGGAGGAATTGTGGAAAGTGTAATGAAACAGAAGAAGAAATGACAAACTGTAGATGTGCAATAAGAGTGTTGAAAACATTATGGAGAAATGATAAATGCTGTTTATTGATGTTTCTGCTGATTATAGTTGAGCTGTTAAACTATGAGCTGTTGAATTAGCGTTAAATGACAGCCTTCATGGTGGCGCCCTTTTGACCAAAATAAAGAAAACTACAATTTTTGACTTGGGCTGGTAACCAGGGCGCAGTGCTAGCCTCAGTGAGGCTGGAATTCAAACCATGAACATATGGGTGAAGTGATTAATTGTCTTTGTGAACACAGCACATTGCTACGATGAAATGGCACTGCTTTTGACAGCCTGGGGAGCAGTGCCTGAGGCCGGTGCACCTTGCTCTTAGTACCTCAGTGGTGCCTTTAGCGGTCCGGGATTCGAACCGGCAACCTTCCAGTTATGGGGCGAACGTCCTGACCTACGCTACCAACTGCCCCAAAGTTATGCAGTCTCCCTGGTGGTGGGTGGTGGTGGTGGTGGGTTGCGTAGTGGCAGGACCCACAGCACCCCTTCCTGTGACCATGGGGCGATTTGAATGTGATCCTGAAATACCTGGAATTCTCATCAGAATTTTTGTCGTGAAGAGGCCTTTCAGATGAGAGGGTAGAAAGCGTCTTCATGAACCTAAAGGCGTCAGTACCTTCAATTCAAGTTCCCAAGCTGTGTGCAGATAATAAGCTCACACCGCCCGTGCTGGATTAGGCTCGTTCTTGGTGGTTAAATGGGATATGGAGGTCAGAAAATTACATCGTGACTGTAATGCTGCTCGAGCTTTTAGAATTTAGAGCGGCATGGCGTCCCGTCTCCAAACATAACTTCCTGATGGAGTCCACTGCCCGCCCTTTCCATCTTCCATGAGTCTTTTCCATCTAGGCGTTTTTAAGGCAGAGCTGAGATAGCATGTAGGAATGAAGAGATGCTCAGCTTCTCCTTGTCGCTGTAGATGTAGCAGTCTGAGCACTTAAAAAGAGCTGTCAGAGTGAAGAACAGCCTCCACAAGCTCAGCTCTATTACAGATTAATGGCTTGTATTGTGTGTGTGTGTGTGTGTGTATGGTGCGTGTGTGTTTGTAGAGTTGCGGGTGGGTGATTACCAGGGCAGCCTGCACAAGGACACTGTAGCTTTTCTGCTGACGCAGATGAGAAACACATGCAGACGAAATCCCACCTCGGCTGGTCTGTGACTTTGAGAAAAGATTTCAAAAAACAATAAAGACCCGACCCTTCAGGATTTCGCAATGTTGCGATCACAACTGTTAACGCAAATTCAGCCAAGTCCTGACCTTGCAATTTTGGCTAATTACCGCAGCTTTTCTGCCATTTTTCTGCCATCCTGTTACATTTAGAAGATGCTTGAAACGGGGAATAAAAACGCCTCACTTTTACCTTCCGAAATAGCTAAGTGGTTAAAGGTTTCACAAATAATAGTGAGTTTGTCAGTTACTCAGTCATTATCTGAACCACTTAATCAATATCGGGGTATAGTATTATTATATGATATCAATATCCAGTTTAATATTTATTTTGATGAGAAAAATAAGTGTTTATTTCATCAGAGATGGAGGTGGAATAAGCCTCACCTATGTGTTCCTTGTGCAGTTTCCCTGGTGGTGGGTGGGTGGATGGGTGG
This sequence comes from Distichodus sexfasciatus, assembly GCA_032718565.1. Classification (NCBI taxonomy): domain Eukaryota; kingdom Metazoa; phylum Chordata; class Actinopteri; order Characiformes; family Distichodontidae; genus Distichodus; species Distichodus sexfasciatus. The sequence goes on along the minus strand of JAVGVS010000355.1, from coordinate 415,208 downwards.
AGTGAGGTGGAGTGCAGCTCACAGACGGCCACGTCATTTCTGTCTCTCCCCAGTGCCTGAAGAGCAAGGGCTCTCGCCTGTGATTGGCCACAAGGCCGTGCAGGTGGCGGGACCCACAGTGCCCCCTGTCTGCAGTCAGCAGAGGCAACAACCAATCACCACACTCGACTGAGCACAGTCCGCAGTCTGCGCATAAGGTGGGTAATGATAACAAATAGTTCATTTAAGATGATCAATAGTTATCGATATTGATGGCATCAATGCTTTTAGATATTGATGGCATAGATATTACTCGATATTGATGCTATTAATGCTATTGATAACACACATATATTGATGACATTGATACTTATCAATAATGATGGCATCGATAGTGATAATTATAATTATTGATAATTATTAATAATTCAGTACATTCTTTTTGTTCTCTCTCTCTCTTTTTCCAGCCTCTAAGAAGCTGGCCCCCATGCCGCCCAAGGTCCCCATGTACGGCCAAAGTTCAGGGGGGATGTCAGACCAGTCCACAGGTCGGCCGTCGCCGGTCAGCCTGTCCCCCACCCCCCCGAGCACCCCCTCGTATGGCCTGGGCCACGCCCGTCCGGCCCCAGCCACGCCCCGTCTCGCTCCCAACTCCGCCCCGTCCCCACCGCCGCCCGCTATGCCTCCTCATCCCTTCCTCCCTCCTCGCCGGGCGGCCCCTGCGGTCCCGCCCTAACGCGGGCTCAGCCCTCCCTGTCCTCTCCTCTTGCTCCGCCCCGTCTCTGACGATGCAGCTCCTGAAGTCGCGACCGCCCCCAAAGCCCGACGAGGCCCAGCCTGCCCGCCGCCAGCCGCCCACCGCCACCGCCGCGCCCATGGCCCCCCCTTCCAGCGGCTGCGGGCCGGGCCTGCTGGGCGGACTGTCGGGGAAACATGTCCCACAAATGGCTCACGTCTCATTGGCCGGTGGCGGCGGCCTTGCTTTGCTTGAGCCGGACAACACCGTCCCGCTCTCAAACTGTCTGTCTCGCCGTCCTACGCTGACCACGGACTGTGAAGAGCCTTATGATGTGCCCCGCCCACCGCCCCTTCACTCTCGCCCCCCCAGCCCGACTTAATGTGAAACGTCAGGTGCCTTTAGATGCGGCTGCCTTTTTTGGTTAGTGGACTTTTAAAATGAAAACGCAGACAAAGGGCACAAAGGGAAGCACAGGGTCTGTAGGGATGACTAGGGTGTCACGATAGAATTGCGATAACTTATGCTTAAGAACATACTTGATGCTCAGTTCCGTTTTCGATACTACGCAGGTGGGCGGGTGGATAGCAAAAATTAGGAGTTGCATTATTTTTTGGTAATCAAGTATAGTACAAGACAAGCAATAACACCACTGACAACACTATTTTTAAGTTGTCAGACGCCTTAACATTTGTGCAAATATACTAATATACATTCATATATATAAAAAAAAAATATATATATATATATATATATATATATATATATTAGGGGTGTAACACATCCAAATCCATATCTGATTCATACCTCATTTTTTATTTGTTTATGAGTTTATTTTTTGGGAAGTATTTATAATGATTAGAACAATATAAACAATAACATTAATTGTTTTTACGTTCTCTATTTTATGTCTCTTTGTTTTGCTTTGCTTTGCTTTGTTCTGTTTTGGTTTGGGTTTGTTTTTGGTTTGGGTTTGGGTTTGGTTTTGTTTTTGGTTTGGTTTTGTTTTGTCTAATCTTGGTTTGGGTTTTGTTTCATTTTGTCTTGAGTTGGCTTGGTTTGGTTTTGTCCGATCTTGGTTTTCGGTTGGGTTTGGATTTGTTTTGTTTAAGCAAAGTCAAAGTAAACTTTATTGTCATCTCTGCTATATACTTTACAGCTATACAGAGAGATGAGACGACGTGGCTCCAAAGAACAAATAAGGCACATAGAATAAGCAATATATAAATAGAATATAGGATAAGAAATAATATAGAATAAGAAAGACTGGAAAAATACATCATATGTCTGTGTTATAGTGTATATTGTAAAAAAGTGAACTTTTGTTAGTTTGAGCAGTAGTGGTTTGGTGCAGTGCAGAGGCAGGGTTAAGGAGGGGACAGGCGAACCCGATCTATGGTCGGAACCGTGAACTTGAGTTTGGTTCCAGAATTGAATACACCCCTAATATATATACAGATTAGATACTCATTTGTTGCACAATGAATATCTAATCCAATCGCAATATTTACTATTGATTAGCATCCCATCAAATTATTTGCCGTCACTAATGGGGAGCCCATGGGGGGAGTCCTGGCTAATTTTCCAGACTAAAAAAGCAACCCCTTTATTGGTCAGGCTGTTTCTTCTCAAAACCAAAAGGCTTGTGGTCCGTCTGTCGTTCTGGTGGTCAGCTGTGTGGGCTCTGGAATTTTGTATGTTCTCACACGTTTGTGCGATGTCTCTTTGAGATGTCTGTGTCGGCCCATTCTCTTGATCGCTCCTGATTGATGTGTTGGTTTTTTTGTCCCCTGCCATCGTCGTGCACCTCGCAGCTGTGTGAGGCCAGGCGCACTGAGTGTGGGCTAAGTGTGAGGGGGACGTTTAGGGTAAGACCCGAAACCCGAAAAAAGCCGCTGCGCCCCGCTGTGCCGTAGCCTCATCTCGCGCTGGCTGTGACTGAGTCCTGTGGGGGGCGGTGGGGCTGCAGACGTCTGATCCCTCTTCTACATTTACGCTACCTTGTGCTCGGCTCTGTCATTCTCGGCTCTCTCATTCTCACTCTTGCTCACTGTCTCTCTCTCTCTTTCTCTCGCGCTCTCTTTGGCTCAGTCCCAATTCCGCCCTGACCCCTCCGTTTAGCTCTACACCCCACGATTTGGAGTGTCCTTGCTGACCTTTCAGAGTAGAGCTACAAGGGAAGGGATCATAACTCATTATGTTATGTTAGGATGCTTATCTCTGAACCAAGAGTTTATGGGTTCGACTCCTACCTCCAGCACTACCACTACTCGGTCCCTGAGCAAGACCCTTAACCCTCAAGTGGCTCTCAGGGAAATTGTCCCTGGAATTAGGAAAATGGAAGTCGCTCTGGAAAAGAGGTACTGCCAAAAGCTCGTAATTGTAAATTTAATAAACCTGTGACATTCCATATTACATAATAGTAGCAAATCTGCAACGTTGTGTATATACGTAACAATGCAACAAACACGCAACATTCCGTACTCGTGGATCAGCAGTGCCGAAGATGACAGTATTTTATTTATTTTTAATTTACATATGAAATAATATTTCATATGTACTGATCGACGCAACAAACGCAACAAACCCACAACATGCCATATGTACATAACAAACCTGTAACATTACATATTATGTAACAATGCAACATGCAACAAACCTGCGACATTCCGTAGGTTCAGATCAACAACACCAAACTCAATAAATGCATCAACAATGGCAAATGCAACACACCTGCGACCCTCTATATGTACAGAACAATGCCAGATGCACCAAATCCACAACATTCCACAGGTTCAGCTCAACAATGCAAACCTGCAACGTTCTATATTACATAAAAGTGCAAAACACAAATGCAACAAACCAACCAAATATGTACAAATACAAATCAACAATGAAAAATATGAAAAACCGGTGATATTCTGACTAAAATATTTCCATGAAATGTTCCATTTTTGTGTGCAGGATTACGTAGATGTACTTCATTTATGTCCTTTCTTCCCCACACATGTAGTCATGTTTCTATTGTGCTTCTGTTTTGTAAAGCGATCTGGGAATTTTCGTATTCCACTAGTCATCATTTGAAATCCCTTCATTGTAAGGGCTATCAAGAGGCAGCGACGCCCCCTTCACCTCCTTCACCAAAACAAACGGGACGCCCTACACTACGCGGGCTAAGTGGTAGGGCTGGGGTGGGGAATTGGGATTGGGCCTTTTTCTCCTTCTTTCTCTCCTGCCTTCTCTTTCTCCGTGGAGCTGCCTTCATTCTGTCCACGTGGTCTGGTGCATGAACGGTGTTGGGATTGCGCTAGTGCATGGCTTTATGGACGTTGCTTCCTCAAGTCCATCGTTAAAAAGGTCCTCTGTCCGAGGGCTGGACAAATAATCGAAAATTAAATGTAACTGATATTCATAATCCCTAATCGGAATTTTTTTTCCAATGATTATAATTTTTTACATTTTGTTAATGCTTTATGTTGTCACGAAAATGCATCCTGACTTATCTCGCTAAGCTATGAAATTGACAACTAGGGCATGACAACTAATCGAAAATTCATCAAAACTGATGTCGCTCTCTAATCGACATAATCATGAACTTGTCAATTATTTTGACTATTTTTGAAATTCAGGTAATAATTTCCCCAGTGTGTGTTGATGTGCTGTCCCCTTAAATAACACACCACCGTTTGTGTTGTCACGTGACTCCGTCCAGTCACTACATCTGTGTGCGTTTCCTTCAATTATTTAAAAACTGACCCTTCTTTTATAGTTGAGCATATTTACAATAAAAACCATGTCAGTGAAGTATGAGGGCAAAAACTAAATTACTTATTAATCGTAACCAAGGTAACATTCAGTTAACCGTGATACTGATTTGAGGTCGTATCACCCAGCCCTACCGCCCTCCTAAATCAAAACACCAAACTCGCCTCTCCTCTCCTCTCCTCTCAGTTATGTCGTGGTTTCGATGCTCACCACCCTGTAGGTAAGCGGAGCCGGGTTTGTAACTCCTCCCTCTCTTTCTCTCTCTTTCTCTCTTTCCTTACATGGGGCGATCCCGAAAAACCCACCAAACCTCCCCTCGCCCACTCTTCTGCTCGCTGTGACTTTGCCATTACATGTCCATCTCATTCTTACATAGGGGAGGTCATCACAAAGGCCACTTTTCCACTACACTGGTGTTGGTGCCAGTACCAGTTCCGGTTCCTACAGTTTTTCCACTGCAAAATTAAGATTGGTGCCGGTACCGCAAAATCGGCCCCAAACCGCCACAAAACTGTGCCGGTCTAGGATCAGGTTTATTATTTTACCGAAGATATGTACTCTTTTACTAGCCTTAGTAGTTATACCATATTTACAGTAAAAATGGCAAAAACCAACAAGTAATTAATCAGTCGTAATTGAAGTAAAATGTTCAGTTAATTGTTATATTGATTTGAGGTCATATCGCCCAGCCATGAGCATAGGCACAGGCACCGGCACCAGCACAGTGGAAAAGAGGTAAGTGAGAATCGTAGGAAGACGGCGTTCCGAAATCAGATTCCCCGTCCCTTCCCTCCGGCTCGCTTTGGCACTCATCCCATTGTCTTCTGTGTCAAAGTATTTTTTGGTCTCTGTGTTGGATATTAGGGGTGTAATGATACATCGATCTACACCGATACATCGATACAATGATCAACGAACCCATAGCGTCGATCCAGAATGAAAGCATTGATTGTAACATCACTTTATAATGAACAAGAGGTTTATTTTTCTTAAAAGAGAAGTATTTTATTTAATTTAAATATCTGGTTGAGCTCAGAACTAGAAACGTCAAATGATATTTTAGTTGCTTTTATAATTTGATGTGAATAGAAGTGATTGGGTTAAATCAGCATATGATATTGTCTCATATTAATCACCGGCTCCTGAGTAGAACTGAAACAAAATTGTCTCGTAACATACTATCCATTGTCCATTGAATTAATATTATATATCGTGATGAAACCTGGGATTTATGCCCCTATTGGGTATGTGGATCAATATGAACCGCGATGAATTCGTAAACGTGTCGTTTCGGGGCATGAATGAATAGCACCTTATATTTAAAGAGTCTAGTTCTTTGCACTTTGGGAAATGGGGAGCGAGTGTAGAGCGGTTTGCGTTGGACTGCAAGAGACTCCTCGCTTACTGTGACAGAATCCCTTTCTGCAGAATGTTAGTGAACGAAAACCCTTCTTTCCTAGCCCCCATTGTCACCAGCGACCTGCATTAATCTGACCCCGCGTTGGCTTTCTACGGAGGTCCAGACAGCTCAACAGAATGCAAAAGCCACAACGGAAATGCTAATGCTACAACGCGAAAGCAAAAGCGATAGTGAGCTGCGCTCCTTCTATATTATCAGTCCGGGACTTTTATTGCAGGCATACAGGCAGATTAACAAAATGTTTTGCTTGCTAGAATAAAAACCTCTTGAATGTTTTCAAAAACTTTATGACAATCCACCTGTCTGCCAGCAGTAAAAGTTCCCCGGAAACCCAGACTGATAATATAGATGGAACACTGTTGTCTTCCGTTGTGAACACCGTGTTCGCAACGCAACGCAAATGCAAAAGCTACAATACGTATGCAAATACAACACATATGCAAAAGCTACAACACATATGCAAAAGCTACAACACAAATGCAAACACTACAACACAAATACAAACACTACAACACAAATGCAAAAGCTACAACACAAATGCAAAAGCTACAACACAAATACAAAAACTACAAATGCAAAAGCTACAACACAAATGCAAAAGCTACAACACAAATACAAACACTACAACAAATGCAAAAGCTACAACACAAATGTAAAAGCTACAACACATGCAAACACAAATGCAAAAGCTACAAAACATATGCAAAAGCTACAACACAAATGCAAAAGCTACAACACAAATGCAAAAGCTACATCAAAAGTGAAGTCCATCTGTATTACTCGTCCAGGTTTTGGGGAGTCTTTTACCGCTGATGGATGGACTGATTATGGGAAAGTTTTCGAACCATTGAGAAGTTACTTTTTGGAAAGAAAACTGTTTAGTGTCTTTATGTTTGTCACTAACCTTTGTGTTAATTTGTCCGTCCGCCAGCAATACAAGCCTCCTGGAAACCTGGTCCGATAAATAGACAATTGTGGCATTTGTGTTCATGTTGCAGCTTTTGCATTTTTGTTTTAACTTTGCAATTCCCATTGTGGCTTTTTCTATTCCATAGAGCCATCTACCTTTTTCCCGGAAACGACTGAGAAACCACAACTCAACTTGCTTTTCCTTCTTTCTCTCCGTGTCTTTCTTCTTCACCCCATCCTCACCGCCATTGACATAAACACCCCTCTCCCTTCCCACCTTTTCATTAAACGTCTTACGTCCATAAAACGTTGCCATTTTTATGTAAAAATCTGATCCATCCACAAATCCCCAACCCTTCCGCCGCCATCGCCACCATCCGTCCATCAGCAGATCTCTTCAGTTTGGAAATCCCCTCCATCAATGTCAATCTGGACAGCCTGCTGGACGAGTTCAGGGTGGGGGGGACACCCTGCCGGAGCGTTCTGCGGGGGGAGCCTTCCACTGAGGAGGAGTCCCAGAGCACCACGCTGTAAAGCCGCCCTGAGCCCAGCCAGCAGCAGCAGCAGCAGAACCCTCCCCCCTTCCCGAAAATCCTGACAACACCCTGCAACTCCATGCCCGTTTAACACCCCACCATCTCCACAGCAGAATCCGGATCCGGACCCACCCCTTAACCCTGCTCTCCAAAACACAGACCCTGCCCTCTCCTACCCCCTTGCTTTCACTGCCAGAACTGGAACTGGCTCCCAAAACTGGAGCCAGACCCTCCCCTAAATCCTGCCCTCCAAAAAGCAGGCCCCACCCACCTCCTCAGCATTCAACGCCACACCTGGAACCCAAACCGGATCCCGGAACCTAAGCTGGACACTCACCTAAACACTACTCTCCAAAACATAGGCTGCCATCTTTTACTCCCCAACCACCCCCGTCGTTTTTGCGGAACGACCCTGTCCCCTTATTCCAATCCCACTACTCAGCATTCACCGTCAAACCCAAAACCGGAATCAGAACCAGATCTAGGAACCAGAACCAGCTGCCCTCCTCTCTGTTATTCAAAATGCAGACCCTGTCACCTTTTCTCATCCTTGTTCCTCGGCCTTCACCGCTAAACCAGGAACTGGAAACAGAGCCAGATCCAGGAATCGCAACCAAAAGCTGCCGTACACTCTACTACCCAAAAGGCAAACTCTGACCCTGTTTCTCAACATCCCTTCTCTGCCTTTACCGCTAAACCTGAAACCGGAACCAGAATTGAATCCAGGATCCAGAACCAGCTGCCCTTCTCCCTGCTCTCCAAAATGCAGACTCTGTCCCCTTTTCCCACCCCCTCCTCAGCCTTCATTGCTAAACCTGGAACTGGAATATGATCTGGGAACCGGAACCAGACCCTAACCTACTCTCTGCTCTCCAAAGTGCAGACCCTGCCCCTTTTCCCACCCTTTTCTCTTTGGCCTTTACCGCCAAACCCAAAACCTGAAAACAGAGTCTAGAACAAGAACCAGACCCTCTCCTAAAGGCTGCTCTCCAAAATGCAGACCCTGACAATGTTTCGCAAGCCAGCTCCTCAGCCTTCATCGTCCAGCCAGGAACTGGAACCAGACCCTGCCCTACACCCTGCTATGCTCCCCCCCCCCCAAAAAAATGCAGACCCTTACCCCTTTTCCCACTCTTCCCCCTCAGCCTTCACCGCCAAACCCGGAACATAAACCCAAACTCTCAGTATACCCTACTATTCAAGATGCAGACACCAGATGTTTCGCAAACCCCCCACCTCAGCCTTCACCGTAAAACCCAGAACCAGACCCTCCCCTATACCCTGCTCTACAAAATGCAGAGCCAACCCCCTTTTCTCACCCGCCTCCTTAGCCCTCACTACTAAACCTGGAACTGGAACGGATCCAGGACCCAGAACCAGACCCTGCCCTGTTCTCTGCTGTCCCCTTTTCCCACCTTCCCTCTTTGACCTTCACCACCAAACCCAAAACCAGAACCAGAACTGGATCCAGTTGCCAGAACCAGCTGCCCTACACCCTGCTACCCAAAATGTAGACCCTGACCGCTTTTCCCACTCTTCCTCCTCTGCTTTCACCGCCAAACTTGGAACCGAAACCAGACCTGGATTCCAGAACAAGAACCGGACCCTCCCCTAAAACCTGCTCTCCAAAGTGCAGACCCCAGCGCTTGTTCCCACCCTTCTCCTCATCCTTTACCGCCGCAACCAAACCCAGCACTGGCACACAGAACCCGCGCTGGTTCCTCCCTTAAATCCTGCTCTCCAGAATGCGGACCCTGCCCCCTGTTCGCACTGCTCAGTCTCTTCAGCTTTCACCACCAAACCCGGAACCGAAACCAGAACCGGATTTCGGAACCGGTGCCAGATGCCAGACCCTCCCCTAAACAACCTCGCCCTACAAAACGCAGACCCGCTCCTGCTTCCTCCCACCTTTTACTTTTCGCCAGTGGCTAACGAGAATGCCATCACCTCCTCTTACGGATTTGATAGATGCGATACGATGCGAAACGATGCCGTATGATACGTAATAACGTGACGACGAGCGCCAGAGGAGCGATTTTTAGAACGTCGCCGACAGGTTTTTTTATGAACGTGCTGTGGAGGAACGTAACAAGCTACGCATCTTGATGTATTTTTCGTTATATCTTTTGTTTTTTCTGCCTTATCAGCTACTGCGGTTCTATTGCAATACAATGCACATAATAGGAGGGTGTTTGCTGACTCCAAAGGACCTCATAATCCTTCTTCTTTGTGCTGGAAGCGTGAGCGTTTGCTGCCCCCTCGCGGCGAGAAATGGCAGCGCGTGCGCTCGTGTATGAATTTATAACAGGGTCCGAGAACGAAGTCAGGTGCGGTTTTATTTTTCTTCTCGAGAATGAGGACGTAAAGCATGCAGTTCTAGTTAGGTCTAGTTTTATAATGCCTCGTCCAGGCTGGTCTTAATCTTTCTTACTCCTTCTCTCTCTATTCTCTCTTCAACACTCACGCACACCTGCACCGCCACTCTTTTGTCGGGTTAAAACGTTTCAAACGAAATCGCACACTTAGCCGAGATAGCACACTATTTGAAAATACTCGCTAATAACACAATATGGAAACTTTGGGCCTCATTCTCTTCTTATATCTTCTTAAGTTTGTTCCTGCAAAAAACGTACGTCAGAGTCATGATGTTTTTTAAATTGTTCACAAATACATTTTTATAATGACGAATCCTCCATCCTCGTAAATTGAAAGCATGTGCCTATTTCTCTTAATTAGCATAACTAAACTTCCGTAAAAGGACAGAACTGGAACGTGAAGTTGACCAAAAATTCATTTATTCATTTATTTTCTGTTCCGCTTAATCCCTATTGGGCTCGCGGGGAGCGGAGCCTGTATTGGGACTATAGGCAGGGACCAAATCTTGGCGGGCGCCAACACATCACAAGAACCAAAAATGCTTAAATGTGATTATTTTAAATGAGGGAGAACCAGATTCTAAAAGAAAAAATTTAACGTAAGCATGCTTGAAAACGTGGCAGTGTTATTATAGTGTGTATTTAGTTCAAATGTTTCGCAAAATAATTCTTGTGTAAAACTTCTGCCAGTCCCGCCACGACCCCAGTTGGGATTAAGCGGTTCGGAGATTTACTGAATGAATTTTGGTGCTATTTGGCAATATGAAAACATTATGAAACATCCTCACGGGCGTTGGAATCTTGGGTGAATGAACGTGCTCTGAACGCCCTACGTGCGTTTTGTAGCTGCGCTTGATTGGCTTCAGTGAGGCGTTACATTGGCGTTGGTTTGACGCTGGTTAACGCCAACCTGCAGCACAATTTGTAATTTCACATGTTTACCTGTGGGGGCAGTAATCAGACTGTAGTCATGACGTTACATGGCATTAAAAACTTTAAATAAGTCTTGTGGCACAAGAAGGACAGTCTCTGAGCTGCACAGTTGGTTTTACATCACCCACTGAAGCACATAACAGGAATATTAAACAAACTTAACAGAATCTTGGGACACCTTCAGTCCTCCAGAACGTCAACCTAACGCCATGTAAACGCAATAGCGACGTTTTCTTTGCGTTCGTCAGGATTTTGGCAAAAATTGACGCCAAGGAAACATTGCATGCAGCATTTACTCAACGCCATCTGAACGTGCAGATCACGAACGCCCCAAATTCGCTCCAATGAGCAGAAAAACAGTCGTCGTTCAGTCAGCGCTCACGAGACACCACGATTGCCAGAAAAACACCTGATTCAGACAACCGTGTGGGTAGGGCTGAAGTGTGGTTGGTGAATGAGGTCCATTTTCGTCTTGCTCCTTTCAGCCTGTTACCGTAAAAAAAAAGGTCAGCGGTACAAAACCCTTACCCCCAATTCCCGCAAAAAGGGAGGTTAACTCTGTATTCCGTGCCTCCTGAGACAGATCTCATTGTCTGGATTTTAAGAATTTTAACGCCAGGCCGCGGTCCAGTGTAAATACGAAAGACTGTACATACACACCTGTAGATACGTGTTTAACGAGAGGACAAATGTATAGGCAAATATGAATTATATATTCATATGTGTGACACGCCATATTTATCTTGTATAGAGATAACGTTCTATGACGACGGAGTATTATTTTGTCCCTGAATATTTGTTGCCAGATACACGTGAAGAGAGCGAGGGGAGATTTTGCACTTTTGTAAGCCATGAACACTAACTGTAATTATCTGACAGCTATATGTTTTAAAAAGAAAAGTCTTAAGCAGAGTTTAAACCTAGAGTATACGCTGAACAGTTACAGGTCACGTACAGCCTTAATCCAATCTGCACAAATTACAGCAAATTCTAATTTTGGGGATTCTGTTGACCTGCTGTCAGGTGTTTTCTGACTTTCTTTCTTTAACCATATGAGCAGAGTCTTAAGCAGGGGTAGGTCTGGTGTCCTGGAGGTTTTCCACCCAACCTGATCAGTCTCTTCTGGTGTTTATCTACCTGAGACCAGGTGTGAATGTTCTGAAATCTGGTTGGATGGGAAACCTCCAGGACTGGAGTTGCCTAACCCTGGTCTAAAGGATGAGGGTTAGGGTCCGACCGATACTGGATTTCTGTGATCGATATTGATTCTGATATTTGCAGGATTTTAAAAGTTCTAGACCAACAAATATTTTTCCGGAAACACTAAATATAAATATTCCTGTAATATTTATTACAGAAACTTAAAACCTTTGGAAACTCTAGGAAAATCAAAAACCTTAAATGATTCTCTAGTTTGTCTAAATCCATATACCAAGCGTTTAAAGTAAACATGCATTTCCTCGTTCCTTAATTAGAAACAGCAAATATGGAGAACTTCAATATTCTGGTCCTCAAAGCAGCACATAATACAATTTAAAAATGAAGAGAATTAATCTTTAATATTTAATATTGCTCAATATCAAAGTTCTATATATTAAAGTAGTGGAAAGTTGATTTTTATGTTTAATTTAAGTGAGTGATTGTCATTGTGAACATACCACAGCACAGGACACAGCACAACAAAATGTAAACTCCTGCATTTGACCCATCCGTGAAGCTGCAGTGGGCAGCTCATTTTTCGGAGCAGTGCTTGGGGGCCGTACCTTGCTCATGAGTACAGTACCATGAGTGGTGCCGTTATCGGTCCTGAACTGACCTTTTGATTACAGGGTCAACTCTCTAATCGTCACGCTACTAACTTCTTAACTTCTAACTGATTACTTTAAATGTTTGCAACATCAAATAAAAAGATTTTTAATTTTGCTCAATCCTTATTAAGGTTACGACACGTAATATAGTTTTAAACTGCAGTTTATTTTATTTTGTGAACACTACTTTAAGGGCCAACAAAATATTTTAGGAATCAAATGAGTTGCGCCCTCTAGTGGTACCCACAATCCATCTTTTGCCTTTGCACTTCCCTTTCTTCATTTTTCGATCATTATTTGCACCAATAGTGATTTATTGATAATATCAACACCCCGATTTATCGGTCGGACTCTAACAGGGACATGTTATAAATTACAGGCCTCACTGACTTAATTACAGCCAAACCATGACGAGTTAAACATGCAGTGTGCAGATGGAAACGACACTTGCTGCAGTTGATCGCATCTAAACTCGTCTACACAAAAAAGGAACAGGTGGAAAGGGAACGGTGTTGGTGAAAGTGCAATTACGCTTCATATTCCGTCATTAACCTCAGTAAGAACAGATCGTAAGCTCCCTACTTTATTCCCAAACACACACACGCTAACAGCCTGACCTGAAAAATCCCCAAATGCCAGTGACTTTCCTTATTCTCTCTTTTAATCTGTGTATCATTCACTTCATTCGTTTTTCAAATTTTAAACCCAAAAATGTAAAAAATGTTTTTCAATTTCCCATTTTGCAATATGTGAAGACTCTAAGGGCCATTTTCCCAGTCTAAGATTAAGCCTAGTCCTAGACCAACTTTGACTTATAGGGCTAGTTTCCCAAACAAGGATTAAGCCTAAGCCTAGACTACCTTTGAATTTTAGTGGTGATAGTCTACGCTTAGGCTTAATTATTGTCTGGGGAACTAGCCTTATAAGTCAAAGTTGGCCTAGGACTAGACTTAATCTTAGACTGGGAAAATGGATCTAAGGGTTGGTTTCATGCTCATGGATTAAGCCTAGTCTTGGATTAAGTTGCAGTACCAATGGAGATTTACCACTGGAAATCAAGGCTAGTCTGGAGATAGAGGCTAGTCTTAATCATGAACTGGAAAATTGGCCCTGGAGGTTGAGGATTAGAGCCCGAACCATACAGAATGTCCACAACCGATAGCGATTTTGACAATTAGTGAACTAAAAAAATCTGTCACAAAGTCACCCGATGTGTAGTTTTTCCAGAGAGGTAAAACACAAAGACTTCCGTAATATTTATTAAGATTCAAGATTCTTTGTCACATACGTAGTTATACAAGTTCAGAATGAAAATAAACTAGAAATTAAATGTTTATGGTTAAATTAAGAAACACAATAAACTAAAAAGCAAAAAAGTAAGAATAAAAAATATACATAAAACATAGAAAATAAAGAAAATCCTCTTATAAGGATAATGCTATTTTTTACAAATAATAGTTTGTTTTATTATGAAAACTGTCAAAACTAACAACAATCATCAGTTTGATTTTGGGAAAAAAAATTAGCTTTTTTGGTTTTAATTTGAATAACGAATGAACAAACGGATCCACAAATTTTGTTTTCTTTCTTCAACTAAGAGTTAGTGTACTTCAGGGACAAGAGGACTCCTTTTGCTCAACATGTACGGTTTGCCTCGGTGTGCGTTCTCGACCACTTCTGTAACGATTCTTGGTGACTGAGTGCTCTATTTTAATAGTTGTAGTGATTATGACCATGATACTTGCAAGTGCCCTCACAATAGATATATAAATATCTATATATTTATGTCCTGATGCTAATGGCCAGTTTTGTGTACTTGAAGTTTGATTTTATTTTTATTTTCTCCTTTTTCTAATCGTCCGTGCTGGTTTCTTCAGTGTTCTAACGAAGAGGCGAGTGTGCATCCGAAATAAACGAGTGGTGATTGAATGTGATCGGACCTTTACTCTGACCTGCACTGAGGTAAAGGTTTTATCGATATCTTCTAGCAGCTGCAATAGACGCATGGATTTTGTTTCAAGTTTTTTCTCCTTTAATTTAGGCCACACTTTGCGATTTCACTCGTCCTTGCTGTCATTTTTGAATGCTTGCGTTAACGTCGTGGGAGGGAGGGACGGAGGGAGGGGATTTAAATCAGAATGCATTTGTCTGTTTTTGTCTCATTGATGACTCTGTCTTCATATGTTTCTACAGAAAGTCACATTTTTGTCCCAACAAGTGTGTTAAGAGTCACAAAGCCAACAGCTTCATTCAGAGCCCCTAAGGATCGATGAGAAAAAATACATTTTTTAAAAAAGGTGTTACGCTGAATTATCTGATTTTGTGACACTAAATTTTTTCCTGAATGAACCTAGATGCCTTTGCTTGCGTTTGTGTTTTACGGCCTAAAAAATTTAGAACACAGTATATGAGTAAAATCACAAAAGGCCTCATGAATAAACTCTACTCCAAGCAAAGCAATTTAATAACAGAAACTTTATTTTGTAATTCTGATTCTTTTACAATGTCAGATGTGGCAAATAACATTAAAGTAAAATTAAAGTAAAAGAATTATATATTATGTTAAGATTTTTTTCAATCGTTTTTTGATTGGATACAGCCATTTTGATGTCTATTTAGGAACTAAAGTAAATATGTACTCTTTAAATATTCTCTCGGAACTTAGTGATCACTTTTTGTGAAATTACTCTTTGGATTATGTGTGTTCATATATTGTGGCCTAATACCCAACAACTGTAAAACATAATTGGTTGTGTATTCAGATCACAAAATCAGTAAACAGAAATCAAAAAAGAGTGCAGATGTAATTTCACAGAAACCTCTTATGACTAAGCAAAAAGATATTGTGCTCATGCAAAAACATCTTGTGAGCAAATGAAAACTTCTTGTGCTCACATAAAAATAGCTTATACTCATGCAACAACATTCAGTGCTCATGCAAAAACATCTTGTGTTCACACAAAGTATCTTGTTAACAGTGAAATACATCTCACAAGCAAGTGAAAACTTCCTGTGCTCACATTTCGTGCTCATGCAAGAAATTCTTGTGGTCGCACAGAAACATCTTGTGAGCAGGCAAAAATATATTGTGTCCAACTGAAAACTTTTTGCGCTCATGCAAAAACGTCTTGTGAACAACTGGAAACTTTTGTGTGCAAAAATATCTTGTGAACAGTCAAAAGCATCTCATGAGCAAGTGAAAACGTCTCGTGAGTACACGAAACATCTTGTGCTCATGCAAAAACATCTAGCATTCACACAAAAGTATTTTGTAACCAGGCAAAAACGTCTCGTGAGCAAGTGAAAAGCTTCTCACGTTCAAGAGAAAAAAAAAGAAAAACATCTGCTGAATTGAAAATATCTTATGAACAACTAAAAACTGCTTGTGCTCATAGAAAAACATCTTGTGAACAGGCGAAAACATCTTATGAGTGCACAAAACCTGGTGCTCATGCAAAAATATCTTGTGAACAGGAAAAACCTTGTCATGAGCAAGTGAAAACTTACATAAAGGCATCTCATGCTGACCCAAAAACATCTCACAAGCACGCAAAAATGTTTTGTGAGCACATGAAAACATCTTGTGAGCATGAAAAACTATTATTTCTTTTTTTTCTCACTTGTCCTTTTAGGGGCTTCACTGTGTCCTCGTGTTAATGCAGAATGTTTGTTAGAAGAACGATCAAATCAAAGCCTGTAGACATTATGGCTCAGACTGAGTAACAGAGCTTCCAACTTCAGCACCCAAAGTGTCCAAATTCCCCCCAAATAATTACAACAATAATAACAAAGTTTATTTTCTGCTGATTTAATGATCACATTATGTTTGTAACACTCCAGGTTCACGTCTGTGGAAAGTGCATCTCAACACAAGGTTGTACTTTTATGTGAATGAAATTTAAATGAAAGAAATAAAACATATTTATGATATGAATCAGTTTGGAGCCCAGAAAGCCGAGTGCAAACTTCAGTAAGATTTACTATTTTGTCTGTGGTGAGATCAGTGTGTGACAATGCAGTGCATGTACTTGGTCTCGACAAATCACAATTCCGTTTCAGAATTTGCTAAATGTGACGAGTATAAATTGGGAAGAATTGGCCGACAAACATTGTTTTTTGTGTACACAGCTGGTTGAAAATAAAATGTACGAGTGCACAGCGTCCGTTGATGTACAATCCCTCGTCCCCTCTCACGCTCATCATCAGTTCTGTACAAAGTTGCCTGTAAATCACTTTTCCCTCCCTTCCGTCTCCTCAAGCTTAGCATATCAGTGGAACAACACAGTCTGTACTGTGAAGCCTACCGCAATCCTGATCAGAATGTCAGAAATAGATATAAATATATATATTAAACTCTACATTTGTAATATTTCTAGTCCGAGTGGTGTGTTCTGAATGTCTGGGTGAATAAAATGATGATGTTGCCGTTTTGGTTCTGTACGTTTTGCTTGTTATGGGGTTATCATTATTCTGGGATTTTCTAAATCTCACGTCTAAATACTGGTTAATAAGAAGAACATTAATATTTATCAATGATGAGTGAAGTGTAAAAACCTGACATTTAGGATCTAGATTTACAGCAGTCCTCAAAATTGAGGTAAAAAGCTCAATAAGGAGAACTGTTTCTCAATACAGCACTGAGAAAAAAAATGCTTTTAGGAATTTAATGGGAAATTTGGTCCTGGATTTAATAAGATTTTTTTTAAAAACAATTTAATGGGACATTGCATTTAGGAACCAGGTTGAAAATTGTGTTTTTGAAATTTTAATGGAAAATTTGTTTTTTGGAATTAAGTGGGAACTGGGTTCATGGGAATTTAATGGGAAATTTGGCTCTGGATTTAATTGGAAAGTGGTTTTTTTGTTATGTATTGGGAAATTGTGTTTCAGGAATTGAATGATAAATTGGGTTTTTGGTATGTTTGTAAGTTTACTAAGATTATTATTGTGGGATTTTCTAAATCTAAAAGTCAAATTATCCCTTCTCTTTAATTTGTAACATAAAATAAGTAGAACTTTAATATTTGTCAGTACTGATTAAAGCTCAAAAACCCATACATTTGGATTTTATGCACAGAGAGGATGTATTAATGGGGAGAAAGTTTAGGTTTGGGGAATTTAATGGGAGACAAAGGATTTACTACTTTTAACTTACTACATGTACAGAGCAGTTATTGTAATAGAAAAGATAGAAACATTATAATAAAATATAAGCTGGAGGTTGTTTGTAACAGGCTTCATGTTTTTAGGGGGATGTTTTGGGGAATTTAATGGAAGAAAGTCATAGGAAAATGTTGCTTTTCTTTTATAGATAACATTTTAAAATAGAAAAGATGCAAACATCTTAATAAGGTTTACTTTTTAAGTTATTTTACCAGGTTTGAGTTTGCTGGGGCTTTAAAGACATTATTGAGACTGGAATACTGCATGGGAAAACCCTACATATATTCTTAACAAACAAGTCCCAAACATACACAGTGGGGCACTTATTTATATAGGTATTTTAAATAGTCAGCATTTCATTTTATACCGACCAAACTGAGCTAGAAAAGAGAGCTCATCTGTCTGGCGATTGTCAGGCGATTGAGATCCGAGGATAGGGGAGTTTAGTTTTGCAACCTGCGGGGCAAGACGTGCCTGAAATTCAAGGGTGTGTCTGAAAAAACAGCGACTTAACTCATGGTCATGCATAGGTATGCGGGAGAGACGTAACAAAACACATACAGCTACTCCTTTAACCCTAATCGTGGTTACTTTCTCAGAATCTCCATCTGCGAAGTGCTGTAACTTTAATCCCAATAAAGATCTCAGCTTTCAGAGAGAAGAAC
Organism: Distichodus sexfasciatus; assembly: GCA_032718565.1. Lineage (NCBI taxonomy): Eukaryota > Metazoa > Chordata > Actinopteri > Characiformes > Distichodontidae > Distichodus > Distichodus sexfasciatus. The sequence continues at coordinate 396,919 of JAVGVS010000355.1, read as the reverse complement.
TCAGTCCGGCTCGAGCTGGCTAAATGATCCATCCTCCCATTAATTATTTGGTGATGAGAGAGAGGCATCTGGCAGCACCGAGCTCGAGTGTTTTGGTTTTATTTATCAGCTTGGAGTCAGCATTTTTAGATTCCAGCATTTTTTCCTGCAGGGACAAGACATTTAAAGACAAAACCTGATGAATTATTTTTTAGCTAATTCCCATTTTAATTTTGCATTCTGTGGCTATTGCCTTTGATAAAACTATACACAATATCAATGAACCTCATTCACTAATATTTTTTCTTAAATTTGTTAAGGTAAATAATTTAATATTATATAACTGCAGAATTGTAGAAAACCCAAGGAGCAAATGTTTTGCACAAATATACATGCAATAAAATTTTGTGCTCTTCAGAAGTTGTAGATTCTCTTCTTCCATAAGTTACCTTACATGAATCTTAGTGAAAGAGCAAATTTCTTTGGAAGTATAATATTACCAGTCACTTCAGACTAAAAGGTCAGGTAATCAGCATTAAACAAGTTCCAAACTTTTGCTTCAACAGTGTTCCACACGCAGAGTGATGAACAACCCCACCAAAAAGCAGGTATAAATTCGAGTCACTTTACGTATTTCTTGATCATGTTGACGATCACTCCCATCTCAAACTTTTACTGTCCTGTATACCTCCTAATGAGCGTGTCTTTAAAAATACATTTTTAGAAACCTTTTTATTTCACTTAGGACAGCTGTCTCAGTCATCGGAGCCCCAAAAGAGTCTCAAATTTGCTTCTTTTTTTGGCTTTGTGTATCACTTTGTAAAAACTTTAACTGGTATTTTTATTTTACTTTTATGTGCAGTCTCTTTTATTAAACATAAATAACTTATTAAGTTTAGGATGGTCACAAATTCATTTTCTTCAGTGTACTCGCCTCCGGCACTACCACCACTGGTAAGACTGAGCAAGACCTTTAACCCCAAGTTGCTCCAATGAAGACTTGTTCTGAAAGGAGGAAAACTGAAGATAGGATAATGTAGACCTTTTAAAAGTCGACTCTCATCTGGAGTCTGTGTCTTTAAGTGTGATGCGAAAGACATATAAACTCTGCCAAAGAAGCATCCAGGCACCATAAAGCATGTATCCATCAAGGTGGCTGTCCAGTGGGCAGTCGGTGGCGTAATGGTAGTGCGTTCGCCCCGTGATCAGAAGATTCGAATCCAGGTACCACTGAGGTAAGGTACCACTCATGAGCAAGTTACCATCCCCGGGCGCTGCCCTTGTCAGCTGCCCACTGCTCCATCACAGATGGGTCAAATGTAGAGGTCACATTTCGTCCTGTGGTGTGTTGAGAATGCCAAATAATCACACACCTTCAATTTGAAGTTCTCAGGCATGACAGACTGTTATTAAAACAAATAAACGTCTTTGTTTATGCCAAAAGCACCCAAGGCAGAGTGGCAGCCACCAAGGCCAGCAAGGTAAAAGCTATGAGGAGAACGAACAAGCAGTGCGAGGTTGTGCACAGTAAGCATCGTCGAGAGCTTCTGTTTTCATGAACCACATCTGTCCCAACCTCTATCACGTCGTCTTCGGCCATGGGCCGTCCCATGTCGCTTATGATGAAAACCTGAAGCGAGTCTTTGGGACAAATAAGTCTTTGTCGACTCAATCTGGCCGAGATCCACCGAACGCAGCGCCCGATAAACCGAAGCTGTCCGCCGGCTCTGGGCGAGGCTGCGGCGGCTGCGGCTGAGGCGGAAGCGCGAGCGATGGAAGTGGACGGAACTTCCAGAATCTTCGCGCTCTTTTTCTTCTCCTCCTCCTCCTCTCCGGTACAAGCGAGTAATCCGTGGAGCTTGGTGATGAAGGTGACATGTCTGCAAACCGGGCAGATAATACTGTCTCTTGTGATAATTCCGTCCCGGTTGACGCTGACAAAAGTTCGGACCAAACAGTCGTGACAGAAGGCGTGAGAGCAGCTCAGAGTCCGGGCGTTATCCGAGAGCGCCTCATAACAAACCGGGCACTCGGTGTCTGCTCCTTCTTCATCCATCCTCGCCGTATATATTAATATATATATATAATATATATGTTATATCCCAATAATCCGGTTTTTGACGAGGAGCCAAAAAGAAGCTTAGCTTCGAGACGTATAAGCTTTATTAAGTATAAAACTGATGCCCTTAAGAGAGAGAGAGAGAGAGACTGAGACTCGTCGTGAAAATGATGGACGAAAAGTCGTCAAACTGGATATGCTGCCGAGTCAAGAAGTCACAGAGACACCTTACACTGGTATCGATGACTATCTAGAGAAAAAGTCTATGAGAAAACCGCACGGACAGGTGAGGTGAGAGGAGGTGTCATTTTCAGTCTTGGTTAAAGCGTAAAAAGGGCTTTATTTGAGTCATATGGGCGAGCGAAACTGGACTCAATGGCGCCATCTTGTGTTCGAGATCGAAAGCGCTAATGTGAATTTCACTGAAATCGTCGTTTTTTTAAATAGAAAATGCTTATAAAAATTTAGTTTGAGGATATATTCTCTATATATTTGTATAAAACCATAGGTTACAATTTTCCTAATCTTAATTTATTTATTTCATTTCAACACTGCGCAGTCTTTGTACGGTGTTTTATTTCACTGCATGTATTAATAGCATAAGTATCGCTTACCAAAAAAAAAATGTAGGCTTCTGGCAAACACTTGCGGTTAACCTCTGGCAATGTTGCTGCAGATTTGTCCCAAAGTCATATTTTCAGGTGTAAATTAGGTTTGTGGCAAAGTTGTGGTATACTTTATTGAAAACTTATGGCAAACAATTGATTCTGTGATTTTATTTGTTGTTTATTGTTTGTAAGTGAATGATTATTTGTCATTGTGAACACAGCACAGCACACAGTGCACCACAACCAAATGTGACCTCTGCATTTAACCCATCTGTGAAGGAGCAGTGGGCAGCTAAAAAGCACCCGAGGAGCAGTGCTTGGGGACGGTAGCTTGCTCATGAGTACCTCAGTGGTAACTTCACTGGCCCTGGATTCGAACCTGCGACCTTCTGTTCACGTGGTGAACACCTTACCGTTACGCCACAAACTTGCTGCAAGTTTATGTTTTAAATTCCAGCAAAAATACAGTGAATACAATACAAGACAATAGTTTTTTATTCTTGAGTCTTGAATCTTAAACATAGGGAAGGAATTGGGATCTGAGGAATATAGGTGGTTTAGTGGTCAGCACTGACGCCTCACAGCGAGAAGGTCCTGGGTTCGTTCCCCGGGTCAGCCGTAGGGCCTTTCTGTGTGGAGTTTACATACTCTCCCCGTGTCTCCACGGAGCCTCCGATTTCCTCCCACTGTCCAAAGGCATACACGACAGGATAACTTAAGTCTTGAACATGTGGAAAGAATCAGAATCTGAGGTAACAAAAGAATAAACATGTCATTAGCCTGCATATCTGTAATCTCTATTACAAGCGACAGTGCCACACAAAATGATCTGACCGTCAATCTTTACATTTATTGCAGTGGCTTGCATGTAAAATCTACCATATTGTTCATTTTTCTGGAAACCTGTTCATCAACCACAACCACAAGTCCACAACATTTTGTAAATGCAATGTTTCAGTCTGGAGCAAATTTGTCACCAAAAGTTCACTACAAGTTGGCCATCACTGGCAAATTGTTTTGGAAAATGTATTCGCCATTAGTGGCCATTTGTCACTGTTGCCAGAACAAAAACTCATTGTTTGCGACAGATTTGCAGCAAACGTGGTTAATTTGTGGCAAAATTCAGAATATGTTGCCGCAAGTTTGCCATTGTCAGCCAGTAGTGGCAAACTTTTGCCTCAAATTAACCACGTTTGCTGCAAATCTGTCGCAAACAATTAGTTTTTGAAAGGGATGTGAGTCACAAATAAAGAACCTTGAAATTTTAATGTTTTTCCTTCAGAACTGTGTCTTAAATTAGTAAGTTAGTAATTAAGTAAACTTTATTTATATAGCACTTTATAAGCAAGCTATTGCCAGCCAGTGTTAAAAATGCTAAAAGAAAAATATAAAATAATAAAAAGAATAAAACATTTTAGGTCCACAGTTTAAAAATAGCACAAATTTACCAAGATTTATACAACACATAGGCCCTGACCTTCACATTTGGTTCTCCCCAAATGCTAATAAATACGGGGGAGTTTTGGAGCTGCTGCTGCAAATGCGTGGTCACCTTTAGTTCTTAAATGGGTTCCAAGGACCGTCACCTTGGATGTTATAATATGCAAGTTGCATAAATAGAATAGGTCCCAGTCATCTTTTTGTACATCTAAACAGAAATCAATTACTAGTTTTAAGTTACACAGCAAAGTGAGGCCTTAAATATCTGAAGTGACTGTGCACTGTTTTAATTATTTTGACATTAATACCTTTCAAAGGAAAACAAATGACATCAATTCAACTGAATTTCTTTTGCAGCAGCCTAGACACACCTACTCACAACTTCATTTGTTTCATACTATGTTGTGGGGAAATGTTTAAATGAGCATTTAAAAATAGCACAAATTGAATTATTCAGTCACCAAAAAAAATTAATCAAGCCAATTAACCCCAAGTTTCTGCAAGATACACTTTCCCTTTAGAAATGGAAGTTGCTCTGGATAAAAGCATCTGCTAAATAGCATAAATATTAAATCAATTATTAGTTTAAACCTTTTGAAGTTACCTCACTGGGAAAGTTGAGATGTTGCTTATGCCTTAGAGGCGAATGACGTTCACCATTTTAATTATTTTAGAATGAACGCTTCTATGGAAAACAAATGACATAAATTCAATTGAATTTATTTTGTACAGTACCAGCTAAGACACACCTATTCATTCCTTCTTATATTTTATTTGTTATACTTAAGCCCTGCGGTGTGTTGGCACTGCCCAGGGTTGTTCCCCGCCTTGCGCCCGTAAGTTCCCAGGATAGGTTCCGGTGCCTCCGTAACCCCAGTTGGGATTCAGCGGTTCAAATAATGAATGAATGAATGAATGTTATTCTTTATTTCACTTTCCAGCTTTTTGAGTATAAGTAAATAGGAAATATTTATATGCACCAAGAGTTCGGGGGTTCAAATCAGACCTCCAGCACTACCACATTCTGGTCCCTGATCAAGACCCTTAAGCCTAAATTGCTCCAAGGAGACTGTCCCTGAAATAAAGAAATGGAAGTCACTCTGGATATTCTTCAAGGAGTATCTAGGAGACTAATTACTCCTCATACTTATTGTTTACTTTGTTTTTCCTTACTAATATACGTTTGTTCTTTGTACACTAACTTAAATTTTTATCTAACAGGATTTGTTAAAGTTTTTAACTTAGCTGTCAGTAACTTAGTTTTAATGACAGTTGTTGATTTAAGTCTAACTTTACCCATTGAAAAACACTTGTGGACCACAAAGCACTGTGGTATGTCACTCTGGGGTGCATTTCCCAAAAGCATAGTGGCTAATGTATTGCTAACTACGTGTCAGAGCTCTCAACTCACTGCCACCACCAAGGAACTGATAAAATTGCAGGAAATGCAACTTTTGGACAAATTTTGACATTTGCACAATATCACATATTTCACAAATATGCACATTTTACCTCATTCTACCTCATACTAAATTTACTCATGCCTATTTGTACACTGCTCATGCCTATTTTGTACATCTGTCATTTTTGCACACGTTTTTGTCTTGTCCTGTTCTGTCTATAGCATCCTAGAAACTAAAATGCACAGTCACTTTTGAAGCGTCTTGATATGTCTTCCTGCTGTCCCTGTTTAGTGTACAGAGATTTTTTTAATAGTTTTTATAAGTATTTAAATACAAATATTTTTATAGTTAAGTCTGAGTAACTAATTTCTTTTTCTTTTAAAAATTGTACTATGTGTAATCTCTGTTTATATCTTTTTTATATATATTTATATTCTACGCACCATGGGGGGAGGGGCTGGGTGAAACGGCATTTCAATACACTGTATACCATGTAAACTGTTGTATTGACAATAAATCCCTCTTGAATCTTGAATCTTGAATAATAACTATTGGTATAAAATTAAGAAAACCCATTTCAAGATGCTAATAATTGTACAAATATATGTCTGAATAATTGTACATTAATTATAAAAGCTCAAATTTTCATTATTTTGCATTATATTTAAGATGAGTGTGTGATTTTGATGGGGTCCCTTAAAGGCACTATACAGTAATACTGACCCATATGTTTTTTATGTAAAATATACTATACAGTATATAAAGTATTTTGCCAAATCAAAAATTAAATCGCCCGTATCATATCATTTTCTTTAGCTCTAAAGTCAGGAAAGCCAAATTTAACATGTTTAAATGAAATAATAGAAATTAAACTGGAGTCTGGCTCTCTTTAGTAATGACTGTGGAATGTCGGCGGCGTCTCCAGGCGTCATTCGTGACGTCATCGCGCACGTACGTCTTTTACCGGAAGTCTCACCGCCTCCTTCAGAAAAAAAGGGAAAAACTGGAGCCGCGTTGGCGTTTCCTCGGCAGCAGCGTGAGCACTCCGTTACCGGGCGATGTTCAGGTAAAAAATTAAGGTAAATTAGAGATATTGAGTTGCCGGTTGTGTCGCTTTATGGACCGTGATTGAGTACTTTGTTGTGGTGTGTTGTGACTAAATACCAAACTGTGGGGAAATGGTCTTTGATGTTGGACAGCTCGCTCAGGGCCGGACCCGGTAACGATAACAGTGACTATGCGAACCGGGTCACTACGCGGCCTGGGATTACCGTAACCTTCATTTACTGACTGTATTGTCGACCTTATTGCAGTGACTAACATTTGATCATTTTGGTAAATATTATTTATTTGCTTAAGATTGTCTATGTAAATAAGGCTGAACGTTGTCCGTTAACAGCCCGTGTCGTAGGCGTTTACCGTTTGCTTAACGTTAGTCGGTTTAATTGAGGTAATGTTATCTGGTAACCGTCAATAAATAAATAGCACCTACTTTCTGAAATTAATCTTTAACTTTACTGTCATGTACCGTGGGATGTTTATTATATGTAATTTAATATATTACATTTGCATTTATGACATTCCTCAGCGAGCTACAGTCTTAATATGTGTTTTACCATCAGAAAATGTACATTTTCCGTTATCTTGATATTTTCTCGCGATGTCAAGATAATAGAGAGGTTTATCTCAAGCTTATGGTTTTTTTCGTCGGTGATTTGCGACCGATTTGACATTTGGATTGTGTGTCACGATTATCATGAATCCTCGATTATATTTTAATCGTGGCTTGTCAATAAGCAGAATTATCATAGTGTTTATCTCGTGTAAGATTACCAGAGATTTGAGCCTTTCAGCCAATACATTATTATCAATGATTTCAGGATAGATTTAGCATCTTGATTGTGTATCATTAATATTTTTATTTTGATTGTGGCTTGTCAGTAAGCAGAGTTGTCATATTAGTATTTATGTATTATACGGTTTCCAAAGATTTGCAGCCTTCATTTTGGTTATCGTCATCATCATCATCATCATCATCATCATCATCATGAACCATTGCTTTCTACTTTGATTATGGAGTGTTATAAGCAGATATAGCATTGTCATTGTCAGTTCTGGCATTTGTCCTATTAGTGTTCATCTCCTGTGAGATTTCCAGCTTTTTCCAGCCTTTCAGCTAATAAACGTAATTTGTAAACTTAAACAAGACAGTACAAAAATGATAATAAGGTCAGTTTAGAGCCATGTTTGCCTTCCTGTGGTCACTCTGATTAAAACATAATTTCATGACTAAACATAATTTATTGACTAACAATAATAGTGATAAATAGTGTCATCTCCTTACATCTACTTATCTGTTCGTGATGGATAAATATCATGTCTGAATTTCAGTTTATTTCCATCCTTATATATGTATATACACGTATGTGTGTTTCAGGTCCAGGCATAATAGTTCTGTCTTTAAGGTTTATGCTGTTGAATGGTGTTGAGAAGTAGGGCCTCTCTTTACCACGTTTGTCTGTCCACCCTCTTCAGGAAATAATGTAATAGGAAAAGAATCTGGCCTCTGCTCACCAGAGCGCCGTCAGTACAGTCACCGTGAAGAAACATGAAGAAGCGGAACTCGGGGAGGGAAAGTGACGGGTGACATCCTGATCTCATTTCCGATCTTCAGCCGGTGTAGGAAATCCGCTCTGAGAGGAGGCAAAATAAAAGAACAACAAAAAATTAAGCTCTCAGTCTGAGCTAAAATTACGACTGACTGACCACAATGAGACTGAACTAGTGTTAGGCAATTAACCAGCGATTAGAGGTTCAGAAATTATTTTGATTATTTCTGAAGTAGTGTCCCCTTAAAAGCATACTACATACTGTGTTGTCACGTTGCCTAATGTGGATTTTACTGTTCTTACTTTTCTTCTTCTTCCACACACTTAAAATGTTGAAATTACATCTCTGTGACCACACTGGATTTTGGCAGGCCGTTGGTTGTGCTGCGTAACTCAAACTGTTTAAGTCATTTAGTGGTTCTTATTTTGGGACTCACCGCCCCAAAACAATTGTCTAGCGTATTTTGGCTCGCCGTAGCGGGTAGTTTGTTTGTCAGAACTATTTTTATGTTTACGACTTGTTAAGGTAGTTAGGAGAAGTCACTTATTGTGATGTAATGGTATATCTGTTAAAACCTTTTGAACATCAGTACTTGGAAAAAAGGTGGTCATGACATTTTTAGGATATTTTTTACTAGGAAAAATTTGTTTTGCTGTGGATCTGCAAAACATGTTGAGGTATTTCTGCTAGACCTACAGTCTACAAAATAAGGCCTGTCAGAACAGAGGCTAATTATTTTTAGAATGCCAAAATGAAATATGAATATGTAGATTTTACCTTAATTATGATTAATGAATAATTATTTATTTTTTGTTTCAGCGTTTGTCTTTTTGTTCTTTTCCCTGACAATGTTTGCACTGTAAATATGCTTAAGTATTTAAATGGGGGTTTTATTCTAATGAATGAGTGGGTATCTTTGTGATTTTAAAAATAACTGAACATAACACAGATAGATGTGGGGCAGACTGGATGAGGCAGAGTCACATGACAACACACATGGCAATGTTTTTAAGGAGGCAGTACATGAACACACACTGGGGAAAGTATCAACAGAAATTTAGAAATAATTGTAATAAGATTATGTCGATTAGAGGTTGTGAATATCAGTTTTGATTTATTTCCATTTCCATAACTCTGTGTCTGTCTATGATTTGCCATAAGTGAATATGGGATTTATTTATTTATTTAAGTATTTTTTAAGCTAGAGGTCGACTGATATTGGTTTTTCAAGGCCGATATTGATACAGATTATTGCCAGTTAACAGGGGCCGATAACCGCAAAAAAAAGCTTCATTCTGTGCTTGTGTGTGAGTGTCTTGTGAGTGACTGCAAGGCTTCACTGTTGATTGGCTCCTACTCGTGTGACATATAGCCAATCAGAGACTGTTGTGGGTGGGACAATAAATGAAGCAGCAAGTGGAGAGTAAACGGCACAGAGAGAAGAGACGGCAGTGGAGCCACATTAGCGCACCTTGTAATGACTTCACATCGGTGATGGTCAAAATTCAACACCAGCAAAATGCCTAATATCGGCCCCCGATAATCAGCCTGACTGATAATCGGTCAACGCTTACTTAAAACAGAATGACAGTTTTATGGATGATGACATTTTCTTCATGTACACCATTTCCACATAGCAAAAAACGAAATGCAGAACAGAGTTTATTGCTTCATATTAGTGACCTCAGACACTCGAGGTGGCTGCTGATTTCATGGACTTCCCCTCCTTTATAACAAGACTAAAGACTGAAACCTAAACTACAGCAAAACGTTTCACGTTGGCGACCAAAAGCAAAGACTGTGGGTTTGTTTGCACTATTATGATGAGACTGTTGTTAACGTCAGAGCTGTGGATCTCTCATCAGCAGCTATTCAGCTCTCTTTATTTTGTTCTGGTTTAGTTGACTGCTTTTAATATGATCCCAGCCTTCTAGAGCCTTGTCCTCTATGCGTGCTGTAAAGCCCATATCCAAACGCAAAGAAGAATGTAAACAAAGAGCACTTTGTCAGCAAGTGGCATCTTTTATCAGCCCAGAGAGAAAGCAAAGCCCCGTTACAGATCTGTTTTTAAAACCACCTTCCCAGTGCTTGCTTTGCTGAGTCACTGTAAATGACTAAACAAAAGAGTGAAGGGGTATTGTTTCCTTTCCACCCTTAATTGTGTTAGTGTTATAAAGGCCTGAGGCCCTCCAGATATTGATTGAGTTTGACATTTCCCGACTTTAAGGTTTTAAAAATTTGTACTGCTTCAAATTTTCTAGCCTTCTCAGGTTATACTTGGATTGATATTATATTTGTAGTTTCAGGAATGATCAAGCGAATCGGAAATGCTCTATTTCAGTTGTTCCTCTTTGTACTTGAATAAATAGTATGTGTTCTTGAGTATCAAAAGTATGTTCTAAACTATATATATGTTAGAATAACTTTCACATAGAAATATCCTCAAATCTCTGGGAGGATCTTTATTTGAACTGCCTGACGCTCTGCTCTTATGATGTTTTATTTGCTTTGTGATCTGTTATGTACTCGTAAGTCTGTTGTGGACGTGGCCTTGGAGGTTCTGAGTTAATTTTTTGTCTTTAATCCATATTGCAGACGTCTACCATGGAAGCAGAGATGACGCCAAAATTCTCCTCTAAAGATGAGGAAATCGAATACTGGAAAAGTTTGTCCCGCAAGTATGAGAAAAGGTAGGTTTTTCTGGTGTGATGTCTACGGATTTGCCGATCCGATACATGGATGGGATATCGCTCCGATAACAACTCAAATGGCTGGATCTTTTTCTGTTTGCGTATGCATACGAGCTTCGACATTCGCGGAAATTCCTACATATTGATATGACAATATCTAGAACAAGCAACGCAACACACTACAACCCTAAAAAGCTAATTGTACTGTTTAGTTTCCTTAACAACGCCAACTCTCGCTCACAGTCTCTGTTTTTCCCCATGGTTTTAGCACCGCAGAATGAGGGAGCTTCACAAAATTACACAACTGTGTTTAAACAAATCATTCTTGAGATGTTATTTGAATAATAAATAATTTAGCATATACATATGGGTGTGTAATTATTACATTGTTTTAGTTAGGAGAACAGTATTTAAGTCATGTATGTCATTAAGCAGAACAGAATAATCTCAGTTGTGTATTTAGACATTTTTTAAAACATTATTTTCTGTTTCCTGTTTAAAAAAGACTCAGACTGTATGGGATTGGTGGATATCCAAATTTACAATATCACTATTGGACATAAAAAAGATGTATCATGTATATTCTCACATAGAAATACACAACTTATTCATTAAAAGCTGATATCATATCGGGGATCGGCCCATACCCAAAGCCCAAGTATCGGCATCGGCATCAGTATTGGAACTGAAAAAGTTGGATCGATGCATCCCTAGTTATTTCTTCTCATAATGATTGTGGTCAAGATCACCTTGTCTCATTTTGATAACTGGACTTACCACATATGTAAAGCAACTTTTTGCTTATATTCTTGGTTAACGTTGGTGTATAATTGGCAACCTAAAAATATCAAAAATATTTTTACAGCACATTTCATGAAAGAGAAACCACATGATGTGCCTCTAGCAGAGCAGAGCGGAGAGTAGAGAGAGAGAGAGAGAGAGAGAGAGACAGTGCTGTGTTGTTCTAGAGTTATTCTATGTTTCTAATCACTTTGCTCACATTTGCATAGCGGTGGCATGTAAAGTCATGAGTCCATAAAGCCGAGCTGAACGCTCACCGTGCTTGACGTCAACACAAATGGAGTTGTGTCATTGTAGTGTTGTGTGACCCGCCATTGTGTTTGGGGTCTTTCATGGTCTGAACTTTTTGTGCCCCCCTCCGGAGTGGTATTTATTACGTCCCTAATTTGAAAAGGTGTAATGTTACATGTGCTTGGGATCATGTTACTGTTTATTCTCGCTATACTTTTTGTTTTAACTAGAGTTGGGCGATATATTGAATCTACTGGATATACCTGGGCTTATTCCACGTGCGATGTAGTAAATGACTATATCATGATCATCGATATGTTGTATCAATATACGTTACTTTAGAGTCTGGGTTCTCTGGGCCCTCAAAGCAGAGAGCTCACTCCCCCGTCCATCCAGAACACTCTCCTAGCACATACACCTGTTGTGGCGTAAGCGGAGGGAGGCGAGTGGGCTGAGAGAGTAGTGAATATCCACACCGTTTTAGAGATATTAAGTGGAGATGGACGCTGACTAGGACTGTGCTAAAATCGATACATCAATATATCGCGATATTTCCTTTCACAGTATACTATATTGATTTCTAGCTACAAAAATCGATATTTCCGAGGAGGAGAATCATGCACCACAAGCAGCCTCAGATAACTGACTGGGCACTTTAATTTCTTATTGTCGATCTTATGCACTTTATCTTAACGTTTTTGGTTAGTTCAGTGTGTTAAAATGCAAAGACAGTAAAGTTCTGTTGTTTTGGCTGAATTAGTAATGTAATGTGATTGATTAAGACCACCCAGATTGTACACAGCGACTTGCATTTCAGCTCTGTTTTGACATTTTCATTGAACTGTAGGATATCGCAATATGTATAGTATCCCAAGATATCGGGATGTAATCATATCGTGACTCATGTATCTTGATGCGTATCGTATTGTGAGGTCCTTGCCAATACCCACCCCTACAGCTGACGTCTTGGTTCTGAAGAAAAACAGCACTGCTTCTGTTATTCTGTGCTCAAAAACAGAAGTAAATGTGTAAAAATGCATAATTGACTTTTATAAAGCTGTGTGAGTTTTTGAGCACGCGCGACTCTCATGTGGAACACCATCACTCACAAAAACGCTCGAAAATTCACTCAAACTTAGACTTATTACAGACAAAACTCACATTTTAGCTGATAAATATCAACTAGTAAATTTAACATTTATACAGTGATTTGGAGGAAATTTAAAAGATATATATTGTGTATCGCGATATAGCTTAAAAATATTGCAATATTGTTTTCATGCCATTCGATGAAAGGCCGTAAGGAACTCACAGCTAGAAGAGAGTTGCTGTCGGGTTTAATATTAGCGCAGACTTTCCTGTTAGAACTAAATTTACTGACTTAGGTTCAGTTCGGAAGTGACTTTCTGACACGTTTTCGAACATGTGCTGAAGTCCCCTGTTGCTGGTTTTCCCTTCTGAGCTTAGGTGGAGCACAGGAAGTGTTAAAGCCCCAGGAATGTCTTAGAGACACATTAGTTAAAAGCCAAGTAATAGGAAAGAACATTTAAAACCCACAGATATTTGCGGAGTACGGAGCTGCTGACTTCACCCGCATGGGAAACTGAAAGTTAGATTGCCCAAAACAAAAAAATCTGGGGTTTTGGGGATTTTTCTTGTCTTGTTTTCCTGATATTTTATCTTCTGTTTGTTTTTACACTGACACCTTAACTGCTGAGGCACCAAATTTAAAACCCAGAAATGGTGTGATCTTTTTGTGTCATTTCCTGTTAACGTGTAAGCAGAACTTGGCAGTGAAGCACAGGGCTGTCGTAACAGGAATGTGCCGATTGAAGGCTTCTGACCCCGTTCATGAACCAACAGGGAAATGACCTACGTTACACACAGTGCCGGGGGCCAAAACCCGATACTTTATCAAGAAATTTGTCACGATGACCGCGGTACGCTTACTGCTGAACGTTCAATAAAATAGTAGTGCTGTAACAATGCATCAGTACATTGATTCAGTGATCTAAAAATCCATTTATTATCCTTAATGAAAGTAGTTTTTAAATTAAGTGTCTGGTTGAGCTTGGAAATAAAAATCTAATGATATTTTTGTTGGGTTATGGAATTTAATATGAATCGATATGTTTTTCTATTTTAAAACTAATTGATTAATTAGAGATCGATTGTTAGTAAAACTTTGCTAAGATGATTTTGCATATGTTAAAAAGTTATTGATTATAATAAAATATTTAAGCTGGAATGAGCATCTTTATTTACTGAATATGAATTAGAAAGTAACACAGATGGTCAGTATAAACTGCAGCATTTAAGAATGTGGAATTCTGTTTCGGGATCAATATTGAGATCAGTTACCGTAGAAATAATTGTGAAAATAATTTACTGTGGCAGTTGGTGGTGTAACAGTTGATCAGTACCACTTTAGCTACTCATGAGCAAGGAACCGTCCCCGAGTACTGCCGAAAAAGCTGCCCAGGGCTCCTTCACGGATGGGTCAAATGTAGAGGTCACATTTGGTTGTGCTGTACTGTGTGGTGTGTTCACTTGTTTTCAGCATGTCAGCCAGCTCTAGCAACACTGACCCTTTCTGTCCAGCAACTCGACACTCAGACGCGTTCTAAAAACAGCTTCACATGCAAAACATCGTCGGAGCTGTGTAGTCGGGCTGCTTGGCTCACTTCCTGCCCCCGACCACCACCACCCTGTTGTCCGCCCTTATCCCCTCTCTGACCTTTCACCCCCGTCCTCCTCAGGGCTCGTAGAGAGCAGCAGGACTCGTGTCCATCTGGACTTTGTGTTAGTGGACTTGGTTAACGCTGTCACTTATTCTGAGAACCGGCCACCCGGGGCTCGAGTCAGCGTGACATGGTGACCATGTGTTCTTACACAACGTGCTGTGTAAAGCGTCGTCGTCTTTAGGGTTGCGTGGGAATACGTAGGACTGGGCAATTAATCGTAAATCTTATGCTCACAATTTAATGCTCTTGTTGTTAGAAAAACTATCACAGCTTTAACTATGCCGATGGCCAATGTCTATATCCGTGGGTATGTATCTGCTGTTATTCCTGAACAGTCCGCATTTTCTTCACTCCTGTAAAACCGGCATGTCCGAACCGCACTCCCAGTGGCCCAGCTGCTGCCCCAAGTTGTCGTTCGTGTGAGCGAGGAGTTATTTTCAATCGAAAATGTTTAAAACCCAGTTCTGATTCACAACAACTGCCCCCCAAGTGTCATCCCAGCTTTAGAGATGCACAGTTTTTGTTAACCTCCGGCCTGTGACTCCTCCTTTTTGTCTGCATCTGGCTCACAGTTCAAAAGCAGAAGTTGCCCCCGCTGTAAAATCAGATTTATCTGTGACTCTGAGGGACTTGTAACTCATTATTCACAGTAGGAACAGATGTCGAGCCCTAAAGTGACCACACGCCTCCCCTTTGTGTTGGCCCTCGTCTGAGTTTCCATGCGGTAGTCGGAGTTACAGATGGCCCAGACCACAGCAAAGCCTCCTGGGTATTGAGACGGGATGTAAAGGTTCTGAAACTGAACTGAAAACTCAGCACCAACGTCTGCAGTCTCTGATCGCGGTTTATAAGAAAATGAAATAAATTACCTAGGGAACTTAAGGAAGAATTATTAATATATAAAATATATTAATATAAAAATTATTTAATAATTGTAACAATTTAAAATTACTGTTCCAGTCACAAAACTGAAAGAGCACCCTCAACATCTCCATCTCCATCTCCCTGCATGAAGCTGCAGATGTAGATACTGATATAATAAAGTACAATCCAAAAAACGGTATTGGTTAGTAACCCACCACCACTAAAAAGGGAAGTACAAACCGAATTGTAGCTTCAAAACCGGGGTCCGAACTGACCTGTGACTTGGAGAACGGTTATACCCGAAGTATTGAGTGTCTGATTTTGTGTGTGTGCGCGCGTCTCCCACAGTTACCATGACGCCCAGGAGGAGCTGCAGGAGTTCCAGGAGGGCAGTCGCGAGCTGGAGGCCGAGCTGGAGGCTCAACTGGGACAAGCAGAGCACCGCATCCGAGACCTGCAGTCCGAGAACCAGAGGCTGATGATGGAGGTGGACAACCTGAAGGTACGAGCCTTTAAAACGAGATCTCTAATCTCACTATGGTTTCAGGGTTTTCCGCTTCAGGAGTTACACCCGCGTATGCTCTGTCCTTTTTACCTTTCAGTCAAGATTCAAGAGTTACAACATGTACTCTAATCATTCTTAAGACTGTTCAAATAAAAAACCAGAAGTTAGTAACGAACAACAGATTAAGTTGAAACTTTGCAAGAATTAAATTTAAAGAATAAAAATGGATACTGAACTGTAGCATTTCAGTGTGTAACTCACGCACACGCAAAACTTCGATTCTAGAAAACTGCCTCGACCATTTTTTTTGCAATAGAATTATTCAAGTTATTTGAATAATCGCTTGTTAGCCCTATTAAAATGTTAAAAGTAGTGTCTGTTCTGATAAGCTACTGTGCTGGGTTCACAACCACAAATAATCCACTTTCACACTAATTTTAGTTAACTGCTCCCCAACACTGGGTACGAGCCAGGCTTCTCATAACCCATCAGTGCTTCTTTCAGGATGTCCAGATTCCACTTCCCTTTTACATCGCTTCTCACCCAAAAAAGGAAACGGGAGCGTAGCGTTGGCCGAAGCTCAGCGTGTCTGACAGTGGCAGCCAGCAGTATTTATTCTGGCCGCAAGCCGGGTACATGTTGTAAAAGGTCTAGAGGTAATCTCACAGCGGAGGTGTAATTGGATGTCGGGATCAAGATGGAGAAAATAGAAACTTATGACTGGGCAAGAAAAAGAAGAGCTCCCTGAGCAGAGACTGTATTACTGTTCAAACGTTTTAGTGTCAAGACGTGTGAAAGCTTTATGTGAGCTCAGGTCCAGACTGGAAATGGAGCCAGCTGGACGAGGCGTTCGTTTGGAAATGAGACGAGAGATTTTGAGTCAGAGTTTTCTGTTCACTAAATGAGAGAATCCCGGTTCCTCGCGATTAGGGATGGATATTGAAACACTGGACATTGATGATATTTAGACTTGCCTGATATTTGATGACTCATTTATTGTACGTGGGGAAAGGGAGCGCTTATGTAAGGCACGTCCAAAGCCTGAGTTGGGATTTTATACGACCCGCCCCTTCTGTCTAAAAATGTATGCTGTTATGTTGTGTGAAAATTCCGAGCACGCGGTGGTACGTTCGCGAGCAAAATCCCATCTTTACGCGCTCAACTAAATTGAGTGTTTGTCTCACTTAGTGAATGTGAGCTCACACATGGGCTGTGTCCTGAGCCACGTAATAGTATGGTAGGTAAGGTGCTCTTATCATACTTTTCTATGTGGGAGTATGCAACTCAGGAAATAGCCTGGGTTGTAGCATAACGGCTCTCTACACACTAGGTAGTGCACATAGAGAGCCACACACGGCTTGTTTGACTTGGTACACTACATAGGGCGGGAAGTGACTTTTTCTTAAAATGTTGTGCACTACGCTGGAAATGCCCAACCCTCGCTCTAATATGCTTTCACACTCGCTTGACTTGGTGCTGTGTTAGAAATGTCAGTTACAGCGTTAATTTCGTGCCAAAATTCTGAGTGCCAAGTTGAACTTTGGTGAGCAAAATATCTTGTCTTTACGCAGTTTTACTGCCTACGTTCAACTCTGCCTTCCTCATTTATCGATATCGGCATTGGCAGATGGGCATGAAAAAATCAGATATCGGCATTGGCCAATAAGTCCCATATCGTGCATCCCTAGATATATTGATTCAATTTACTACGACGCCATTGCTCTGTTTGAGACAAAATCACATGCCGATTTAACACGATCACGCCCACTTGTATCAAAATGTCAGCTGAATCGAAATCATATTGTGGCAGACTTTGTGATATTGATCAAATATTATAATTTGATACATTTTCAAACGTGGATGTTGGTCAGCGCTCTGTGATTTTTTTTATTTTGCAGGAGAAGCTGGAGCAGCAGTACGCACAGAGCTACAAGCAGATCTCCATGCTGGAGGACGACCTGGTGCAGACGCGTGGCATCAAGGAGCAGCTGCACAAATACGTGCGGGAGCTGGAGCAGGCCAACGACGACCTGGAGAGAGCTAAGAGGTGCCTTTAGCACGGGCCTTCAGACCAGACCTGGTTTAGATCTTTTGTGTCACTGTGTTTATGGCGTCCCACTCGCAGTCCTTAACGTCTAGGAATGCTCAGCCCTCAGGAATGTGCAGCTAAATACAGACTTCCGTGTGTTAGGGTTGCAGCAGTTAATCGTTTCAACTAGTAGTTGATACGTTGTGTACGTTGTCGTCAGACTGTAGACAAATGTTGCTGCTGCTTTATTTCCAATAAACACAATTTAAATGAGCATTCTACTTCAAGAGAGTACCATGAGTCCAGCACAAACAAGAGATGAAAATGATGAACGTAGTTATCTTATAGTGGCTAAGCTAAACCAGACGTAATCGCCTCGAATCTTTTCTGTAAATAAATATTGTAGGGCTGTACGATACGGTGAAATATACCGCATGACCAAATTTCAGTGTTTCATATTATACTCCTTTATTTTGTGGTGTAGCAAAAGACAATGTTTACGGCGATATTTGTTGACGATTTGGATAAGGGTTTGCAGTAGTCACCACGGCACCACGTGGACGTAGACACAGAGAAAACTGTGGTGTTATAATTGTGTCTTAATTCTGAGCGTGCAGTGAAACTTTCACTAAATCTGGAGTCTGTGTGGACTCTCAAAACACTCCACGTGCTCAGGGTGCGTTTCCCAGAAGCATAGTTGCTTAGTTAGCAACTAACTTAGTGTCCGTTAGCAACTAACAAAGTGTACGTTAGCAACTAACTTAGTGTCCGTTGGCAACGAACATGGTGTACGTCGGCAACGAACATGGTGTACGTCGGCAACGAACATGGTGTACGTTGGCAAATAGTGGATAGGCACTGTTGCTGCTTTTTCTTTGTTTTCTAACACCTAACTAATCAATTAATATAAAAACCAATGACTCGATTATCAACATAATTGTGAGTTGCAGGCCTCATATGTTTGTGTTTGGTTTCCAGGGCGACCATTACGTCTCTGGAGGACTTTGAGCAGCGTCTGAACCAGGCCATCGAGCGCAACGCCTTTCTGGAGAGCGAGCTGGACGAGAAAGAGTCTCTGCTGGTGTCGGTGCAGCGGTTAAAGGACGAGGCAAGAGGTGTGTTGCAGCGCTGTGATCACTAGGCGCGGACTGGTTTTCAGCTTCAGTGTTTACGGGTCAATGACATGACATGCATATTTGCTTCATGCATCAAGTGAAGAAGGAATTAAAGGAAAGCATTTTATTGGTTTTGTATCTCTCTGGTCCTCTGCAGATTTGAGGCAGGAGCTGGCGGTGAGGGAGCGGACCACAGACGTTACTCGGATGTCAGCTCCCAGTTCCCCCACGCTGGACACGGATAAGATGGACACGGCCGTGCAGGCCTCGCTGTCGCTCCCCGCCACACCGGTGGGCAAGAACATCGAGCATCCCTTCATCACTCAGAAAGGTGCGCAGTGGGAGATTTCCCCTCCGTCTAAAACACTCTTCCTGCAGAGTAGATGATGTAACTTCTCGTGATTTATTTGTTTTTAAATTGAGCTTTGGTTTCCAACTTAATCGCCTGCGTCGACATGTTAACGTTTCCCAGCTCGACCTCATGACACATTTTTCTCAAAATTGCCTCTCTGCACGAAATGGCTTTAAAACATGAGAAATCTCGAGCTTGAACATCGGGGTTGCAGCTGCTGGACTCACACTCTTAGTTCATTTTCACTCTTACAATGTGTCAGCCTTGCCGCTCCCGCCAGCGTGGGAACTGCTGCTCTAAAACAAGCAGTATTGCTTTTCCCATGTTCCGTTCAGGAGAATCACGTCTGTGTTCCGTTCCAGTTTTGACCAACGGTTGTGGAAGCACGCCGCTCACCCCATCAGCCAGGATCTCCGCTCTCAATATTGTTGGTGATCTGCTGCGGAAAGTCGGGGTGAGTTACCTTGTAAAACGTTGGTTCACATGGTTCATTGTGAATGAACGCCAATGTGCAGTTGGTAGTGGAACGGCTAGAGAGTTGGCCCCGTGATCGGAAGGTCGCCGGTTGGAATCCCGGACTGGAAAAGGTACCGCCGAGGTACTCATAAGCGAGGTCCCATCCCCACTGCTCCTTCACAGGTGGGTCAGACGCAGAGGTGACATTTTGCTGTGGCGCACTGTGTGCGGTGCTGTGTTCACAGTGACAAACGATCACTCACTTTCTGTTATAAGGCCAGATTTTGTGATGTTACAGTGTCGTGAAGTTGGCTAATGATTCAGCTACACAGTTTCAAATTTGAGAGTTGATTTTGGCTGTTACTTTAGAATTAGCATGGATTATTCTTCCTAAAAATAAAAATTATGATTTCGGCAGTTGACGGCTGCGGAGTAGCCTACAGGCTGCCAGCTATTTCCTGACGCTTGTTTAAGATGCCAAACCTCAGAGTAAGGAGAAAATAATTCCCCAGCATTTTGTGCCACATCAGTCTCAAAGGCTTTTAATGTCCCAAAACAAAGACGAGATCTGCAAAGGGGTGAATGGCACGGGCTTCTTGTTGCCTGGCGTATCCAATACTAATAATAATCGGAATAGAACGTATTTATGATTGGAAATCAGTGGTGTGTCATGAAAGCTAATAGTAGCTAAAAAGGTCGGAAAACAGTGGAGAAAACCCATTGCTTAAATAGATAAACTCTGAAGCTCAAGATTCAGGACAGCAGCTCCGGTGTCGCAAGTGTTACGAGAGCTTATGCTCTGTTAAAAATTGGCCCACAACACGGAGCATTTGGTTAGGAAAAAAAAACAATTCAGTCAATTTTCTTTTGCTTTAATCCATGAATTAGTCATAGTTTTTAGATAAAAATGCTTATTACGTTTAGTCCCATTTTGTTCATTTCTGTCCGGTATACTTCTAGTTGATGAAAATGTTTTAAGTTTGTCATTATTTTTATTTAAATGTTTCCTCTCTTTCTGTGCATGCATTTGTAACGTTTGTTTCTACTTTTAAATCCGTCTTAATACACCTTTTTAAATGTGCATATTCCATTCCATCTTTTATCCCTGGTTCTTGCTCTTATGTGCTTGATTTTGTTTTTGAACATTGAAAAGTTGAAAAGTGTCTCTAAATAATTTTAAAATGCTTTATGAATCTAACGGTCTTCTTTGCCCAAGCGACCGCCAGGTGTGTACTGCAGTTATGTTGTCGTTCACTATTTATATTAAATCTGTCAGCAGTGTTGCTTAAATATGTGGACAGACAAACTGGAGGCATTTTGAATATTGAATTTTGAACAGTGTTTAAAAATAAATATATATAAAGAAAGACAGAGAGAAAAGGAATGCCTCTAGGTGACGAAGTAGCATTTCTTCCTTTTGCAAATGTTTGGCACAAATTAAAATCATTGAAACGGGAAAGACTCAAATCAGTAACATCAATACCAACTAAAAAATATTGTTGCTTGTTGTTGGCGTCAGCATGTTTGGGTGGAGCGGCCCCTTTAAAACACCACCTGGTGCATTCGGGCAGCAAACGGTCGCCAGGTGCATCCCTCAGCGGGCCGCAGTCATCAGCGTGTGTGTGTGTGTTCCTCTGCTTCGACAGGCTCTGGAGTCCAAACTGGCCGCCTGCAGGAACTTCGCCAAGGATCAGGCAGCGCGGAAAAACTACAGCACGGGAAACGGAAACCTGATCAACAACAACCCCACCAAGTTCTCCCACTCGCTACACACCACCTACTTCGACAAAGTGTAAGTGCTGCACACTAGTAAACAAACGATATAGCCGCAAGCAGCAACCAGCGGGGTCCAAGCAAAAGTCGCGAAAGCAGCTGATGCAGTAAACGCTGAAGAAGGAAAACATTTATGTAGCTTTGTAGAGTCTCGTTTATGCTTCTCACTCATTCGTGAGCAGCACACCATCCCTACTTATTGACCAAGTTTCATTTTGTGCAACTTGCAGTTTAGGCTGCATGAATTTAAGTAGCATTTTCAGCACTGCAGGGCATTGTACACTTAGCGCCTCAGTAAATCAGCCGTATCGCCCGGCCCTACCTCCATCATCAGCACATTTTGGGGGTTTCTTCACTAAAACGCTGCTTGAGTTTGTAACTCTGTATTGATATGCTCTGTGTGTGTGTGTGTGTTGCAGGACGGTAAACGGACTGGACCCCGGTTCTCTCACCACCATGGCGTCCACCCGGCCCGTCTCTCCCCCCGGCATGTTGCCCCTCAGTGTGTGAGAGACTCCTCCACCTTCACCCCCCTCATCCCCCACTACCACCCACTTACTTCACACACATTCACACACCGGTACAAAGAAGTGAAAAAAGACATTCTGTGTGTGTGTGTGTGGCCAAGAATATGGCTCAAATGTGTGTGTGTCTGACAGATGCATGACAGACTCACACACACACGCACGCACGCACGCACACACAACGGTGTAGGTTGTGCTCTTAAGAGGTCTTATGTTTTGTTACTTCATTGCCAGCTCGATGACAAAGTGCCTGAACAGGCAACTGCTCCACTTTTATTTACCTTTTTGGGGGGTTTCGTGAGGGGGATTTTTTTTTTTTGCACAGTGAAAACATGGGTTAAGCAAATGTAAGGGAAAACGCAATGTAAGGGCAGACGAGTAGGATCACGAGATGCTTGGTGGCGTCAACCTTTTCGGTTTTGCCCGAGTTCAGTCTGGTGCGGTTTGAGGACGGCGTCACAGCAGAGGTTTTGAACCGGAAGTATAAAAATGAAAACAGCACGGAACGATATCGCTGCAACTAGTGACCCTGCGGTTTCTTACTTTCCTCACAGACGCCGCTTTGCTGCTCCAGTTTAATGGTTATAAGAATGTTGCCAAAGGTTCTTTAGACCAAAAAGGGTCATGATGAAATCGGGGAACTTGCCGAGAACTCTCATCACATCCCTTTGGTCATATCGTCCGACTAAAACTAACACTGAGAACCTTGTTGATGTTTAGCTATACACAGCAACATTTGGAGACCAGTGAAGGTGCATCAGCCACATCCATTATTTTTCCTGCTTTTTGTTGGGAAACAAGTGTGGATGCTTGTGACGGTCCGTGCATCATTCATTTTGTTTTTTGTTTTATTATTTTTGGGGGGGCTTGTGGCCTTTGCAGAAGCCTCTGATCTCCCCCAAACCGGAACTTGTGTGAAGCTGGCATCACAACAAGGCTACTTTAGAGTGGGAAAATGTGGCGTTTTCAGATTTATTTAAAGCGTTATTGTTTACTAGAAAATTCCATTTTTGTTGAAGTTTTGATTTACTTTTATTCAAAAATGGAAACAGAATCCAAAGTTCAGTCCAAACCCAGATAAAAAATGAATAACGAGCAGTTTTTTCCTATTTCCAAATTTCCACTTTGTGCTAGAAAAAAGAAAAATTGAAAAACACGCACTCATGTCATTTTAGTTTGACGTTGGGTGCAAACGGCGAGTTACACTTTTGTACGCGTTACACTTTTTTTCCAAATTAAACGTTATTTGCTCATGTAGTTCTGTTTAGCTGATAATCGGCTGTCGACTCCTGCAGATCCACCTTTCATCGTAACATATGGTTAACATTCGTCCAGCTGTTTTTCTGGGTGGTTATGTGAGACGATTAACAAAAATCTATTACACCAGGCTCCTGCTGTGGCTGTAGATTGGATTTTGGTGCAATGTGACAGTTGATCATTTCTTTGTGTCTGTGTCAACCTCATCGCTTTCTCCACACACACGCTTCTTGGCTTTGTCTCGGTCCAGTTAACGTTGGTGTTAACGTCCATCCGGGTTTCTCACACGTCAATCGTTTGTCGTTCTGTTCCGTTCAGCACTTTTAAAACCACATAAGCACTTTTTTAATTTGCCCTCCTAGTGTTTGATTTCACACCTCTAATGAGTCATGGAGCACACGTTTTCCAGGCGCTCGGATTTCTCACATGTAAATAGGTTTGTAAGTTTGGCCCAAGATGTTTGTACATACCCACGTTGAGCCTTAGAGCTTGTTAATTTATTTCAGATTCTTTATGGCATGTTTTGAGTTTTACACAATTGTACATTGTTTGAAAGATCATTATGAGAACGGTTGTCCAGTGTGTGCAAATAAAGTGTAAAATCGGTGTAAATGTCGAGTATTCGTCAGGTTTTTTTAACGTTACGGGAACGCGTCTCGATGCACAAATGGGTTTCAGCCTCCAGCAGCGTCACAGCCCCAGTCTCGTCTCCATCTCTACTCGCAGCGCGCTCTTCTGCACCTGTAAAGACGGTCGGAGAATCGCATGAAATTTGATAGAAAATATGAGGATGTTCTTCTTTACCCAAAACACGACTCTACCTTCCCAGACGCGGTGCGGGGAAAACTCTCAACAAACACCACATAGTGAGGGATTTTGAAGTCCGACATCTGAAAGTAAATGGGAATAAATGATTTCGTTGGATAAGGTAACGAGGAGGTTGCAAGGAATTTCACTTGACGTTTTGCTCCAATAAAGAGGTTTGAGGTCAAATAAATACATATATGAAGTAAAAAATAAAAACTGCTGCTGTATGTGTGTGTATGTTTATATATGGAGGGATAGAAATGGGTAGATATATAGCTAGGTAGAGACAGATGGACAGAGAGACAGACAAAGAGACGGACAAAAAGATGAACAGAAACGTGTATGGACAAACGGCCACAAAGATGGATGGACGATTCGACGGACGAATGGATGGGCAGATAGAAAGAAAGATGGGCGGACGGACACCCTTAGCAAAAAGTAGTATACTTGAAGTTCATTTTATTAACTATGCTTAAGTATAAGTATAGCAAGTATACTACAGACCATGTACCTTGTAGTGTGCTAGAGAGTATGCTAATTTAATACTATTTTGGACTAAATTGGAATATTTTTAAGTTTATAAAAGTATACTTTAAGTATACTTTATAAGGTCATTTTAAGATAACAAAAGTATACTTTTAGACTTTAGTACTTTTCTTTATACTGATCAGTATAAGTCAAGTATACTTCACTATACCATTCTTAAGCATATAAAATATAGTATATAAAAAGTAAACTTCAAGTATACTGCCTCAGTTTTAGTATATAATAAGTATACTCGTAGTACACTTGAATAAACTACTTTTTGCTAAGGGCGGGCAGACAGAAAGATGGACAGATGGACGGACAGCTAGTAAGAAAGATGGGCGGACGGACAGACAGATGAATGGACATACAGAAAGAAAGATGGATGGACAGAGAGATATGTGTTTATAGATAATTACTAATTAACTAATACACACACACACAGTTTTGACAAGCTTATGAATTGGAAAAAAATAAATAAAAACGAGTTGGAAAAACAAACGGGAATGTGGTACAAGACTCAGTAAGTTATGATTTACATTATTACATCGTGGTTAAAGCTGATGTAACTGTAGCCATGTTTATTTTTAGTGATTAGTTCTTATTACCTGGCCTTTGCAGAAGTCCCTGATCTCCTCCGAACTGGACTTCTGTCCCTCTACGAGTTTAATGCAGGCACACACCTGCTGCCCCAGCCTCACATCGCACACCCCGACCACCTGCACGTAAACACCGTCACGATAAATAGAGGGGCAAATGTCGTGTTCTCATATCGATTTAACAGCGCTGTTTACGGTGTGAAAAGGTTAAAAAGAAGAAATAATAAAAGCTGTTTCTAGAAGTTTCTAGTTTCTGATGATTGTTGTCATCGCTGTTAAACTGTGAGCTGCTGAATTCATCTCAACGCGACCCCCTGTGGCCGAAATACGGAATTACACAATTTCTTACTTTACAACGCGGGGAAGCAGGGGGTTGCCTTTAGAAACTGTAAATCTCTCTACAAGCAGTGTTGGGAAGGTTACTTTTAAAATGTATTCCACTAATGAGTACAGAATACATGCCCCAAAATGTAGTTTGTAACGTATTCCGTTAAGTTACTCAATGTGAGTAACGTATTCTGAATACTTTGGCTTACTTAATATATAGTCATGCTTTTTACAACTACATCCTGCAAATTCTTGTTTGTTTTTCTCTACCAATTGGCTGTTAAGCCCAAATCTCCCTGAATAGGCAATATATTTACTGTAGGTAGAGGAGGAAAGAGGAAATTTGCGAGTAAGAAATGCATTCCTGCCCGGGCACTGCTGGCTCTGTTGTGCTGCTCCGGGTCCATTGTGTAACTGACGCCACCAACATTAACAGGACGCTTACATTAGAGCCTCTTATTGCGTGTTTTGTTTGGGTTTCCGGCAATGCGTAGAATTACCAAAATTAGAGAGGGGATAGAGAGGGGATAGAGAGGGGACAGCCTAACATATGAAACAGGAAAAGACCGCCGTGTAATCCATTTAATTCAACAAAGTAACTGTATTCTAATTATCGCCTATTTAAACGGTAACTGTAACGGAATACAGTTACTCATATTTTGTATTCTAAATACGTAACGCCGGCACATGTATTCCGTTACTCCCCAACACTGTCTACAACAAATTAGTGGAATGAGTAAAAGCAACAGAGAAATCAGGAAGAGGAAAAGGTGATTTTTTAGTAATACCCAGAATAAAGAACGTTACCGTGGGGGGAAGAGCATTTGCTTGTAAAGCACCACAGTTGTGGAATAAACTGCCTATTAGGGTTCGGAGCTCAGAAACAATCTCTGCTTTTAAGTCAAGGCTTAAGACCTACCTGTTTAGTCAGTCTTTTGGATATTAAAGTCCCTTTTTCTTAGATATAAGCGAGATCTGGGGGTTCATGGTCATTTGAGATTAAAGGTGAAAGGTGACTGATGCTGTCATCCCGCCACTCTCCTGATGCTGATTCCGAGCTGACGCTTAAGGCCTGGAATATACTTGCTGTGATCTACGTGTGCGTATCCGTACACAGTTGCGTTGTTAACGTTTGTGCTGATGTATTTGCGTCCGTACTGTGCGTCGTAATCTGTAGTGTGTACTCGTTACCACCAGGAGTCAGTGTCGAGGCCGCAAACCTAATGAATGAATGAATACCTGTATCTTAAAATCGTCATCTGTTATTCCAAACAAACATGTCTTCACTCGAAGAAACATTAATCTTCATCATACTGAGACAGCACCAGAGAATTAAACGAAAATCGCGGAGATGGTGCGTTCAACCACTTAATAGATCTCGTCAGCAAAATGGAGAATTCTTTTCTTGACGTAGATCTCGCAATACTGCCCCCTATGAATTACGCAGGTATTGCATCTCCGTATATGTTCCGTTAATTTTTGAGTACGTGCACAAAAACCGACGCAAACAACGCAGGGCACGGATCGCGCCTGTATGTACGTACATACGTACGCAATTAACAGCAAGTATATTCCAGGCTTAAGGCTGAAATAACTACGTACGTACATACAGCCGCGATCTGTATCCTGCATTCTCTGCGTCGGTTTTTGTGTACATACAAAAAATTAACAGAACGTATACGGAGATGCAATACCTGCGTAATTTATAGGGGGCAGTGTTGGCGAGAAATCTCGTCAAGAAAAGAACTCCCCATTTTGCTGACGAGATCTATCAAGTGGTCGAACGTACCATCGCCGCGATTTTCATTTTCTTCTCTGCTGCCGTCTCAGTATGATGAAGATTAAATGCTTCTTCGACTGAAGACATGTTTGTTTGGAATAACAGATGACGATTTGTGACCCTCCACGGCAAAACCAGTCGCTTGTCACAAATTTTCAAAATTGAGTTATGTTTTCACGAAAGGGCATAAATCAAGCTTCAAAACGATACCTATATGGAATGAATGGGACGACATATGACTGAGATATCAACATTCAAAGGAGTCGGGTTTCTCCTGTCACGCCAAGTGAGAAACGAGAAATCTGCCTTTGAAGTTGACTATCGCCGTAGCACTCACAGACGCTTGGTGCGGTCGCGGCTACGTTTGTATTTACGGTAGCCTACGCTGCATTCACAGCCACACGGATAGCCTACCTGCGTTAGGTTAACTGAACTCGGGAGACGGAGATGGATTCCGGAGAAATATCTTCATGCTACTCAACCAGTGGATTTACCGTAAATACTGAAGTAGAGCGGTCAAAACAGAAACTTTTAACATTCTGCTGGAATTGAATTCCTCACCTCAAGAAAGTCACGTTTTTAGGATGGAAAGGGGAAGTTTTTCAGCCAAATTGATTCACAACAGTATAGTATAGACCTTCCACTGTTTCAAAACACTAAAAACAAAAAATCCAACATTTTACCCCACGCAAGATAAACGCTTGTTTTTCTCGGAAACCTCCGTTGCGACAAGTGACTGGTTTTGCCGTGGAGGGTCACATTTTAAGATACAGGTATTCATTCATTTATTAGGTTTGCGGCCTCGACACTGACTCCTGGTGGTAAGGAGTACACACTGCAGATTACTACGCACAGTACAGACGCAAGTTATATGTGAAGTGTTTTGTGACAATGACTGTTGTTAAGAGCGCTATATAAATACATTTGAATTTTGAATTTGATTACAGATACTCACATGCACCTCCTTCACTTTGGGGTGTGTGTATAGGAACTCTTCGACCTCCAGAGGGATAATTTTGTCCCCCCAGCGCATGATCACCTCCTTAATTCGGCCCTCGATGCGACAGTAACCGTATTCATCCATTCTGGCCACGTCTCTGGATAAAATAAACATTATTTTAGGCGTATCGTCAGATTCTCATTTTGGTCCTGTGTTTTTGTTGTGATTTCATGTGTTCCTTGTTAAAGGAGCCAAATTAGAAGTGTTTTGTTTAATGAGGCACGATGATATTGGAATCATATCAGAATTGGCTGATCATTTCTTTTATTTAAAGTCATCAGAATCGGACCGATGCTTAGATTTGCCCGATATTTTGCTATTTTTTAGTGTGAAGAAGTGTGAGAGCTTTATGTAAGGTCAGGTCCAGACTGGAAATGCAGCCAGCTGGACGAGGCGTTCGTTTGTAAATGAGACGAGAGAATTTTATGAGAGTCTTCTGTTCTCTAAATGACAGAATCCCGATTCCTCGTGATTAGGAAGGGATATTGAAACACTGTTATAAAGATACGATATATCTAGGGATGCACGATAATATCGGAATCGGACAATACTTAGATTTGCCTGATATTTGATGATCAATTTATTGTACGTGGGAAATGGAGCGTTTGTTTAAGGCATGTCCAAAGTGTTGTAGCTTAACGACTCTCTACATACTAGGTAGTGCACATAGAGTGTCAGCGCGTCCTATTTGACTTGGTACACTACATAGGGCGGGAAGTGACTTTTTCTTTAGATTTTGTGCACTACTCTCAGAATGCTCCGCCCTCACTCCACTCTGCTTTCACGCTCGCTTGTTCAATTTAACGTGACCATACAATATGCATGATGTCTGATCAATGCTTTAATTTTGGATCATTGATTATTAAATCAGTGTAAAGCCATGTATTATTACACTCCTAGGGCTGCTTTCTTGAACATGGATAAAGCCTAGACTTGGACTAAGTTACAGTGCCAATGGAGATTTACCACTGAAAGTCAAAGTTAGTCTAGGATTAGGCTTAATCTTAAAAAATTGGACCCTAGTGTTCATATATTAGGCAAAAATGCTGATTAAATGCTGGCAGTTGGTGGTGTAACAATTAAGAAGTTGGCCCTATGATCAGTACCAGATTGTTAAAGGTACCACTGAGGTACTCAGGATCAAGGTACCGTCCCAGAGTGCTGCATAAAATGCTGCCCACTGCTCCTTCACGCATGGCTCACATGCAGAGCTCACGTTTGGTTGTGGTGCACTGTGTATTGCGCTGTGTTCTCAATGACAAATAGTCACTTAAATTCACCCTGAGTTACATGAAAAGCGTACATCCAAATACCACAATAACGCCACATCTCACCCCGTCTTGTACCAGCCAGCTTCGGAGATGCTCTCCCGTGTTTTTTCGGGATCGTTCCAATAGCCCAGCATCACGCAGTACCCCCTGATCATCAACTCTCCTGATTGGCCTAGAGGTAGAAGGTTCCCAGAGGTTGGCTCCACCACTTTAGCCTGCCAAAAAGCAACAAAGTGTGCAAGCATGACATTGCACATGTTCATATAAGCAGACGTGGAAATATCAATCAATATACATTGATCAGCCATAACATTATGACCACTGGTTGAAGTAACATTAGTTACAATGGCACTTGGCAGTGAGGAGGATACGTTAGGATTAAGGCTGCAACAACTAATCGATTAAATTGATTATTAAGATCATTGGCAACTAATTTAATAATGGATGAGTTGGGTCTACGTTATTATACACATGCGTACAGTGGCTACTCCCTAATGTGTGGTCAGTACGCAGTGTGGCAGCGTTAAGCTGGACGCCGACTGCCATAAAAGAAGAATAAGAAGGAGACGAGAACCAGTGGCGTGTCTCGAGGTCACTAAAACTGAAGTAATTGTGTAGAAACACATGACATTTTTCACGATGTAAACACACGAGCTGTTTGTTAGAACACGACTCTCTCAGGGAAGTCATTCACTAAAGCGTCCAGTTCAGTCAAATCTTCCCATTTATTCCAGACACAACTCATTTATATCTGATAAATAACAACCACCAGCGTTCTACTCGCAATACAGACATTTACTTGATATGTTCACTGATTATTCTGATGCGTGTCCACCACGTTATTGTGATGCGACTCTCATGTGGAACGCCATCTTGCACAAAAATGTAGTTCTCTCCCAGAAATGAGCCACAAATTAGTTATAGGCCAAAATGAGTCCAAATTGGATAAAAATGGCCAAAACCTCAATGTTTATTTATTTTCAATTAATCAGAAAATATGGGTTTTTTTTCCATTTTATAATGTTAGAGAGTGAAAAATAGAAACAGTTTGGTTTATTAAAAAATGCTGGAAATGAAAGTTTTTTCTTCTTCTTCTTCTTTTTATCCAATTAATAATTGATTAATTAAAAAAATAATCTGCAGATTAATCGATTAACAAAATAATTGTTAGTTGCAGCCCTAATTAGGATACTCATCTTTTTCTTGCTTTTATCATCCCTCGTTCTTTCCTCATTCCCTCATTCAACTTCTACACCTGCTGCTCAAAATTAGAGGGGTGGTCATAATGTTAGGGAGGATCGGTTTATATTTGGCAAAGCAACACTTAGAAAGAGAAAAATATAAACTAAAGGTAAAATTGTACCTCTGTGTGCTGCATGACACACCCAACACCCTCCTTCCTCATCTCTTGCCCCTCAAACTCCATGAATGTAATTGGGCTGGTCTCTGTAGCGCCATAAAGCACCTGCCATTTGGAAAACGTCAACACAACATCAGTGCTTCAAAGCAGGTTTTAAATGTGCACGGTTTTGAACACACGCCACTTACCGTTATCGCTTCAATGCCCGTGCTGTCTAATATTTTCTTTATGACTTCAGAGGGACACGGAGAGCCGCCCATGAGCCCTGAAGGTAAAAATGTAGCAATCACATAAAAGAAAAGAAAAATAAAAATAATTTGAAACAAATTTAGTCAGAAATCTTACGTTAAACAAATAAATTAGCCTTTAAAGTTAGGGATGCACGATCGTATCGGAATCGGATTTACCCGATATTTCCAGTTGATATTTGATGACGCATTTATTGTACGTCGGAAAGTTAGCGCTTATGCTTAAGTCCAGAGTCTGAGGTGGGAGTTTATACGGGTCCGTGTACCTTGCGTTCATTGGATTTTCGACTCTGAAATCGAAATCGGAAAACGGATTTTAAGACCTGATTTGGGTTTCCGATTTTAAAGTAAAAATCACAGATTGGATTTCAAGACCTTATTTTGATAACTGTTTTACTGCCAACTGACAGAAAATGATATCGAAGCATTTTGTGGAGAATAAAATTAATTTTAAAACAATGGCTCGATTTTCTATATTTCTATTTTCAACTGTACATTTTTACTTTTGAATGAACCGGAATTAAAATGAAAAAATAATTAATCGGAAAGAGAAATAAGTCTACTTGCATCTTATCCAAGCCAGCGATGGATGGCTATAGTTATATATTTTTTAAAGGTAACAAAAGGATCACTTTAAAGGAGTCGGACATGAACGGACAAGAATGTCTGGACACTCATTTCAGATGACCCCCTCTGTACCCCTAACTGACACAACTTAGATGAAATATCTGCATATGTGTGCCTTTTTTTGAGCATTTCCTTAATTAACTCGCCATAGGGCTCCAGAGACGCCATTTTTTGTGATCCTCCGTCTTGGAGACTTGTGCCCCGACACTCTGACTTTTACGTCACACGATGTGCGACACTCTGGGCAATTTTTGAAATGTTAATAGAAAAATAATCCGTCTTTACATTTGGGATTATTAGATATTGTATTTGTTTGTTTGAGCATCTGTGTTAAGCAAGGAAAAACAGTAAATGACCCCAAATTCGAATATGGTGATAAAATGTACTGAAAGCGCACCCATTTCATGTTATTTTTCATTTTCCGATTTTGGTTTCAGAGTCGATAATCCAATGAACGCAAGGTACACGGACCTATACGGCCTGTGCCTTCTGTCTTAAAATGTGTGGCGTTATTTTGTGCCAGAATTTTGAGCACGCAGTGGAACGTTCGCAAGCAAAAACTCTATATGCACTCACGTCTGCCTGCACATGCACTCAGAGTGCTCCGTCCTCTCTCAAATCTGCCTGCACGCTACGTTGACTTGGCACTGTGTTAGTAATGTCATAACTATTGTTATAATTATGCCAATATTTTGAGCACACAGTGGAACGTTAGCAAGCAAAATCTCTTGTCTTCACACACTTGACTCTGCCTTCCTCATTTATTGGCATCAGCGGATATGAGCATGAAAAACATCACAATCGGTCTATAACTCCCGTATGGTGCATCCCTACTTGAAAGGTGTGTTGAATTTCTCACCAAGTTCCACAGAGGATAAGTCATAATTCTTTAAGTCAGGATGCGCCAACAAGTCAATGTACATTGTAGGATTTCCGTAGACTGCAGTGCATCTAGAGTGCATCACATGGACATCGGGTGAGATCTTTTGCATTGCATAATGCCAAAAACATTTACATTAACTTTCATTATCAGCAATGGCTACACAGCAAATTCTCCAATGTGGAATTTACAGTCTGAGGCAATTCCAGTGTTCATTAAAATGTGATAAACAATAGAGGGTGCAATAAATGCTAAATGCCTATATCTTAAGAGTCATAAGTTTGGCGTAAACAATCAAAACTTAGATATAGAAGATATCTAATCTTCTATATCTAAGCTATTCTCTCTTAATAAGTGTTAAGAGCAACATTGTTCAGGGTTTCTACTAAACACTAATGGGTTAAACTGAACAACACTGAGTCGGGGGTAAATTAACAATGATATTAACTGATTAAGAGTATTTTAAAAGCAGAGTCGGTTTAACACTGCTGCCTTTTCTGTGTAGTGAGTGGGCTGAAGTAAATTTAAGGTCATCCCATGGAAAGTGGGATGCATGTACCACCTCTCTCTCTGAATGGCCTCCAGGTTTGCACGCACATCATACGTAGCTGAGGGAAAAACCAACGTGATGCCGTGGACGGCCATACACACTGCTCCCAAAACTGAAACGAAACTGTGATGCACTGGCACAGAGACACACACTCGCACGTTCTGCTAGGTTTGGAGACACAGAGGCACAAAAAGTTGAAAGTCAACCTTGCATCATACTTTGCATCATAAAAACAGTGATATGTAGCGTGCAAATGTGCGTAGAGTTGTGCATATTTATGTTCATATTGATTTTTGACAGATAACAATGTAACTACTGAAAGTTTGACTTACATATACAATAAAAAGGAAAACTCACCCTCCGGTTGTATCCCAAACGCAGTCCGACAAAATAAGAGTTGTTTACAATATTGTGATGAGACATAGTGACCCCTTTTGGACTCCCTGTTGTTCCCTGTTAAACAAAAAATGGACAGATACAATAGTAGTAATCAAATTGTGATAACGACTAGACACCTGGTTCTGAGCATCTCCAAAACCACAGCAGGAAACGTGACGCTTCAGAAGTTCACTTTAGTGTGAGTATATATTTAAAATGAGGAAACAACGTAGTGAGGGAGTGGACATGACAAAAAACTACAGGATTTTACTGTTGTGAAAATATAGTATAATACTGTAACAAAACAACTACATTTACAGTCATTTTACAGAGGCTTTTCTGCTTTATATTTTATATCCTACCTCTAGTTTAAAGTGTATATTTTTAATTCTATTTATATGTTGCTTATTCCATGTGCCTTATTTATTCTTTGTTCCTTGTTCTTTGTTCTTTGCGCTGTTAAAACTGGAGCCATGTTGTCTCGTCTCTCTATATACTTGTACAGTATAAAGCAGAGATGACAAATTTACTTTGACTTTGACTTTGACTTGACTTCTCTAACTTCCTAAAAGCAGCAACATTCATATTTAAATAATGATTATTTCACACAAAGTCAGTGCAAAGTACAGTTTGGAAATTGGGATTTAATTTGGTTGTGCTTGGTAGCATTATGGACAACACTTTACTTCTTTATAGAATGCATACAGCAAACCCCTTTAGTACATTACCGATGTGAACTGGATCATGATGGGGTCGTCAGGAGACAGAACCCTCTGCAAACTCTCCAGCTGCTCGTGATGTCGACTCTCAGCCGCCTGCACCACGCTGTCCACGTGTAGCGTCCCAGGCAGACGGCTGTCCATCACGATTATCATTCGCAAATCAGGCAATCTACACATTCAGATCAGAATAACTCTGTCTCAATTGCTTTTTGTTGGGTAAAAGGAAACTAAATAGTGAATGTGAGTGATTACTTTGTCATTGTGAACATAGCACAGCAGTGCTTGGGGACGGTATATGAGGACGTCAAAATGTCTTAAGAGAATATAGTTGAATGAGACCCATAGTATGCTCGTGTAAGAATGCACCTGGAGCTCATGATGGGACCGGAGTCTGTAGAACTGAGTTTGGGGCAGATTTGTCTCAGTATATCACAGAATCTGTGGCCGTTATACTGAGTTGGACACACCACAGCTTTACACTGCACCTACACACTCACACACACAGACGCACATTTCAGGAGAAACAGTCCGAACAGTTTTAACTTTACTCCACCTCATTTATATTTGGTTTTGATCCTGAATGTTTCTGCTTCATGCAAATTGTAGAACTACAATATGCTATATTATATAAAAATGTATATCCAGTGATCCACATTTGTCAGACGGAAGTGACTACACACACCTTTCTCAGTGCAAACTCCAACTCCTTGGACTGGTAAGCTGGATTTAAAGACACCTGTAATTAGAGTTGCTCAATTACCACCAAAATCAAAGTAACAATTATTTTGACCAATATTGAGATCTAGGGGTGGACGGTGTATTGAATATACTTGATATATCTCGGCTTTTTCCATGTGCGATGTACAAGTTCTCACGTTAATGTTAAACAGACAGCATGTACTGTGTAAAAATGTATAAATAGCATTCATTTGGGTAATGAGATATACAGTGTATCGTGTTTAAAATAGCATAGCCATAATCGTAATCGTGATTAAAATTTGATGAATTACACGGCTCCACAGGCTCACTGACGGCAAAAAGAAAAGGTTTCATTAAAATACTGAAGTTTCTAGTTTCTAATTGAATCATTTCTGTGAGGTGCAATTAAACAACATGTGCTTACCATAATGATGCCAGCCTTTGCTGTGGCAAACTGAAATAAGATCCATTCATAAGTGTTTGGACCCCACAGACCGAGTCTGTGCCCCCTCTCCAGACCCAGAGCCAGAAGACCCGCAGCCAAATTATCCACCTGTAAGAAAAGGGTTTTCACATTCATTTTTCACAAAGTTTCATCACGATACAATTTAATGAACAACAACCTGATGCCAGTATCACAAAATCTGCTACGATACGATTTCCATTCGATTCAATTTAATGATTTAACACCATCACTTCCATTTATATTAAATCATTGGAAGCAAGTAAAAATATCATTTAACAATGTTATTCCTGAGCTCAGACATTTAAACAAACTTCTCCCTGAATAAAAAGCAGACGCTTTCAATAGAAAGTGATGTTATAATATCTATGATGTTTAATCGAAGTTAACAACTGATGTAGATCGATGTATTGTTACACACCTTTTAAGCTTTTACCATAACATTTTAAATCAGACTGCAAATACCAAGCCTTTTTCTGTCTCTTAATATGTGACCCGATCTGCCATAATGAGTCAGAAGTCGGCGTTCTATTTATTTAGATACGGGCCGATTATGTTGAAAAACATCACAAAAATATTCTTTTTTGGAGACCAGATTAATTTTGAAGACCTTTTCTTTCATATAAGACCAAAAAAGAAAAATCGATATTTTTGATGTTTTTCAACATAATCGGCCTGTATCTAAATAAATAGAACGCCGACTTCCGACTCATTACGGCAGATCGGTTCACATATGATTATCAAATCACTGCTGAATCTCTACCAGTTATTTTTTCTAACAGATAAAGTATTAAATGTTTAAATGTACCTCCTCCTGAAACTGAGAGAAGGTTTTTCGGATTCCGTCCTGAAGAAAGACCACACTCTCCCTGTCGGGCCATTTTTCAGCCGCCATTTTTAAGCTCTGCCCGACAGTGGTGAAGAGAAGAGAAGTGGACGAGGTTCCGTGGACATAACTGGTTTTCAAAGTAGGACTATGGGGTGGACTGTCGACGTGAAGTGTTCTGTGGGAAAAATGCTAAATGCTGATGTGAATAAGATAAAATAACAAATCAAACAGATTTTAAGATCTCAAACAAGCTTAAAAATTTTGATAAAAGAAAAAAGATGCTCAAAATCATTCACCAATATTTTTTGCTTTCTTTACTTTGTTCTTATTAACATTAACATGTTAATGTGTTATACGGAATTAAAACATAACCACAAGCAAATATTTAGCACAAACATGTCACCTAGGAACAAATCTGTAAAAAGAAAACACTGGTGAACGTCAGATTCATCGTTAAGTGGGTTTTAAGACAAATTTCTTTTTAAGAACGGTTAATGAATGAGTGAATGTGATTAAACACACGGTTGTGTGAGATTTAAGGGAGGCATCTTACCTGCAATACTTTGTAAGCTTCACACTTTCCCGATTCCAAGAGTTTTGCAAATGCTTTTTAACTTGTCCAGTGTAACAGGCATGGTATTTTAAGACGTTCATTAGAAGATAAGATGACATGATTTTGATTTGGTGGGATGGTGGAAAAATTAATTCATATCACTCTTAATACTGTAAAATACAGATCAGAGTTGAGGATGACACAAATATTTGCTCTTTTATTCTCTTTGCAGCAAAGGTGTAAGTCTCACACATGAGAGTGAGCCCTGAGCAACAGTTACACACAGCTTATATCAGTAAATGGAAACAACCCCCCCCAACCCCCCCTTGCGTGTTGGAGTCAATTTCTTCTAGGCTTTCAGACAAGAGCGACACCTAATCTTACCTTCCAGTTTTATAACGTTCACAAATCAAACGCATGTCTCTTCTCCGTCACTGGATGTGTCATCACTGTGCCTCTTTGGGCCGTCCGGGGTCCAGTCTGGTCTTGGAAACAGATCGGGCACATCTTCTTTCGTTGGAGCCTTTAACAGCTAATACTGTCCTCCTTTCATTAGGGTGGTCTCTTGCCCGTTGGCATCCGTGTTCTCAGTGAAACGGATTGGATTTCATTGAGTGTTTTGACATGTCTGTGTTCGGAGGGCAGGCACACCCAATATCCCTCCTCCCACTTCACTGAGGCTCAGAATCACCCTTACCGTTCTCCTGTTGTTCTGCCAGTCTCAATTTCACTTGTTTGCACTGCGAGGCGTGAATCCACTTCACCCTCTCTTTGATATTCACCGCTGTGGGAGGTCATCAGCAGAACCTGGTACGGTCTCGCCCACCATCTCGACTTCGAATGTTTTTGTCTGAATTCCTTCTCCAGGATCAGGTCACCGGGCATCAGGTCATGCAATGTGCCCTCCCCTGGTTATGGTAGTGCATCTTTAACCTGTTGGTGGACAGAGCAGAGAACACCAGACAGCTGACAGCAATATTTTAACATCTCATCGTCACAATGGCTGGTCAAACTGTTTCCTGCCACTTTCCCTCTGGGTGGTCCTGTGCCCAGGTTCATTGGTCTTGCAAAAGGATTTCAAGTCGACTTAGATTAATTCTAGCCCGTCCATGCACCCTCATGTAAATCATCAGTAATGGCTGTGCATCTAGCCGTACTAGACCCATTTCATCGCAGCACTTGGCCAGCTTCTGTTTCAACGTACAGTCTTCCTTTTCCACAGCTCCTGCACTCTGTGTGTGGTACACACAATATTTTCTCAGATCAATGCCCAAATATTCACTGAATTCCGCAATTGCCTGGCTTACGAAGGCAGGACCATTGTCACTGCTTAATTTACGAGGGACGCCCCATCTGGGAATAATTTCTTTGACC
Source organism: Distichodus sexfasciatus (assembly GCA_032718565.1). Lineage (NCBI taxonomy): Eukaryota > Metazoa > Chordata > Actinopteri > Characiformes > Distichodontidae > Distichodus > Distichodus sexfasciatus. Next base: position 358,487 of record JAVGVS010000355.1, on the reverse strand, counting down.
AACGCCTTTGCAACTCCCTTTGCATCTTGCTTGTTGGTGGGGAAAGCTTCAACCCACTTTGAAAACATGTCTACAATCACTAAACAGTACTTTCTCCCTTTCGAGGGTGTGAGTTCAATGAAATTCACTATAGTGGTTAACACTCTTTACCCACTTGATGTTTGTCAAAAGGTCTTGGCTGTGTGCAGGTTCCAACTGAATGTACTGTGTATATATATATGTATGTATGTATATATACACAGTGTTGTGCCAGTTCACACTGAAAAACAACAAGTTCAAAGTTCAGTTCATTCAAATAAAAATGAACTAGTTCATGTTTGTTCGTTAGTTTGTTCAATCTTCTCCCTCTATCTGTCATACCACTGAACAATCACAGATATAAGTTACATTAAAAACCAATTTTGAGGTTGAGAATAGATGTTACCACTTAAGCAACGCATCATGTTATGCCGACAGTGGAAAAAAACGAGGTGCAGGTATACTGTATATGGAAATTTTATTCAGACAACATTAACACAAAATGTAAACAAAACGTGTCTGCCTAAAATGCAATATTCAGACATCTTTTAAAGTGCTCAGAAAAGAACATAACTAAAAGTAAACAATCAGTAGCAGCTGCTGTCTTTCAGTCTTTTTTTTTAACGTTATCAAACTAGTGAAAATGTACAGCTCAAAACATCAAGTATTTAGTTTATTTCCTCTGTGTATTTCAAGTATGAGCCTGAGGCCTTAGTCAAAGTTCAGTGCAATATTAAGCCAAATATTCCTCATTTGAAAAGAAGTAAATTACTGTAAACATTTGGTTAACAAAGAATAAGCCATACTCATTAAGTTTGACTGTCTAACTACCTGGTTTGTGTATCTAGAAAAAAAGTACAGCTATACATTATCATTTTAGAAACTCCCCTGTATAGAGTGAAATCGAGGTAGACAGTGCAATATTCAGCAAACATGTTTTAACATCTAAAACATGACTAACAAATATAAACACAGTAAACATACAAAACTTCACTTCTTCTCTGTTGTTTTGTTGTCTTCATAGCACCACAAAAAATTCAAAATGAACACTGCTATTCCAGTCCACCTACAAAAGAGGTTAATCTTTTAATTTTCTGTTGGCATTCAAGAGAAGTTGCTTCTCAAAATTGGCATCACCAAGCCTATTTCTTCTGGGCCTAAGTATTTGACCGCCAATGCTGAAGAGCCTGTCCACTGGGGCACTAGAGGGGAGTGCGGTGTTGTATTTTACAAACAGCTTTTTGAGCTTGGGCAGCTGTGTGTATTCCCTGTGTGTAAGGTTCTTTGGGTTTTGGTTAAACATGAAAAAAGATGCTTCTGTGTGTTTATTGTCAGTGGTACCACCGGACTGAGATCGCTTAGAGCTTCGTGTTTCGGAGTCATCAAAGTTAACGGTTTCTAATTCACGTTTCAACATCGCTCTGTACCGCAGCCGTTTCTCCTCATCCTTCACCCAGTCGAGCTTGAATATTGGTAGCAGCATAGCTGCTAATATGTGTTCCTTCTCCTCAAGCAAGCCTTCAAGTCTAATTATAAGTGACTCCAAAATGTTCTGTATGAGGGGACGGCATGAAATCAGACCATGTGTAGCAGCGGGCTTTGTGCACTCCAACAGGTCATTCAGATCACTTCGCAGTTGCACAATGGTTGGAGCCAAGTATCCAAGGAAGACGGAGGATGTTTACTGCAAATGCTAGGGGCCTCATTGCATCCACAAACATGTGTGAAGCTAATTTCCTAAACCAAAGTCATCACAGGATAAGGTCATCATACTCTGGAATAGCAGTGTCAGCAGTCTCACTGGTAGCTGCATTAGGAGTTAACGTTGCTATGTGAGACAGTCGTTGCCTAGCAAGATACAAGTTCCATCGTGTATCATTTGGAAACACAAAGCTAATCCCAAGCTTTTCCTCAGCAAAATCTGATGCTTTAGAGCTTGGTTTAATCCTGTTAAAAGCAGATGCTTTTGCAAAAACAGCCCTTGACAGTGTTTTGTATTGTTTTTCATTTACATTTTCTGTCTTTGGCAATGAGATTTAAGGTGTGAGCCATGCACCTTCTGTGAGTGGGAAGACAGGGATCTTTTAATGCTGAGAGAAGCTCAGGCTCCGTGTCATCATCTATGTCCGAGCACTCGCTAGCAGCAGCAGCAGCAGGAGGAGAGCTAGATTCTGGTTCATCAGTTAATCAAATGTCATTGTGAAGATCTTGGTCTGGATTATCATCAGCACTTGTGGCAATGTCTTCTCAAAAACAGTTGAATGCTTTAACAAAATTTGCAGCATTGTCTGTCACTGTGCACACAATCCTGTTTTGAATCTTGAACTCTTTATGTATCTCTGACAATGCTTTTGCCAGCACATCATGTGTGTGTGCTCCTTTGACTCGCCTGCATGCAAGAAGGAGAGCATCTCTGAGACACATCATTTCTGTTAAGCCAGTGAACTGTAATGCCAATAAATGCTTTGTTCACAGCACACCAGCAATCTGCTGTTGTGCGCACAGTATCAACTTCCGTGAGTTCAGCTTTTAAATCAGTTATATTCTCCAAGAATGCATTGTTCAACATTTTCTGTACCTGCTTTCTTGAGGGCACCCGTCTGGATGGCTGATGAATGATGGCTTTTCGACTGTACTTAAAGGCTGCAGATCGCCCACAATGTAGTCTAAGACAAGCTTGTCTACTTGTCGCTGGGGTATGAAGGCAACGGGTCCTTTAGAAAATGCTGTGAGCCTCATTTGGGTGAATGAACTTTGTGGTTGTTTTTTCAAAGTCTAATACTTTGCTATCAATTTTTTGTGCTCATCATTAAGATTAAGGTAATCCCTTAAACTGCTTTGATGCTTTAACTTGATGTGTCGTTTCAAATTGGATGCAGATGTAGCTGACGTCCGGACTTTTTTCAAACCAGGTGGGCATAATTTGCACAAAAACATGTGGTTTTTCCCATCTAAATCTACACCGATTTCAAATGACAATAATCAGGAACTTTCATCAGAAAGTAATCTATTTATTTGAATATAAAGCAAGATTTGTATAAATACATATAAAAAGTCAGTGATTTGTTAAAGCAGTATCTCCATTATCAAGTGTATTTGGATGTGTTGATCATTTCAGCAAATCTACAATAAAACATATTGCACAATAAATATGCCCGGAAATGATCTAAATGGAAATATTCCTTCAAGTAAAGAGCAATACAGTTGGTGGCATGTGAATATAATAAAGCAAGTTTGCAAAAATATATAATTATAGCTAACAATTGTCATTCACACACATGACTAGTGTTGGGGAAACTACTGTTAAACTGTAACTTCAGTGTATAAACTACTTCTGTTTAAAAGTTTCTAAGCTACATCTAAGCTCCTGTTTTAATATAGTAGTTACTACACTACACTGGGGTAGCTGGCAGTGTAATGGTTAGCGAGATGGCCCCTTGATCGGATGGTACCCCTGAGGTACTCACAAGCAATCCCCAAGCACCCCTGAGTACCTCAGTGGTACCTTAATTGGTCCAGGGAATTGACCCGGCACCAATAATTGGCCTGTGATTGGGGATGGCACTTTGCTGGAGAGTACCTTAACCAGGGCAGTTGGTAGAGTAACAGTTAGGGAGTTGGCCCCATGACCGGTTCAAGTCCCGGACCAGTAAAGGTACTACTTAGGTACTCATGAGCAAGGCACCGTCTCCAAGCACTGCTCCCTGGGCACTGCCACAAAAGCTGCCCAATGCCCCTTCACAGATGGGTCAAATGCAGAGGTCACTGCTTCTATTTCTAGTTTAAAGTTTATATTTAATACTCCATTTCTAGTTTAAAATGTATATTTTGTTTTCTATTTATATATTGTTTATTCTATATGCCCTGTTTGTTCTTTGTTCCATGTTTCTTGTTGCACGTCGTCTCAATAAATGACAATAAAGTTTACTTGACTTTGACTTGACATTTCGTTGTGGTGCAGTATGTGCTGTGCTGTGTTCACTAATAATCATTCACTTAAAATTCATTACACGCTACAAAGAAAATGTAGCTAACTACATCCAAGCTCTTTCACAGATTCTTGCTTCCATTTTGGCCAAGGTGGAATCCATCGTGTGTCCATTTCTCAGCCTATCAGATGCCACGTCAGCAAACTCAACAACAATCAGAAACACCTGTAGCCACAATATCACTATTTGCTAATATTGCTAATGTAAGTCATCCTTGAGTGCCTTAAAAAGTGCCTATATTATTATTATTATTATTATTATTATTATTATAACTGGAAAAGCTACATCCTTTTAAAAGTAATTGCGGTTAGCTACTCCCCAACACTAGTAGTTGCTACAACTTAGAAAAGAGTGCAAAAGCAATATTTTAATCTCCAAATCTACAGAGGAGCAATGCAGTCCTGTTGAGTTTCCCCAAAAGGCATCACAGTGCAAAGATTTGACTGGTTAAGAAATACAGTAAGCTCACTACCCAAAAATAAAAGAACAAAAATAAAAAAAACAGAGGCACTTTCAAACATCAGTGACCCTGTCAGTTTGCTGGGCCGTAATGTTCAGGAAAGGAATTTGATCAGTAGTTATCATGATATTGGGTTTTATGACGCGGCCGTTCTCACACGGGTTGTTTTTTTTCTCTTCCACGTAACTTTGTCTGTCCAGCCAGTAGAAAGAGCCCATGATGAAGAGAGCGGCAGTGGAGACGGACGCACTGCAGGCAAAAAACACATAGCTGTAATGGCCGGTGCTGTCCGCTAGCGCTCCTGCAAAAATAAAATGAAAACAAGAGCAGCATGAGATTTGGGGTAAAAAGATAATCACCACAGTGCCCCATCACGAACGTGTTATATTGATTCAACAGACAACAAAATGTAGATGTTTGAATTTCAATAAAAGATTAATAGACTGGTCATTTGGCTATTTGCTGAGCTGGTTAAACATAAATGACCGTTTGAAAGGTTCTACACAACTTTGAACCAAAACAGGTTGATTAAAATGAATCATCACGAAGCAGTTTAAGCTGTAGAGGTGTAAATCTCAAGTTTCTTCACGATAAGATATTATATCAGTTGAAAGCACTGATGTCTGATCGATGTTTTCTTTTTGGTTCAATGCTATGGGCTATGTGATCACTGAATTGATGGTTACTATGGTTACGGTAACCTGAAACAGCCTCGCTGTGTCTTCAGTGTAGATAAGCTTCTCTAAACACAGCGGCTGGACAGGACTGAACTGGCTTGAGGGGATTTGCATCATATGATACACAGTCATACTCCACCGAGCAAGCGCACACACATTCACACACTAAAAAACAGAAGATATCTTTTTCCCTCTTCATAGTCAGTGCACGATTGCAACCATTTAGAAATGATCTGAGATGCCATACAAGCACTAATAGAACCCATACTTTAGGCAATGTTGGTACCAGAGAAAACTGGTCATTTAGGGTCAAATCTGTGTCCAAAGAAAAATGCTATCTGGGATACTATCTTACCTGCCAGCGGTGGCCCGATCAACAAGCTGATGCTCTCCATGATGCTAATGAGCCCCAAAGCTGAAGGAAATCTACTCATCTCCACAGTCTCCATCAGCACAGTGAACAGCAGCGATCCCACCACGCTCATGGAGGCACCAAACACCAGCACGTAAGCCAACAATGCTTTGAAACCTATTGCCAAGCCACATAGGCAGTTGCTCAGCCCATTGACCAGCAATGCTCCAGCGAAAAGGTAGACGAAATGCTGACTCCGCCGGAAACGCGGCAACCCAAAAACCAGCGCCGCCACCGGCCTGGCCGAGACATTGACCAGGCCGAGGATGGCCATCAGCAGTGCGGCAGCGTCCTGCCCCAATCCTTGAGCTGTGGCATGTGGCACCAGGTACACCAGGGGCACCACGAACCCCAGCATCATCCATGTGACGCCCAGGGCGAGGGCACAGAAACGGGGGTGAGAGTGCAGCAGGTCGAAGGCCAGGTGTCGGCGGAGGAAACGTTTGAGGATGGCACGGGTTCTCAGTAAACGGGCCTTTAGCCCTCCTTCCCGAATGCAGTCCCTGTTAGACTGGGTTTGAGGCTCGGAGGCCATTGTCTCAGCCTTCGTTTGAGCTCCTGGAGGCCTCATGACGGCCCCACAGGCACAGCAATGGAGGAGGACACCCCCCAGCACCAGGAAGCTGCCCCTCCAGCCGAAGCGAGCCAGCAGGAAGTTGGCCAGCAGGGGCAGCGTGCTCAGGCCTAGTGCGGTGCCTGTGGACGAAAGGGCGTTTGCGAAGGCACGGCGACGGACAAAGTAGTGGCCCACCATGGCTATGGAAGGCTGGAAGCAGAAGCAGAATCCCAAACCTGGATATGAAGATAAAAAAGTTTAAAACGATCGCAAGTGATCACAGTTAACTGAAAACTACTGAAACAACTTCAAATAACTGAAACTCGCCCTTTACAACTTTCACATTATATTTTGTAAAATGTCAATTTAACGTTTGCTACTTTTACAGTGACATACTTATTTTCTACTTTGAAATGATTAGAAAGCTGGCACTGTGATCTGAAGGTCGCTGATTCGAATCTCGAACCAGTAAAGGTACTACTAAGGTACTCATGAGCAGGGTACCATCCCCAATCACCCCTAAGTATCTCAGTGTTACTTTAATCAGTCCAGAAACTTGAACTGGCACCAGTAGGCGCAGTAGGTATAATAATGGTTAGGGAGTTGCCCCCATTATCAGAGGGTCACTGGACTGATAAATGTACCATTGAGGTACTCATGAGCAAGGTACCGTCCCCAAGCACTGCCTATGTTAGCTTCTCACTGCTCCTTCAAATGGGTCAAATGCAGAGGTCATGTTTGGTTGTTGTGAGTGAGTGATTATTTGTCACTGTGAAGACACCACACAACGAAATGTGACCTCTGCATTTAACCCATCCGTGAAGGAGCAGTGGGCAGCTAACAACTGCCTGGGGACGGTACCTTGCTCATGAGTACCTCAGTGGTAAATTTTCCGGCCCTGGATTAGAACCTGTGACCTTCTGATCATGGGGCGAACACCCTACCGTTACGCCACCAACTGCCCCACACCAGAGCTTGTTGTTAATATTCCGAAGTGTACTTTCAACCCAAAGACTAACGTGGCTAGCGAAGAAAAGAAGGAATAGATGATTTTATGACGAACCCGTGATGATTCCTGCGCCTATATACAGGTCCAACATGGTGCGAGCAAACGAACTGACCACCATTCCCAGTCCGCTCAAGATCCCGCCCATCATAATCGTTGCCCGGCAACCGCATCGCTCCACAAGAATGCTACATAGGGGTCCTATAGAACAAAACAAAACAACTAGGATTGGGGTTTGTGCACTTACGTAGCAAAACAAACTAATTAAATACTGACAATGAACACAAAGACAAAGCGAGTATTCGAACCACATTTGAATTACAGATTGAATTACGTTAAGCGTCTCCACAGATATGGAGATCACACTGATGAAATAACAATATGTCAACAATACGGCAATGGAAGTCTCAAACACTCAAGTTAGTGTGACCTTTCAGTTCAGGGTCTGTCCGTTCTAACCAGATTAGAATTTAAACAAAAAAACATGTGCCTCAAATCAAAGTTGAGTGTGAACAATCAGGATAATGAACAGATCATTTAAATCACAAAAGCTCTTTGATGTTGTCAAACCAGGCCCAATTATGCCTTGCTGTTTGGAAAAGATTATTTTACTCAGACCTCTACTTTAGTCCTAATCCTCCTCCACTTTTTGGCTTTCAAAGAATCTACTGCATCTGACGGAATTAAACATACCACAATTAAGAACACTGTCTTGGGTTCTCATAAAAACTTTAATATGTAGATTTAATAGATTTAAGATATAGAATATTGTAACAATGTTATCCTTTTAGTAATAGTGTAATAAAATAAATAAATTATTATTAAAACAAATTTATGTATTGATAAAATCTTTTCGAATAATGCTGATTTTCTCATTTCAGTTTAACCCATACATCAAAGTTACTGAGCATTAAAATCTGTACAATTAAAAAGTCAATATTTTAAAAATAAATATATATAGTCTAATTGTATAAAACTTACACAAATACATGCATATATGAAGATTTATACATCTATATAAAGCATATAGGGCACCTACAAAGCAACTGTAAGGAAAAGGAACTGTAAATTCAGTAATTAAGACATGTATAATTAAGACACACAGGCCTAAAATGCCTGATTTTGCAGCAGCTTTTCTAATAACTTGTGATGAAAGTTGTGGGAGCAAGCCAAAGTTGTGGAAAAATGTGTGATTTTGTGCCCCTTTATAATGATTCTTTAACAATTAATTAAAAAGGAAAACAAAACCAATATTATTTTTATTAACCAATAATCATTTAGTTATTTTGGAAGGTAAATGTTTTCTGCGTCTGCTAAACGTAACAAGAAAGTGAGCTTGCTGACATATGGCTCCACTTTCACAGGAAACGACAATGATTGGTCAAAAATTGCAGAAAAGTTTGCGGTAATTGGTGGTGATGAATTTGCAGTGATTGGCTGAATTTCTGTTAGTAGTTGCACTTGCGAAATGTTGCAGTGTCTTTTATATTTATATAAAGTCCTTAAATGTAGGAGCCTCCATCTGATATGATCATAATCTCCTCCTCCATATCAATAAATTATGTGTTCATCCTACTGATTTGCTAGGCAACATGATACTCGTTGAGTCATCAAATCTAGGTAAATGGATTAAAACCCCTGTGGTAAATACAGGTCACTGAGGACATGGCGCAGTAGTGGAGGAATGGTTTTAGAGGATCAGTTTTGTTTTCCCTTTGACTCTGGCTTTTCAGAGGCAGAGGCAGCATTGAGACAAAGTGGAAAAAGACATCACTTTCTCACAGTGGGATGGTCAGGTTGAACAACCTCCTGCCTGCTGTAGGGTTGTGTTTCTTCAACCCTTTTCCCAAAATGAAAAAGGAGAACTCCTGTTTATTTTCTCCCATCAGAATCTTTACTCATCTGAAAGCGGCCACTCTTCTGACTATGCGTGTATTCTTATAAAAGAAGCATTATCTGGCTTTTTCATGCTTCGTCTTGTGCTGTGCAGTAAAGGAAAATATCACTTATGGGCCTCTATTGGAAAAAAAACCCCACTTAGAATTGCCTTTAATTGAAGCCTAGTAAAGGTGTAACAATATATCAATATGCCGATTCAATGATCAATGAGTCCGTAGCATCAATCCAAAATAAAAACACTGATCAGACATCATACATACTGTAATGTAACTTGAACAGGAGGTCTATTGTTTGTTGAAAAATAAAATTCTTTTTCATTTAAATGTCTGGTTGAGCTAAGGAATAAAAACTATGTTTTAGTGATTTTATGATTTGATATGAATCAGTAATGACTCCTGAATCACATCGAAATCATATCGTAGCAGTATACTTTATGATTTTGGTAGACGTTGAATTTATATAATATTGCATTGTGATGAAACATGATTTACACTCTTAGTTCTATTTTATTGTATCAGCTTTAAATGTCCTTTAAACTGGTCTTGGTGCCAAATCAGTTTGGTAAAACACAAGATTTTAGGTCTTGACAGGAATAATACTATTTTATTTTCTTGTTGAAGGAGATGATGATGATGATGATGATGATGATGATGATGATGGAGACAAACAGATCTACTTGTTATTAATTGCCACATGGGACACATCACTGCTCAGCTTCAGGAACAGCATGCACACCACTTTAACACTTACTTAAAAAAATGTAAGAGATTATTACCATCTTTGAAATCACATCATTAGAGTGATTTGTACTGAGGCTAGTAATGAATAAATGATGATAATGGAGATAATTATTAATAATGGTCCCCCACCCCCTGTTTACCCCCTGCATGGAGCACTGCCGTCATGATGGCCGGAACCCAGGACGTCTCGGTGTTGCTGGCCTGGAACTCGTTCTGCAATTCCGTGTAGAAAATTCCAATGCAGGATGGAAATGCCACCGTCAGTGCCAGCACCAGGACAGTGGCTGCCAGTACCACCCAACCCCAACCCCCGTCTGGGGCAATTTGCCTGCCCACCGCTCCTGCCCCTGCCCTGGGGTCCTCCTTCTCTTCCTCCTCCTCCTCCTTCTCGTCCTTCTCAACAGGTTTGGAGGAGCTCTTCAGTTCCCAGTCGTTCCGCTCCTTGGGTCCAGGCCACGTTCCAGAGGGCGGTGGAGGGCAGTTCCAGCCCTCGTGCTGCTTGTTGGAGTCAGATTTGCCCCTCACAGGGTGGGTTTTGAACCCGACACTCTGTGGCTGAGGAGCCTCCACCCCTTCCGTCATTCCGGCTGCCGCTTCTTTTCCAGATGGTGCCTGCATGAAAAAGAAAGGGATCAAAGTCAGAAATACTGAGGATGTTGGTAGCAGAACGGTTAGGGAGTTGGACCCGTGATCAGAGGGTTACCGGTTCAAGTCCTGGACTGGTAAAAGTACCAATGAGATACTCATGAGAAAGGTACCATCCCCAAGCACTGCTCGCCGGGCGCTGCCAATGTCAGCTGCCCACTGCTCTTTCACAGATGGGTGAAATGTAGAGCTCAGATTTGGTTGTGCTGTGCTGTGGAGTGTTCACAATGACAAATAATCACTCAGTTAAATTCTTAAAACGTACAAGAAATTTGTTTCTGGTTATTAGTGTCTATTACTAATATAGACAATATGTGTACATGAAACAGAGAAGTTATATATAATTAACAAAATAAACTGATCATGGAGCGCAAGTGAAAATTAATGAATCATATTCAACTTTCTTCATTTCTCTAAAGAGCCATTATGGTTCAACTCTTATTAATTTATGGGATTAAAATGTTGGTTTTTATTCTAAAACAACACTTTCAGCTAACTCACATCAGTCTGACGGAACAAACTCTCATCATGGAAGCCAGCGAACCATCATCTGTTATGATGATAATTATAATCTCAGACAAGCGATGCAGTGTCATGCAGTGTCATAAAGATGCACTTCAGTCACGACAATGGATTTTTATTTTCATTTTTAAACCACTTTCTCTGTCTCCGTTCTTTTTGTATTTGTCTCCATGGGAACAACAGGACAAACCTGCACCTGTTCTCCCCAACACAGAATCCAAAACAGATAAATGTCCCCCTTTTTCCACAATCTAAACACACACACACACACACACCTGTATGAGCAGTATTATAAGTTTAGTCTTACCTTATGGCCAAAATCTCCCTCATAGTCTAAACTTGTCCACACTGTTCCTCACGTCAGCATGAAACTGGCACATGGAGATGACGGTAAGTGTGCTCTCTCTCTCACTCTCTCTCTCTCTAGTCTCTTTCTCACAAACACTCTTTCTGTGGTCTCTCTCGTTCCCTCTCTTTGTCTCTCTCTATCTCACCCCCCCTCGCCCCCTCTCCCTCTCCCTCTCTCTCTCTCTCTCTCTCTCTCCATATTTATATATTTATGGAGAGTAAGGAAATATTTCTGTTAGTTTATGTGTATTCATTATATATAATAAGGTAGCATTTTTTGACAAGGCAGCATAAATGATCAGAACGCCAGTTTTGTTCTGTGTAGAGGGATGACAACGTTTTACTGGCACCTGTCCTGGATGACTGAGAGCACAGGTGGCCAAACCTTTGTTTTTTATTATTCATATATTAAGTATGAATTGTGCACATGCTGTTTTCACTTATTAGAAACTACTGATACAAACTCTAAAATAAAAAAAAATAACATTTATGTTTTAGAAAAAAGGGAATGTGTTATGGTCAGATGCTCTTTAGTGCCACAAATAATATTACAATTAAAACACAAACAAAAGACTTGATGTTTCCTGTAGGAAAGAAAAAATACTGGCAAATCAGACCAAGGAAAGCAGACAGACATGCAGACAGACAGATGGTAGTTGATGAAATCTAAAACCAGAACAAGTTGTAATGGCAGAGACCAAAATAGCCGAGACCAAATTCAGAACACTCCTGCTTTCTCACAACACAACAAAAGGCCAAATAGGAGACAAACACACAGCAAAATACCAAAAATAAAATTAAACAAACATAGACAACGCAAAATTTAAAGTTAAAACAGATATGATGTAGACAAACCCAATCTGGATTATTCTGGAAGGAGCATCCTTACCTCTAGACAATTTCCAATTCAAATTATTATTAAAACAAAAAACAAAAACCCACAATAGAGTTTGTGCCAATTGGATTACTATTCTAACTTTAAATATTTAATATATTTTTGACCTGAACAAAATACCAAAAAAAGAAGTTTGAAGTCAAGTTTCTGACAATGATTGTAAAAACATGAAGAAGAAGAAGAAGAAGAAGAAGAAGAAGAAGAAGAAGAAGAAGAAGAAGAAGAAGAAGAATGAAGATGTGGAAGGGGAAAATGAGAGGTTTACCAGTGGTAAACTTGCAGCAATGTTCTGGCAACAATGACAAATTGCCCTAGTGACAAACGTGTTTACCAGTGATTTGCCAAAACAACTAGCCAGTAGTGACAAACTTATAGCAAACTTTTGGTGACAAATTTGTACACAAAGCTTACTAGAAGTCCACCGCAGGTTTGCCACAAACCTAATTTGCATGTGAAAATATGAGCTTGCTGCAAATATACGGCAACATTGCCAAAGGTTAATGGCAACTGTTTGCCAGAAGCCTAAAATTTCCTCCTCGGGTACTGCTCCTACTCCTTATGGATGGGTCAAATGCAGAGCTCACATTTGGTTGTGGTGCAGTGTGTGCTGTTCTGTATTCACATTGACAAAAAATCACTCATTCACTTAAAAATAAGTGAACAAGGTGAATGACGGCGGCACTCAACATCGCCATAATTCTCTCGGAGCCGTGTGTGTGTAACGCCTCTCCACTCCTCCAGGCGGCGCTGCGGTGTTTCATGACGCAACTCTCTCCGGTCTCTACTTCCGGTGCTGGCGGCCATCGCGCTTGTGTCTTTGCAGCGGCTTCGGTTCTCACAAGTAAGTAAGTCATCAGTGAGATTTTATTCTTGTTTATCGTTTTATTTAAACCCCTAAAACCCTCCTGCAGAGCTGGACTGTGTCGTTAGCGGTGTAGCGCTGTAGCTGTTGTTCATGTTGGGGGATTTTAACCAGCAGCGCGATGCTTTTACTTCTGACCTTGTGTCCGCTTCTGTCAGGAGTAGCTTAGCCGTGTTAGCTAACCTTCAAGCACCGAGTCGAAAAATAATATACACACCTTCTCAAATGTAACGAGTCTGAGCTGTTAATAAAGCACTTTAAACCGTTATTGAACGGATTTCGACTTCTGGAACACTTTATTTAAGTGTGAACATATCGGTCCAGATTTTAATAACACCCATAGAAGCTCAGGCTTATTTAGGCTTTCTGTCAGGAGAACATTTGGGCTTAAAATGTGTACTACAACTATTTTTGGTCATAGTACAAATGCATAAATACTGCAATCTTCAGTATTAATATAAATAGAATTAAGCGACTTGATAGTGATTTACTTGTGCAAAAGGCATTCCTGTTATCTTGTTAGGAAAATGTGTCAGTGGGTGTTATGATAATGTAGTAACCTCATAATCATATATATAAACTAGAGAGAATGTGCATGTTACATGCAGTGTTGAAGCTGCAATTACGTCCTGGAGTTGTCTTTTTCTTGTTTATTTAGCAAAAATGCAGTACAGGATGGGAGGTGAGTCAATTGTGGTCTCCGGCCTTATTGATGAGCTCAGTTGCATTGCGGAAAAGCTGGTCTTATGGCATGAGTTTTTGGTTTTGACCGACCTTGACCTTCTGCCAGAAGGGAGAGTCTGTAAGAGTTTGTGTCCAGGGACTGGACTCCTGCAGGTTATGTAGAGATGGATTTGGATTTGCTCGGTTCAGCAGAGGTTAGACATGGGGAACTTGGTGATGTACCAGTGAAGTTATCACTGAGGTACTAATGAGCAAGGTCCCGTCCCCGTCCCGTCCTCCTTCACGGATGGGTCAAATGCAGAGGTCACATTTAATTGTGGTGCACTGTGTGCTGTGGTGTATTCACGTTGACAAATAATTACTCACTTTGACATGTTCTACATTTGTTGTTTGTGTTTTAACAGGACTCGAGCGATGGCTGGACGTCGTGCTGCCGTAAAGGCCATAGATTGGCTGGCGTTTGCGGAAAGAGTTCCTCCAAACCAGAGAGCCATGTTCAACAATCTGAAAACCCGCAGTGATGCCATCTCTGCCAAGTGAGAACCATTGTAGTCTTATCTAGGGATGCACTGATCCAATATGTATGTCTGATAATGAGTGTAATAGCTAGATATAGGTATTATTTAAGGGTCATGCTTTTCAAGTTCCAATATTGATACCTGTGATTTGGGTCTGGATTGATCCTGAGTAGCAATTTAATAGCAGTGTAATTAATAGGCTGTATATTTGATGATGCATTTATTGTATGTCGGAAAGGTAGTGCTTGTCCATAGTCTGAAGTGGGATTTTGTACAGCCTGTGGCTTCTGTTTTAAAATGTATGGAGTGATTTTGCGACAGAACTCTGAGCACGCAGTGGAATGTTCACAAGCAAAATCACTTGTCTTTAAGCTCTCAATTCTGCCTGGACGCGCGCTCGAAGTAAATTGCGTGTTTGCCTCACTTAGCAAATGCGAGCTCACACATGAGCCGTGTCCTGAGCCAAGTACAACTTATTGGTATGGTAGGTAAGGCGCTCTAATTATTCTTTTCTATGCTGTAGTATGCATCTGAGGAACTAGCTGGGGTTGTAGCTTAACGGCGCTCTAGGCACAAGCGTCTAGGTTGATTTGAGTTTGTATTGTATAGCCCTGATTAACTTGTTGCTGATTGCAGACTCGCCTCCCTGTCAGAAAAGCCAGCTCCGATCGACTGGAGCCACTACAGGAAGGCGGTGGCTAAAGCAGGCATGGTGGACGAGTTTGAGAAGAAGGTGAGCGGAAATGCACGAGCTTTAATCGCACAATACTGAAACCAAGATCATATTTATATCTTACTTTCCTCTCACTCCTGTCTCTCCCTCCTCCAGTTTAGTGCTCTCACAGTTCCCGAGCCAGTTGACACTCAGACAGCAAAGCTCGACGCTCAGCAGCAGGAGGCTGTAAGTGGTTTATTCATACACACCACAAAAGGAGCTTGGTACATTTTACCATAACTCTTTGCAAAATTGAATACTCACTTTTTTGCAAATTTAATTTGAAATCATCTAACATTTGCCAACATTATGAGAAAAGGTACAGAGGTGTGTGTACATACATTTTATATTTAATCATAGAGATGTACTTATTGTGCGTGTGTGTGTATATGTGTATATATATATATATATATATATATATATATTATATATATATATATATAATATACACATACACACTGACTGTATAAAAAACTAGATACATCTTTTGACATTTTGTAGCACATGAGGAGTGTTGATTTTTGTTAAATTTTTTATTATTTATGCATTACAGAACAAAGTCGCCGACGCGTACGTGCAGGCGTCCAAAGCTCGCATCTCTGAGTACGAGAAGGAGGTAGGCCCGAGTCAGACTTCATACAAATTGCTTGCATTGCTTGCTTTTTTTGGCAAATGAGGCCCTTAATTCTCAGTTTAGCCAGCTTCGTTTTGCTTAGTATAGCCAAAGTGCCATCAACAAATATTTCTACCGTCAGCCTACGCTCCTGACTGAATAATTTTGCTCTCTCTGTTTGTGGCAGCTGGAGAAGTTTAGGAGCATGATTCCATTTGAGCAGATGACCATCGAGGACCTCAACTATGCTTTCCCCGAAACTAAACTGGACAAGGAGAAATATCCATACTGGCCACACAAGCCTATTGCTGAACTGTAAATTATTAGCAAGCTCCATTTGTTTATAAATAATAAATAAATCTCAATTGTGGTGGAGTTTCTCGTCTAGTGTCTTAGCACTTTTTTGTGAATATATATGAAATAAAATAAATTGCTAACAATTAAAGACTTTTTGAGGCATATTTGTTTTAAAACAAAATCAAATGAATTGCTAAAATTTTGAGCAAATAAAGTTATCTTTATTTAGGTGAGAAATAGAATCAACTGATAAATTTGGAAACATTTTGAGGCAAATGTATTAAAATATAAAATCTAATGAATTGGTAAAATTCTGAACAATTACATTTTGGAAGTATGGTTACTTGGATACAAATATCAAATGATACATTTTTTGAAAGGTATATTTATTTTAATAACAAATAATTAAAAAAAAATTAAAATGCATGTTCTTTAAAGTACATCACATTACTTTCAGGTTACAGTTTTTAGTAGTGAGAATGCCTTTTAATGGTTTTATAATGTTTAGTAGTCATAGTTTGAAGTAAAAGTTAAAATTATTATTATTATTATTATTATTATTAAAAGAGTTTAGAGTTTGCCAGTTAAATGTTGATTATCTAACAATAAGAGCATCAGTGTTGCATCAGCTGGGGGTAGTTTGAAGTGTAACAGTTAAGGAGTTGTCCCTGTGATCTGAGGGTCGCCAGTTCGAATCCCGAACGAGTAAAGGTACCACTGAGGTACTTGTGAGCAAAGTACCGTCCTCAAACAGTGCTCCCCGAGTGCTGCCAAAAAGCTGCCAGCTGCTCCTTCACAGATGAGTTAAATGCAGAGCTTACGTCTGTTTGTTGTGCATTGCGTGCTGTGCTGTGTTCAAATGTGACAAATATCACTCACTTTAATCACTTAAATGCTGTTTTACACCTAAGTTGGTAAAGAGCGCCTTCGTATTTGTGCTTCACTGCTTGATCAGCAGATGGCGCAAAGTTCCTGCAGAAACCGTGATCCCTTTGCTTTACAGCTGCAAATTTAAATAAATGTTTTGCTGTGTAATAAAATATCAGCATAAAAGTTAGTCCGTCTTTATTAAAAATGTTAAAATATTTCAATATATAAATATTTTAAGAAATGCTTGTTAATTCAAGATTCTTTATTCTTTTATTTGTCATACATGGTTACACAAGTTCAACATATAGTGATCTATCATAAGATAAACTGAAGTGAAACTATGAGAAATAAGAAGGAAAATCTCATCAGTCACCCATGATTTTATCACAGTTAACAATTTGGAACTATTAACTGGTTATATTTTAAACTTCAAAATGGCAATAAAATTATCTAGCTGTAAAAATCAACCTGAATTAACTGAAAGTCAGAATGGTGTTTCTGGGGTGGCGGTGTAGTGGTTAGGACGCTCAACTCTGGACTAAGACCCTTAACCCCAAGTTGCTCTCAAGGAATCTGTATCTTAAACTTAGGAAAATGGAAGTCGCTCCAGAGCATTTGCTAGATTTTTATGTTTGCATTTAGCAGACGCTCTTCTCCAAAGCAACTTCCATTTTCCCAATTTTAAGGTACAGTGATGAAAATCTTCAGCATGAAATAAAGAAGCACCACGAGCACAGTCTGTATGAGGCCAGTTGTCAAAACCTCCAAATTACTGGTAAACCACTTATGCGATGGTGGGATAATAAGTAGGATAAAGGCAATTAAGCAATAAATTGGAATAAAATCTAATGAGTAATGACTAATAAAGTAGAAATGTAAAATTAAAATAAAGTAAAACTATGAGAAGTAAGAAGGAAATCTCATCAACTCTAACTCAGTACACTGTTCTTTGATTTATTAAACAAATATTTGCAGAATATTTTGATGCGTTCCTTGTTAATAGTTACACTTTGCACAACAGAGATGATTCCTGTAAGACTCTAACAAAATAAAATGCATTTGTGGCCTCACGATTGCTCATTTTTCCTTTCTCTTATGACTCCCATCTGGCTGTGAACGCATGCCAAACACTTGCAGCCTTTTCATCAAAAGTGAAGCCTCATGTTCTGGCTTCATCACTGTTCAGACAGCAAAATCTCCCAACTCAGTTTTATTCTGTTGTTAACAACTTTATATTGGTACATGTAATAAATCACTTTTTACACTGCAACATAAAGAGCAATGAAACATGTTTTTTTGAGTATGATATTTATGATGTCTCAAAATGTTCTTTTTTAACTAGAATTTTTATGCAGTAACCAGACAATCACCAAGCAATGACATTATGATAGAATCAATAACAGTGTTGGAGAGTAACAGAATACATGTACCGACGTTAGATGCTCAGATAACAAATTATGGGTAACTGTATTGTGTTACAGTTCAAATAGATGGTGATCGGAATAAAATAACATTGTTAAAAATAATAATGTCATGACAGTATTTTTCTGTTTTACATGTTATTCCTCTCCCTAATAAATTAAGTCAATTCCATTCATTACTGGAAGCCCTTCAGAACACACAACCAAAGATTCTAATGTAAAAGTCCATTTAACGTAAGTTGCCACAGTCACACAATGGAGGAGTCAGAGCTGGAACCAATAGGGCAGAAACACATTTATGTCTTGTCTAACACTTTGCATTAAAAGAAGAATGAGAATAGAATAGGGTGAGATTCCCACATTCATACAGTTGTATAAAGCAACAATGTGGAAGTAATCCAAAATATTCAGAATACGTTACTCACATTGTGTAATCTAATGGAATACGTTACAAATTAGATTTAAGGATATGTATACTGTAGTAGAATACATTGTAAAAGTAACCTTCCCAACACTAAGCAATATGGTCTGCATCGAAGCAGAATCGTCCACGTCTGATTGATCACGTGATACATTGATTATGTGATTATTTTCAACATCCTTAATATACTGTACGTTCTTATCTAAAAAAAGTACTAAGATAAGAATCTTACATTCTTGATAAAAAACTGTGCAAGTAGATTTGGAAAATGAGGCCCGATTATCTTCTGGTCAGTAGAAAGTGACTTTACAATATGATGTCTATTTTAAATCGATGCTTGAGACTTGCTGAACATTGAATCGATGTATCGTCACGTCTCTATAAATCATGTTCAATTTTGGCCCGGCATTGTTCGCGTGTGTGAAGGAACAGCTGGTGTGTTTCCTGTTTGCGTTTGGATGTATATTATTCAGCTTCGCTTCCTTGAATGTGCGAACATCTGAGGTTTACAATATATACAAGCTCCATCTGTCAATCGCTGTATGTTAAATGCCAAGTGGCGTCGAGAGACGAGACAAGATGTGATGCCATGGCACGGGGCGTCGCCTGAGGCAACATCCATTTTAGATGTCATGCTATTAAGTGAAAAAAAGAGGCGGAAGAAATTATGCTGCAATAAAATTATGCTGCAAAAACACCAGCAACGTGTCCCCTTTTCAGCCACCATTAAGTTGGAAAAACCTTTTAAGATGGAAACTTTTCAGATTTTCATTGCAACTTATTTGAGCAGGACTCAAAGTAGGTTGCATAATATCTATGTATTATGCATAAGACGATTGATGTCATCTCCACGTCCCCAGAAACAAAAATGACAAAACTGCATACAAATGTCAAAAACAAACAGGAAAAATCCTGCCCCCAAAAACCCCAAATTGCAACCACTGGGACTAAATATTATGTAAGAAGGCAACGCATAATGCAAATAGGTTTTTTGGGGTAAACTCAGTTTTTTTACTCTTGCTCCCAATCGTTCAACTTTCTCAACCAAGCTAAGACAAGGTTGGCACCTGGGCATCAGATACAATCATGATCTTGGCAGTTAAATTTCTCACCCCTCTGTATGAACTAGAATTTGACGCCAGGCTGCAACCTTCCTGGTGCCACTACGAAAATTCAGGGTGTTTCTGAATTTGATATATCTATGAAGTAGCAGTGGGCAGCTTTTTGGCAGTCCCTAGGGAACAGTGCTTGGGGACAGTACCTCCCTCATGAATACCCCGGTGGTCCCAGTCTGGGATTTATAGCAGCGACCCTTCGATCACTGGACCAACTCCTTAACCATTACTCTAACAACTGCACCACAAATGTATTTATGAACACTTTTAATTATACTTTTTTTTACTTCAACTTAAAGCAATAATTTATGCAAATTTAAGTATTATAACCTGAGAAGTTTAAGTCCGTTTGTGGAAACAAAAATTTGAGAGCTAGAGAGACGCTCTGTAGTTGCAAACATCTCCAAGACTGGTTTGTAACTGTCCAGTGACCAGTAAACATTTGAATGTCTGCATATACAGGCTGATGTGGGTGCTCAGTGTGGGTTAGAAACTTCTCAGCTTCTTCTTTGCCATTTCTTTGGTTAACCAAATTACCATATGTAAAATGAAGGGATTAATCATTTAATTTTAAACATGCCATGATGTGATCTATCAATCAATTCTACACCTTACATTTTAAATGAAGGCAGCACTATAGTGTCAAACAATCCTGCCCATATTCATGCAGCGCTCTTAGATGTTTGTTATAAAACAAACATGTCAATACTGTGAGAGTTATAACCGTTAAAACAAATGAAAATGGAAACCCATAAGTAGCATTTTTCGACAGGGGAGCACAAATAGCATTCACGCTATGGCAGCATTTTTCGACAAGGCAGCATAAATCGGCATTGCTGCAAACTCATTCTCACAAAAGCTAATTTAATAGGCTCCTCTGCACGTTTAGGCGACTTTGCAGAGTAGTCTTTCTTTCTGACCTTTTGCCCCATTTAATTTGGAGAGAATTGACTAAATCACTGAAAACCTTTTAAAGTTTTGTTGTAAATTTGTTCTCCAGAAAGCTTTGGTTGGTTTAAACTGTTTAAAGTTCCATTATTTTAATGAAGAATCTAACCTTATCCTGATAAATTGAAAGCGTGTGCTATTTGTTCTTAAATAAAAAGCTTTAATTCGCCTTAAATTGTCATAAAAGGTATAGATTTATCAAGATGGTGGAGCATTTGACTCCAAAAGAATTGCAAACTTGACGTTTTTATACATTTACCTGGTACATCTTCATAAATAATTTTGTCAAATAAGAGATTCAAGTCGAGGTGTACAGCCATATAAGGTAATTAAAAGATCTAGTATAAAAGATTAAAAGGTCTAAAATATATATTTATTTATTTATCTTGGAAGTTTATATATAGTCTGTTTGTATATTCATTATTATTATGTGCCTTTTTGTTCTGTGTACTCTAAAAACTGGAGCCACGTCGCCTCGTCTCTCTGTATACTTGTATGTAGCTGAGATGACAATAAAGTTGTTTGACTTTGACTTGACTTATACTAATATAATATACTTAGTTATAATATACTTTTACTTAGCTGTAATATACTTATCTAAATAAAACGCTTAACAGGGATCTATATCGACTAAACCGAGCCGCGGATGAATAGTTTCACACCGACGTCGTGAACTGACAGGCGGAGGACAGGTGAGGCGAAATGAGGCGAGTGGGGATGTTTTATCACCAATTTTAACTAAAGCCGAAGAATTAGTTTGTATTTTTGGTTAATTTGACTCAAACTGGGTTGTTAATAGCTATATGAAATTAATCCAGCGCTCTGCGTAGAGAATGAGGACCTGAAACCGAAGTTACGTTACATGACTCGTCTGAGGGCTTGAACCGAAGGCAGCTGAACTTAACGCTTGGCGTCGTCAAGAATTTAGAAAAGACTTCCAGT
Source organism: Distichodus sexfasciatus (assembly GCA_032718565.1). Lineage (NCBI taxonomy): Eukaryota > Metazoa > Chordata > Actinopteri > Characiformes > Distichodontidae > Distichodus > Distichodus sexfasciatus. Next base: position 336,914 of record JAVGVS010000355.1, on the reverse strand, counting down.
TGCCTAATGGACTCAAGAAATACTTATTTATAAAATTCTTGAAGACATTTCGATTTAAGCCCTCAACATTTACCATATCCTGGTCGACTGAGAACCTACACACACACCCCCACCCCATAAGCGTTTGTAACGCTTTTGAGCACCGACGCTGACGAGAGACGTTGGTGGAAACGTTAGCGTAAGTCTCTAATTTTGTCACCACAAATGTATTAATTACTTCTTCATTTTTTAATATAGTCGACGCTTATACTCTACGATGAACGTAAACAACTCAGCCACGGTGATCGTCGTCTCTGTTTCTACAAATTTATCGATTTTGATTTCACCAAGTAACTTATAACTGGGCTGCTCTTAAGTGTGTTAATGATGTCTTGATTTTAAATCGTTTATTATTAATGATAATCAGGTTAGCAATGACAATAACTATTATTGTTAGTAACTTTAACATAACAATAACTTTTACATAACAATAACTATTAGTGTTATTAACTTTACATAATGACCTTAACATAACAATAACTTTGAGTGTTACTTACCTTAACCTAACAAGAACATTTACATAACAATAACTTTTAGGGTCCCTGCCTTGCGCCCGTAAGTTCCCGGGATAGGCTCCGGTCCCGCTGCGACCCCAGTTGGGATTAAGCAGTTCTGATATGAATGAATACACTTTTAGGTTACTAACCTTAACATAACAGTAACCTTAACAATTAGTGTTACTAAACTTAACAATAACCTTAGAGTAACAATAACTATGTGTTACTAACTTTAACATAACAATAGCCATAACACAAGTTTTAAATTTGACTTTTTAAAGAATTCACCAAATTCACCCCTATGTGGGCAAAATCAGGAATGACAAACTAAATGCTGGTACTTGTATCTCTTGTGGCCAAAATAGAGAATAGAAGTTATTTTTAACCTGAACAAGAACGTGACAAAAAGGGGCTGCAGTTTTGCTATTGACGAAAAATACAAGATCCAATAAATATTTTTAAGTCACGAACGTTCTTTATCAAAAACTGTTGGAGTTAAAGGCACAAGTGGGATGAACACATTCCTTCTTAAGCTCGGTTAATGAACGAGGCCCAGTGTTCTTGCAACTCTTCTAGAAGATTTAATTAGCATGCGAGATATGAGAAAGACAATCACCACTCTCTTTGAGCCTTACTGCACATGCACGAACACATCATCACCATCATCTCCCTGCTATGCTAAAAGGTTTTCATTCTAAACAACTCTTTGGAAGAGTGACAAAAGATTCATGTAAGGCAGCAGAAAATGGCTTTTTAAGATTGAAGCAATCAGACAGCACCACATGCTGGCAGTGAATCACTTAAAAGCTGCACACTATCATGTGTAAGTGACTCGAATTCATAGTCTGATTATGAGCTTTTTTTGCTTGAGCTTATTCAAGGCATCAGCGAAGTCTGTCATTGTGTCAGAAAACTTTTGACTGGTAGTGTTGCAAAAACCTAATGATAGCGAGAACTTACTTGAAAAGTTGCAGTGAAAGTTTAGAAGCTCTCACATACACATTGTCTTATTTTTATGAATACTTTTGTCATGCAAGCATGCTGGTCAAGGGTTTGCACATGTGACCCTCCACGGTTTGTCGCAAATTTTCAAAATCGAGTTATTATGTTGTCATGAAAGGGCATAAATCAACCTTCAAAACGATACCTATATGGAATGAATGGGACGACATATGACTGAGATATCAACATTCAAAAGAGTCGGGTTTCTTCTGTCATGCCAAGTGAGAAACAAGAAATCTGCCTTTGAAGTTGACTATCGCCGTAGCACTCACAGACGCTTGATGCGGTCGCGGCTACGTTTGCATTTACAGTAGCCTATGCTGCATTCACAGCCACACGTATAGCCTACCTGCGTTAGGTTAAATGAAATCGGGAGACGAAGATAGATTCCGGAGAAATATCTTCACGCTAGTCAACCAGTGGATTTACCGTAAATATTGAAGTAGAGCGGTCAAAACAGAAACTTTTAACATTCTGCTGGAAGTGAATTCCTCACCTCAAGAAAGTCACGTTTTTAGGATGGAAAGGGTAAGTTTTTCAGCCAAATTGATTCACAACAGTACAGTATAGACCTTCCACTGTTTCAAAACACTAAAAACAAAAAATCCAAAATTTTACCCCACGCAATATAAATGCTTGTTTTTCTCGGAAACCTCCATTGCAATAAGCGACTGGTTTTGCTGTGCAGAGTCACATATTAAAAGCTTCTACATTTCCATGTTAAATTAATCACTTAAATTAATATTTACAAAAAATATTCTAACCAATGAATCACCAGTATGTTCACCGCTTCAGTCGCTTGCTCAGCAAGAAAACTTGGTTTTGTTTTTTTTTAAGACAGAAGGCGCTGGACGTATAAAATCCCACCTCGGATTTTGCACATGCCTGGCACAAGCGCTACCTTTTCCACGTACAATAAATGCGTCATCACATATCTGCCGAAAATATCGAGCAAATCTAAATATCAGTAAGACACTGAAAAAACTATTATCAGCCGATATGATTCCGATATTATCATGCATCCCTATTCCAAAACTAAACAAGAAAACCAAAATCTGAAATTATGAAATAAGTGGGAAAATGGTATTTAACAAAATGGTGTAATGACTTGTGTCCCGATTTCACTGTCTGGTTATGAATAGCATTTACAGAATTCATTCAGTAGCTTATTCAAGGCATCAGTGAAGTCTGCTGTCATTGTCTCGTTGTGAAATCCATTGTTTTCCGATAGCAGATGGCTGCTTTCACGTTGTTTTGAGAGCCGATCTCACGGAGGATGCAGCCTGATTGTGCACTTCACGTTCTGGCTGTGTGTACTCGGCGTCTGCCTTCTCGTCCTCGGAGGGTTGTTTGTGGAACTGCAGGTCTGCGTCCAGTTGCACAGTGTTCTAATAGTTACGGGATATTGCTTTCAAAGAAGACAAACTGAAAAACCTGTTGGACTTTTCCTGCCCCATTAATGCAGAGGTGAAGAAATTTATTCTTAAAACGTGCTCATGTAGTTTGCACCTAGGCTCTTATTTGAGTCTCTTATTTTCTTATTTAGAACCTCAGCAGATGATTCAGTCCGCAGGGTTTCAGTAAGATTTCTCCTGCACGTCTTAGTGTTGTAGAAGTGCTCCGTCTGCCCCAGTGCTGTAGTCAGAGTGGGAGTGAACCCTGTAAAACTGAACGTGTGGTGTTTGTGCTTTAAACAAACCTTCAAATGCCACTTTTACATTTCCACAGAGCACTCTCAATCTCCTTTAGTCTCCATTAGTGAGACTCATGGGTCATGAGGTTAGTGGCTGAGTTTAATGATGTAGCTGCTGTACGTGCCGTAATCCTGCAAACTCCTTACAACACTACTGCTGAAAAATGATTCTTTATTACTCTCTCTCACTCCCCTTCCCTGTGTCTATCTATCTATGATGGCTTTCACTGCTTCTCACTCTTTCTTTTCTTTCTCTCTGCTTCTTTTTCTCATTGTTCTCTGTATATATTCTCTCTCTCTCTCTCTCTCCCCCCCCGTCCCACTTGCTCTCTGTCTGTATCTATTCTGTCTCTTTCACTGTTTCTTTCTCTCTCCCTGCTTCGTTCTCTCTCACTCTCCCTTTCATTTCTTTTCTCTCTTTCTGTCTCTCTTAGTCTTTCACATTCTCTCTCCTTGTCCCCTTTTTTCTATCTGTCTGTCTATCACTCCGCTTCTTTCTCTCTCTCACTGTCACTTTTATTTCTTTGTATCTCTCTTGCTTTATCTGATTGTCTGTCTTTAACTGTCTCACTCTCAGTTCCATTTCTTTTCTCTCTCTTTCTGTTCCTGCTTTTCTCTCTCTCTCTCTTTCTCTCCCTTTCAGTGTCCTTTTCTCTCTCTCTCTGACTTTTTCTCTCTCTCGCTTTGTCTGATAGTCTTTCTCTCTCTCTGTCTCTCACATTCTGTCTCTTTGTACAGTCTGTACAAGGTCTGTCTTTCACTGTTTCTCTCTCTTGTTTCTTTCTCTCCCACACTGTCACTCTCATTGTTGCTCTGTCTCTCTTTCTGTCTCTCTATCACCCTCTCACCAACTGTTTCTCTCTCACTGTGTCTGTCTCCCTCCCGCCCTCGCTGTTATTTTGATTTCTTATATTTTTAGCTGCAGTGCATTCTTATTGATTTCACAGTTATGGTGATTTTTTTCCACAGATGAACTATCAGTTCATTTTACTGTAACATCTGCTCAAATAAACATCTGCTCGTCTGCTTTACCATTTTCCCAGTTAATGCTCCCTCTTCTGCATGGATGATTAAGTTTTAGCAGCGTTAATTTTTTCATTTTTCCCAATTTTAGAATTAATTGGCATCGCTCCCTATTTCATTTGCATTGGAGTTGTGATTCCTCAATTTTAACTTCAATAATCTCACATTGCCTGAGAATATGAGCGTCCCAATACACAAATCAGATTTATTTAGCAGGGAAAAGTGAAAGTACTGGCATGGTGATATCATTAGATCCCCGCCATCGCTTATGCGTGATACAAATATTAATACAAAGTGATGCTTAAACATTCACTGGGGCTTTAATACGTAAGACATTACCCCATTACAATATATTGTTATTCAATTACAGCTCCAGAATATGAATACAGCCCTGAGTTTATGAAAACAGAATTGTTTGTGATATAATTACAGTCTTTTTATAGGCCATAGCTGTTTCCTGTGCTATTGGCAGTGACTTGTCTTCCTTCTCACTTTCCACTCATCTCTAACACTTCAGCGTTACAAAACCGGCCGACACATTTCAGCACAAGGCACAAGAAGAAGAAAGGTCTAGAAGGGTTTTAGCCGTTTGCCGACCTGCACAAGACCTGCAGTTTTAGGCAAGGCCTCATTCTGTGACCCCAAAGTAAATCCACAGAGAGCCGGAGGAGTTGGAGATGTATTGAGACGTGGCTATTTCAGGACGTACAAAACGAGATCCGAACTTTGCAGGCAGACTTTAAACGGACAAGATACTGACTAAACTCTTAAATTATATATCACAATATAATTTTCTAAAGGTACTTTTGCAAGCAAAATCTGGTGTCCGTGCGCGCACAACTCTACACACACGCTCGAAAAGCTGGTTTCTTTATTGCTTTGATCATCGTTCTTTCCACAGTCATTTCAATGCATTTTAATCGAAGTCTTTTACGTCACAGATACAAAACTTGATATTCAACATCAGCCCTGATTGTCTTTCTCTCTCTCACTCTCTCTTTATTATCTCTCACTGCCTTTCTTTCTCTCTCCCACTTGCTCTATCTATCTATCACTCTCATTTTTTGCTATCAGCTTATTTCATTCTTGCTCTCTTTTTCTCTGTCATTATCTATCAGTCCCTCCATCTGTCCATCCATCCACCCCTGACTCTATCCATCCATCCATCCATCCATCACTGTTTCTCTCTCTATCAGCCACCATCTTGACCACCACTCGTCTTTTTCTTACTTTCATCATCCCTTGTTCTTTCTCCAATCTTTTCAATGCATTTTAATCAAAGTCTTTCTACTTGGCCAGTTTTCATGTCACAGCTACAAAACTTGAACAATCACACTGGCATTTTCTTGTGGAAATGCAGCTCTAGTTTGTTTGATTCTTTGTATTTAGACTCTGAGCTTTGTAGTTTTGCCTCTCTATACTGCACATGGTTGAGGTGATAGTAGATAGGGCTGGGTATCGTTGCTGATTCCCTGAATCGATTCGATTCCGATTCACAAGGTCGTGATCCGATTCAATTCTCGATTCGATATGGATTTATTTAGAGATTTCTTTGCGTCAATACTAGTTTTGCTTGGTTATAAAATAACTTGTTTTAAAACCGAATTGTTGCCAAACATCGGTGATTTGAGCGGAGCAGCTTCAGCCATGGCTCTATTTGGTTTGGGTTTCGCCGGTCTCACGTTTTTATAGCTCTCCTTGCGCGGTCGCGAGAAGTAGTGCATAGCCGCAGGAAAAGATCGATCCGCCAATTTTTGAATCGATAACGTATTTTTCGAACGAGAATCAATATTGATCGGTGAATGGTTTTTTTTTTTTTTTTTTTTTTTTGAACCCAGCCCTAATAGTAGAGCTCACTTTAACTTTAATTTACAACTCTACTTACAGGATTCTGTTTAGGACAAGCCACTCTTGTGTAGCATAACGTAGGAGTTGGCCCCGTGATCAGAAGGTGGTCGGTTCAAGTCCCAGACTGGTAAAGGCATCACTGAGGTACTCATGAGCAAGGTATTGTCCCCAAGTACTGCTCCTTTACGGAGGGGTCAAATGCAGAGGTCACGTTTGGTTGTGGTGCATTGTGTTGTGTGCTGTGTTCACAATGACAAATACTCACTTAAAATTAATTAGATGTAGACGAAAGCACTAAAACCTTTTGCACAAAGGATATTCATTTATTTCAACAAGTTGTCCCAGAACAACGATACATGCAAATATTTCTGAAAATCACAACACACACACATAAATTTCAAAAAGTCTGTGGGGGAATGGTAATGTTTGGCAATGTTTTTCTTCACATCCGCCTTGATCTTCCTAGACAAAAATAACTTTTCTGTGAAAAGACTATAGAAGTTCACAGAATTTAACTTGATCCAAAGTTTGAAATTTCAACATATCCAAAAACAACTCGTCTTGTCCAAATCCAAACAATGAGTCTCGTGGCACTGACCCTAAATGTCCTTTGTCCTTTTAATCTGTGTTAAATTCGAGATTCTGCAAACTTTGTGCTACTGCAAAAAATTCACAACACAAGTTTTTCTCACAAATTGAAAAAATGTCACAGATAAAACCCCACTTTTACACAGCTTTCATATCCATGCAGTTTTAGAAATGCCCCTTTGCACAGTTTCGCTGAAAAACGTTAATCATTAAACGGCGCAAAATTCCTCACTTCAGTCGGTGCGTCCATTCAGCATTGGAACCACTTCTGATTAAAACTCAAATCTTTATCAGAATTGAAAATAAGAGTTCAAACACATGAACCAAATACTGTAAAATCATTAGGGGTGGGCAAAAGAAAAGTCTTTCTCTGGTTGATCTGCCACAATCAAAAGTATCTGTCACAGGGAAAAGTAACTCAACAATCTGGAAACAAATTCATCTATGGAAGCCTGTTTCCGGCAGCGTGGTAAAAATGTGTATATCTATAATTTAAATTTAGGCTACTTTTTAGAGATACTAAGTCGGAACTTTGAGATATGTCATTATTATGAGATATTAAGTGGTTATTTTGAGACATTAACTCTTCATTTCGAGATACTAAGTCATTACTTCAACCTAAATTATAAATAATTTTTACCATGCTGGTAGAAACAGGCTTCTATATTTATCTGTATATTAAATCGCGAATCGCAAATCAATTTTGAATCGAATCGTGAGCCCAAGAGTCGGAATCGAATTGTGAGAATTTCTGAATCGTGCACACCTAAAAATCATGCTGTAAAAATCCTTATCCCAGAGATATCAGCAGTTCAAGGGCTGAATCTGAACGACAGAATGAGCTGGCTCTTATTTGTATGATAAGTTCTGGAGATTGTTAGAGTTTTGAAGCCTTTTATTCAAACAAAAATCAGCTAAAACTTCTGACTCTTCCTATCTGGCTCTGGAACCAAAAGAACGGACGCTGCGAGTGATGAGTCTTCATCTGCCTCTGCCTTAATAATCCCATTCAAACCTTTTCATTTTGGAGTGAGACAGTACTTTGACTCTTATCAGTTTCTTTGCAACTGTACCACAGCATAATTTATCATACAAAGACCAACCCAAAGTTATTTTTAAATCATAGATTCAAATTGGCATAATGTGACAGTACAGGCCTTAGCGTATACCTGAGAAATCCCTAAACACACACCTTCACATCAACAAAACCCAGTCCGACCAGCATAAACCACTTAATGACATCAGCCGCCGTCGCTTGATCTACACTGCAAGTCAAAAGGGGACCTCTGCTGACGAATTCACAACATTCTATCACTGTAGCATTCACAGTTAAATTAGCAAAAATGTATTTATTAGACCCTCCAAGATTTCACAACTATTAACGCAAATCCAGCCAATCCCCTTGAACTCATTACTACCATGAAATTTTGACCAACAAACGCAACTTTTGTATATTTTTTACCAATCATTGTTGCTTCACGCAAAACGCTGAGCCATACGTTGGCAAACTCACTTCCTTGTTACGTTTAGAAGACGCAGGAAATGTGTGATAAAGTCTCCTCACATTTACCTTCAAAAATAACTAAATGATTAATGGTTAATAATAAGTGGTTTTGTTCCCGTCATTCAAATTCATTGTTAAAGAATAACTATAAAGGAGGAAAAATCACAAATCTTTCTGCAACTTTGACTTGCTCCTGCAACTTTATTGCAGCAAAACGCCTAAAAACTTTCACTGCAATTTTTTTTTAGAAAAGCTGCCGCAAAATCAGGCATTTTAGACCGCAACAATCACAAATACGCCGCCAGCTTAAACATGTAGCTACAGTAGGTGTGCCCGATATGACGATATGTCCTTTCATATTGTTTGGTGAGTGTTAGAATTCATGAAAATTGCATAAGTGGGTTTTTAGATTGGTGGATGAGGCTCACTATTTTCATATTAACATTTTTGTATATTTATGACCAAACAATGACTGAAATGCTCTTTTGCAAAGACACAGGTACGAAGTTGCCAACGCGTCAATAACCCTTTACTACTGACAGCTTTTCCAAAGGATTTTACGTTTTGTAAGCTATCGTAGTTACATGTTTAAGGTGTGGGCTTTCAATTTTTTCATTTGAGTGCAAAATTGCAAATTGTAAAATGACTCATTTTTTGTTTCCTTCGTTTCGGTTTTAGTTTGGAAAAACAAAAGCTGCACAGATTTACAGCTCCCTCTTTTTGATGCACAGTGGAGAGTCAAGTGATTCTCAAGCACACTGCACCACTGTCGCGGATCCACTGGCATGCTAAGCACAAACACGGCTCTATTCTGCGCGAGACACAAACAGTTGCTGCTCCCGGACCGATGCGATCACAACGATAACGTCATCCGTACAGCTCAGGCCTCAATTGCCGTGAGAGGAACCACTGAAGACGAATCCGGTCTGCTGGACTCACAGTCGCACCACGCGTCGTCATCATCATCGACTGCTCAGATTCTGTTAAGATGCTGTCTCGTGACATTGCTTTTGGTTTTGGAGATGGTGAGTGACGCAAATCACGGCAAACAGGACTTCTTCAATGCTACTATGTCAAATAAATTACAAAAGAAGTAGAAGAAGAAAATAAATAAACAAAAGAGGAAGTACCTAACCAACGATCAGAAGGGTGCGCAAACCCAAAAGACATTCCTTCTGAAAATGGTGTTTCTAAAACAAGTCTCTTCCAGATTTCAGCTGTCTTTGTTCGCTCTTTCTTTGTTCGTTTTGGTCAGCGTATTGCTTTGTGGTGTTCCGGGTTCTTCCTCTTCTCAAGATGTTTATCTACTCACAACTTTAGTTTTTACTGTTTTGTGGTGATTTGTTACAACGTAGAAAACCGCAACTCACATACTCAGTCGGCATGCCCCGATTGTCCACTCCCGTCCTTCCCTCAGAGTCGCTCGTCATCAGGAACGGACGACAAAACTGGCACAGAAAACCCTCTGCACTAAACTGCTGCTAATAGTGGCTCTACGTTCTCTGTGTTCTAAGGAGAATCTCCTTTCGATTTGTGCCTAACCTGTTGCCTCCTTCGTCCTTTTCTACACGCAGATCTCGATGGGTGTCGCCACCAGGATGCGCCCGCCGTTGCCGTTACCGTCTCGCGAAACACGTTCGTAGCCTCCGTTCAAAGAAGGTGACCCATTGCCGGGCACTCCGGAGTAGCGGTTCCCCACAGTCTCCATGACGATACCCGCTTTGGTGACACCGCGCACGGGGGACAGGCTCTGCTGCTTCAGGCGGTTCACCAGATCCTCCTCTTCTGAAGATGAGGAGCTGCTAAGCTCAGTCAGGTGACCGTTCGTCGCCATACCGACGTTGCCGACGACGACGTTGCCGACTCCGTTAGCAACCGGACCGGGAGAGGACGCGGAGGTGGAGAGGGATGTGGAAGCGTTGCCGTTCTCTGTGTCCAGCATCCAGCAGTGGTTGAAGTAGGCGAACACTTCCTTGACCGAGCAACGCCGTTCCGGCTCGATGGCCAGCAGTCGCCGGAACATTTGCAAGGCCTCGTCGGTGAAGCGGCGCCACTGCGAGGGAGCGACGCTCGCCCGTCTCCGCCGATGCCAGCGCACAAACTCCTCATAGAAGGCGTCGTTGGGCTGCGCCTTCTCCCAGGGGAAGTTGCCGGTCAGCATGCAGAAGAGCAGCACGCCGAAGGCCCACACGTCTGTGCTGTATTCCACACGGAACCCGTCCTGCCGGGCTGGGTCACACAGCTCGGGCGCCGTGTAGGGGATGGTGCCGCTGACCCGCTTGACCGGCGAACCGGCGCGACGCGTCATGCCGAAGTCGGACAGCTTGACCTTGCGGCACTCCCTGTCGAAGATCAGGACGTTCTCGGGCTTGATGTCGCGGTGCACCAGCTTCTTGCAGTGCAGGTAGTCCAGCGCCATCGCCACCTGGTGCACGCAGCGCTTGGCCACGCTCTCGGGAAGACCCACCTACGACGAGGGGGAGATGAAACGAGGACGTTTAGAATTGCTTGCTTTTAAACATAATGTGCGTTATTACTAGGGATGTATGATATCGGAGTCGACCGATAATTGTCACCGGCATCGGACTGATGCTTAGATTTGCCCGATATTTTCAGCCAGTATTTGAAGACAAATTTATTGTACGTCGGAAAAGTCGCACTTACTGTATGTCATACTCTCCTATGTGGTAGTATGCATCTTAGGAACTAGCTGTGGTTAGTCGGCTCTATGTGCACTAGGTAGTGCACATGGAGTGTCACACCCACCCTATTTGACTTGGTACACTACATAGGGAGGAAAGAGACTTTCTTAAAATGTTGTGCACTACGCTTGAAATGCTCTGCCCTCACTCCACTCTGATTTCACGCTCGCTTGACTTGCCGCTGTTTTAGAAATGTCAGTCATGGTGTTATTTTTGTGTCAAAATTCTGAGCGCGCAGTGGAACTTTGAAGAGCAAACTATCTTGTCTTTACGCACTCCACTCTGCCTTCCTTATTTATCGTCATCGGCAGAAATTAATCATAACAAAGGTAAAATCATGGTCTTGATCTGAGGTCATATCGCCCAGGCCCTATGTTCCTTCTTCTCAGCAAGAGGGTCTTAATTAGGCCGAGGTGTGATTACACAACAGCAATGTCTGAGTTTATGCCGGCAGCCAAAAGCGAAGCGTCTGAAGCAAGCGCACCAAGAAAAACCCGACTGGAAAATAAGCCAGAGACTTATTGTACCCCAGCAGCAATATTCTGTGGAACATGTAATCCTCGTTATATCCTACCTTAAATATGGAGCTGACATTTGTCAAAAATAAGGTTAGAAATACCACAGAAGCAGTGACGCAATGATATGCTAAGAAATCAGAGGGCGGAGGATAGAGGATATGATGCATAGACGGTTTATTGCTCCTGAAGGTCATATTATAACCCTGATGCTTATCATAAATATGAAAATAGACCAACTCATCTTTTAATTACGGAGGCCAGAGCACATCAGGACTCTTAAGAGCTTAATTTGATGAGCTGAATATTATTCAAGTGTTGAATAATATAAAATGTGTCTGACTCATGAAACGCCACCAGCTGAAAAACCCAGAAGGGAAACTTTAGGGAAAAATCTGGGAGTTCTTTTGTGCGGTCAAAAAAGGATAAAGTGGGGAAATAGGTCAAATAAACTGGGAATGCACGATATGGGAATTATAGGTCGATATCTGATGTTTTTCATGCTTATATCAGCCGATGCCGATAAATGAGGAAGGCAGAGAATTTTGGCACAAAACACCATAACTCTGACATTTCTAACACAGCACCAAGTCAAGCGAGCGTGAAAGCAGAGTGGAGCGAGGGCGGAGCATTTCCAGCATAGTGCACAACATTTTAAGAAAGTCACTTCCAAGTGACTGTCCATGTGCACTACCTAGTGCATATAGAGCCGTTGAACTACAACCCCAGCTATTTCCTGAGATGCATACTACCACATAGAAAAGTATAAGAGCACCTTACCTACCACACTTTTAAGTGCAGTAGTACGTGGCTCAGGACACAGCCCATGTGTGAGCTTACATTCACTAAATGAGGCAAACACACTATTAACAGTTTCTCACGTGTGCAGGCAGAGTCGAGTGTGTAAAGACCAAACGAGAGACAGGAGATTTTGCTGATGAACGTTCCACTGTGTGCTCTGAATTTTGGAACAAAATAACGCCATACATTTTAAGACAGAAGTCTCGGCACGTATGGATCAGGATGCATTTCACTGCATGTTGTACCTGTATAATTTGCATGTGAGAAATAAAGAATCTTGAAACGTATAAAATCCCACTTTGGACTTGCTTGTCACAAGCACTACCTTTCCCACGTACAATAAATCTGTCATAAAATATTGGCTAAAAATATCGGGCAAATCTAAGCTTCGGTCTGATGCCAGTGACCTTAAATAAAAGCAATTATCAGCCGATATCATCGTGCGTCCCCGGTCAGTCTCTCTTGGATTTCGCTGGCCTTTTTTGAGAGTGTTGCGGCCTAAGTTGCCTGAGTTTGTGGCAGATTTTCAAAAAAATTGCGATTGAAAAAAATGCGTCGCTGACGTATGGCTCAACGACAATGATTGGACAAAAATTGAGGAAAAGTTGCGGTAATTGCGCGGTAGGACTGAATTTGCGTGAACAGTTATCATCTCAACATCGCAAAATCCTGGAGGATCTGAATAAAATGTGGATAAAGTCAATAAAAAGGGGTGAAGTTGATCAATGGGTTGAAAAGGCCAGGACGTAATAAATGCATTAAATAAACTTAAATGAAATGAATACCATTAAAATCCACATCCATGACCGACTAATCATATGAGAACTTGTAGAAAATAACCCAAGCCATCATTTTGAACAAATCCAGCTCACTTCATTAGCAGTATCTTAATTAGCAGTAGCACGCTTGGCGATAAGCATGTCGTCCTTTCAGAGCTATGAAAACAAGCTCTCAAAGTGTTCCTTTAAAAACTCTGTTCTCTCACCTGGGGAGGAATGATGTCGAACAGGTCCCCGGCTAGCGCGTATTCTTGGGCGAAGATGTAATACTCGTCCGTCTCGAAGGCGATGCCGTACATGTTGATGATGAAGGGACACGGGCAGAGGTAGAGCGAGATGCTGTACTCCCTCAGGAAGCTCTTCAGCTTGGTGGTTTTCTTACGCAGGAACTTCAACGCCATCTTGGTGCCTATTGGAAACAGAAAAAAAAAAGTTTGCGTTTGAACTTCTCTCCATGTCTGTTTGTTTTGCCCAACTTCAAGTGTTCATATAATGTCTTTTATATTACATTTTTAAACATATTTACATGTTGCCACTATATATATATATATATATGCCACCTTGGTGAGCAAAATGTCTAGTCTTTACGCGCTCAACTGTGCGTTCCTCTTTTATCGGCATCGGTATCAACATTGGCAGATATGAGCATGAAAAATATCGTATATCAGCGTCAATCAATGATTCCCTTATTGTGCATCCACCAATATGAATAATAATTATTATTATTATTATAAAATTTTAGTGCTCCCTCACTTGAACCTAAGGCAGAATCACAGCCGGAACACTGATGTGACCTGATCTTGGGGTCACTCTGAAAATCCAGCATCAGGAGAGACGTTTCTAACTGACTCATTTATTTATACAGAAATGTCCTCATGAAATTTCCAAAAGGAGACTTTTCTTTTGAGGAGCATTGTTTTGAAAGATCAAGGTGTGCTGAAGGCAGGTTTTGCAGGGATTAAATAAATTTGAAAATTTTAGCCTAATTAAGCCCTAAAAGAGGATTATCGACCATGACGTCTTTGGCTGCTTTAATTGCTTTGTAAAAATACTAGTACTTAAGCAATACAGCGATGTGCTAAAATTATTGAACTGAACATTTAATTCAGCAATGTGGATGTATAGAGAGATGTAAAGGGTAAAGACATTTTGCTCTTCAAAGTTCCACAGCGCGCTCGGAATTCCGGCACAAAATTAACGCTGTAATTCTGACATTTCTAACTCAGCGCCAAGTCAAGCAAGCGTGAAAGCAGAGTGGAGCAAGGGCGGAGCATTTCCAGCGTACTGCACAACATTTTAAGAAGAAGTCACTTCCCGCCCTATGTAGTGTACCAAGTCAAATAGGGCGCACGTGACACTCCATGTGCGCTAATTAGTTCATAGAGAGCTGTTAAGCTAGAACCCCTGGCTATTTCCTGAGATGCATACTACCACATAGACAAGTATAAGAGCGCCTTACCTACCATACTATTAAGTGTGGTAGTATGCGGCTTGGGACACAGCCCATGTGTGAGCTCACATTCGCTAAGTGAGGCAGACGCGGTGTAATTAAAAATTCTTGAGCGTAAAGACAGATTTTGATGAACGTTCCACTGTGTGCTGAGAATTTTGGCACAAAAATAAAGCCATACATTTTAAGACAGAAGGGGTGGGACGTGTAAAATTCCACCTCGCACTTTGGACATGACTGGCACAAGCGCTACCTTTCCTACAAATATCAACTGGAAATATCGGGCAAATCTAAACATTCGTCCGATGCCGATGACTTAACAAAAAAAAAGAAAACGGAATTATCGGACGATTCCGAAATGATTCCAATATTATTGTGCATCCCTAACAATTATCTTAGCTGTGTTCACTTGAGGTGGAGGTTTATGCGCTTTGCTTTACAGAAACAAAATATTAATTTGTGGTCACGTCACGATACAATATGATATTATTAGTGGACAACTATTCAACGTCTGCTGATATAACAGAGTCCATTATGATACGACTTCAGTTATTCCCAAAATAAAGATATCAATAAAAATCCAGGCAAATATTGCGGCATAATTATTCAATGCATATTAACAGCTAAACGACAATTTTGCAAAAGCAAGTTTTTGACAGGCACTGTGTACTACTACCCAAGTACTTTTACTGCTACTTTACTGAGTATTATTTCACCAACAGTACTTGTCCTTGAGTACAAATATTCTGTATTCTTTACATCACACGACGAACATCCCACAAGTGGCATTTAAAGCATCCTCCACAGCTCCACTAAAAGTCAGTGACCGCGGCGTCTTATGCAGCATTGTTTAACTCGAGCAGCTGACACGCATTTATTAAGGGTGTGTGAATAAGCGCGAGGACTGCCCTGCTTTGTTATTATACAGCACAAAAGAGAGACAGATCGAGGAGCGAGCCGGCTGTCCAGACAAAGACGAAACAAAACGGCATTCTGGACTACTGCACCCAACTGGCACCTGTCTCGACAGATGTGTCAATGTGTCTGAAAAACAGAACGCAGCAGCGATGGCGTGAGAATTATATCCAGTGTTTTTCATGCTTATATCTGCCAATAAATGAGGAAGGCAGAGTCGAGCGCGTAAAGACAAAATATTTTGCTCGCCGCAAGTGCTGCCTTTCCGTACAATAAATGTGTCATAAAATATTGGCTGAAGATATAAGCATTGGTCCAATGCTGATGACTAAAAGCGAGTCGGCCAATTCCGATATTATTGTGCATCCCTAAAAATAGCGTTGGAAAGTTACTGCTTGAAAATACAGCTCAGGGAAAATCGTTGTCTCTCTTTCATGTTATTGTCTCTCATTCTAGTTTAAACTTTTACATTTACATTGTACTTCTAGTTTAAAGTGTATATTTTATATTCTATTTCTATAATTTTTAGTGCCTTATTTGTTCCTCCTTTGTTGTTAGCACTGTAAACACTGGAGCCACGTCGTCTCGTCTCTCTGTATACTGTATAATATATAGCGGAGATGACAAAGTTTACTTTGACTTTGAATTTTTACTTTGATGAGGAGGCATCAAAAGTTTCAGTATCTTTTTACGTTTGTGTTCTGAAGACGCTCACAACTATGAAATCTCTGCTTCTGTTACTACTTTTCCAAACAACTCTCCTCACATTTGTCTTATTATAGCCTTATATTATGAGGTATGCTTATAATATACAGTATATCTGCCTTTTTTGAGGTTGTTGTGGCCTAAAATGCTTGCTTTTGCGGCAGCTTTTCTAAAAAAAATTGTGATGCAGTTTAAATAGATAACAAGCCTAATATATCATAAAATGAAA
This sequence comes from Distichodus sexfasciatus, assembly GCA_032718565.1. Classification (NCBI taxonomy): domain Eukaryota; kingdom Metazoa; phylum Chordata; class Actinopteri; order Characiformes; family Distichodontidae; genus Distichodus; species Distichodus sexfasciatus. The sequence continues at coordinate 320,624 of JAVGVS010000355.1, read as the reverse complement.
TGTACAATACATAAAACACTGTAAAATGTATGTAAATGTATATAAAGTAAATGTTAGACAGTATTAAAGAGGGCTCATTTAAAGGGAAAGGTAAGAATTTTTCCAAAAAGTATGAGAAAGTTTTGTTACTGGATGACTTGCGTTTCTATGTGACGGCGCTATTAGAGAGGTTTCAGTGTGTGTATAGGGGGTCAAGGTCACCTTTTTTGGGGGTTTTTAGAGAATTTATTCAAGTTAAGTTGTTTTTCGATATAAGGCAAGGTATTAATATATAAATAGGGGTTGTCATTTTTTTAGGAAAACAAGTCCCCGAGTGTTCCCGCCCGTCGTACCCACCTCGGATCTTGTGCACCACCAGGTCCACCTTGCCGTATGTGCCCTTGCCCAGCTCCCTGACCACCTCATAGTACTTATTAATGTCCAGCTTCTCTAGGTTCTGGGCTGCGATGAGCTGGAGCTCCTCCAGGATGTCGATGGAGCTGTGGGGGGAGGAGCTCATGCTTCCAGTGGGCGGGGCCTGTTACCACGGCAAATCTGTTGATTGGCAGCTCTGGAATTGTGAACAGAAAAAACTCTGTAACCACAATCACAATCATGACAATGAGTAGAACAAGCAACACAAGCCCAAAAGCACATCACACCATTATACTGTTTAATTTCCTTAACAACAACAGCTCTCACTCACAATCTGTGTTCCTCATGCTTTTAGCGCCGCAGGGTTAGGGACCGTCACTAAATTACACAACTGCGTTTAAAACAATATTTTTTTAGGTGTTATTTTAATAATAAATAATTTAGCATATACATATGGGTGTGTAATCGGTACTCGGGATTGGCCGATACACAATGCCCAAGTATCATTGGTATCGGAACTGACACAGCTGGATCGGTGCATCCCTAATTCTTACAACAACCTTACTGTATTTTACTTTTATGAACATCAAAAGTTCTGGTGTGAAGGGTTCGGAGTGTGTAACGAGTTCTTATGTAAGGTAAAAACAGATCTGGTTCCTGTTCCTCTTTCCCTTCCCCTTAAAACACGACAGGATCACAAGAAGCAGGGAAGAGAATCAGAACAAAAAAGATGAGAGGGAAGCGAGCCAGACTAACCCCTGCTGAATTGAAATGCTGAAATCACCAGCGTTTCACACTCGGCTCCCTGTTTACTTTCTTGCATAACACTTATTAACATTTGGCTTCCACAAAAGGCCCAGTCGCGCTGATCTTCGTCAAGAGGAAAACAGAAGAGACGCAAACTTTCAGGATCAGTGATATAACTGGATAAAGGTGAATACGAATACCGACGACTGGAATAAGAGAATTTTTATTCCCAAAGAAAATCCTTACAGCTCTTGTGCAGTTTATTTTCACGTAAAGGAGATCATTGCTTTAATTTTCAGACGCTAAATTATACATATCGTGCAAACTTTTACAACTTTCACATACTGTAGAGAGGTGAATATGAGTATGGACGGTTGGTGGTAGTGCAATAAAACATCAGTTTTAGCCCCCTCCAGCTCTCATTTTTGGTTCAATTTAACTGCCTCTTTTCAAATTTTTACTTTTTCACGAGATATTTTCGTTCCAAGAAACAATATTTCTAGTGTTTTTACGGCACTGTTCTTTCCCAAACACAGCCAGAGCGGATTGTGAACGAGTGAACAGACTCAGCAGTCGCCTTGGCGTCCGTTAATAGAGACAAGTGTGTGGGGTGGCCGGATGCATGGCACGTCCTGTACGCAGACGCCATCTGCGCAGACCTGAGTGGGTGTGCGGTTTCCTCCGATTCCAGCTGACAAGATCAATACAGAAGGAATACTCACTTTCACAAAGAACGCAAACCTGCATTACGCTCATTAGGGCTGTGACGATACATCAGCCTACATCAGTACATCTAGGGCTGAGCGATATGACGAAATATATCGGATGACGAAATGTAAATGTTTGTTGCTTCATATGTGACCCTCCACGGCAAAACCAGTCTCTTGAAAAATCCAACATTTTACCCCACGCAACATAAACGGTCATTTTTCTCGGAAACCTCCGTTGCGACAAGCGACTGGTTTTGCCGTGGAGGGTCACATATTGTACTCGTTTATTTCAGAATGTGGCAAAGTACACTGTTTACAGCAATATTTGTTGATGGTTTGGATGAGGGTTTGCAGTAGTCCCCACGGCGCCTCATGGATGTAGGTACAGGGAATACTATTGTATTATGTTTTTGCCTTAATTCTGTGGGCGCTCAATTCATGTCCACTCGAAAAACTCCACACCCTCATGCTCAGATTTACAGAACGCCAAAAGTGCCACAATTTGCCTTAAAGGCACCTTACAAGAACGCTACAAAAAGTGTTGCCTTTTACAGTGCAAAAACGCAGTTAAAGGCTGTAAAAAGCTCTTGAATATTAGCGCACCACAAAAACTGTGGTTGTAACGAATAAAGACATTTTGCTTTCGAAAGTTCCTCTGAATTTACAGTACTACACTGTGATAAATATCGCTCAACTCTGCCTACACGAGCACTCCAAACAGTCTATGGAATGCCAAAGGTGCCACAGTTCACCTTAAAGGCGTAAAAGTGGAGTCACCAGAGCTTCACAAAAAGTGTAACAAGCTCCGGTATATTAGCGCGCCACATAAAAATGTGACTTTAATGAATAAAACATAATAAAAACAGGTGTTTTACTGTCAGTTGCATAAAGATTTAGGTGAATTGTGGAACCTTTGGCGTTCCATACAAGTCCATACAGATTTTGCTTTCGAAAGTTCCACTCCATTAACAGAAAATGTACTATATTGTGATATATATCATTATCAGGATATGAAATTTTGGTCGTATCGCACAGCTCTCTATGAAAGTAAGAGCAGATAAAAAGGGAACAAGAAGAACAGGTGGAGAACTGTTGCAGAAGCGAAGCAGCCTTCACCTCCATCCTCGTCTTTCTGTTCATCTCTGGTGTAACTATAATTCCCATGAGCCTCAGCAGCCTGTCTCTATTTCTCTCTGCAGCGGAGCTAATTTGCATTTTATTCGCAGTGGGAGAATCACAGCAGCTCCTGTGTCATGCATCACAGCATCTCTCTCTCTCTTCCCCCCCTTCTTTCTCCCTCCATCTTTTCCTCTTATTCTTAACCACCTCTCCCTTTTCCAGGAAAGCCGTAAAACCCTGCGTTTGGTCACAAAATAGTCACTTGTTTTCCTGTTTTAATTTGCAGTCGCCGTCTTCTCTTGAGGCGTGTTGCAATCCTGTACACCGGCTTGCTTCATGCAACTTCACTCGCGTGGAAATCCCACATTTCATCGAGATACAATATGATATCTATCCGATGTCTGCCAATATCACAAAGTCTGCTACGATACGATCCCGAATCGATTCAATTCAGGAGCCAGATATCGATACGAGACAATATCATACGCAGATTTAACGCCATCACTTTTGTTCATATCAGATCACAAAGCAACTCAAATATAATTTGCCGTTTTTATGTCTGAGCTTAAAGACTAAAACTAAATCTAAACCATACATTGATTCAGTGATCAACCAGTCCACAGCATACGGCTGTCTGATATGAACAAAGTCTCATATCCTGATATGTCACTTCTTACCCCGATAACAATAAACTGCCCTCCAAAAGTTTGGAAACGCCCCTGGCAAAGTGGGGTTTTGGACGATATCAGCATAAATCCTCACCATTTTTTGGTGCAAATACATTAAAGTAACGACATTATCTTTGGATACCAATAATACTTTTTATTTTGATTACATATTAATGGCAGCATATACATGTCAGAGTCAGACGTGCCCCTTTGCCAGCTGTGATGTCTGGTTACTGGTTTAAACTTGGCCCAGGTTTTTAAAAGATTTTTGGGTCAGCACACCTTAATAGCTTCAACAACTGATTGGTTCATTGACCGCTCGGACGCCCAGATTATGCAGAGCTGTAATAGCTGCTAATGGTGGATATTTTGATGAATCCAAAATTTAAGTATTTTCTATGTATAAACTTTTTAATAAACTCTTTATGTATTAAAATATGTTTTGGTAGTTTGTGTCGTCCCTTATCAGTGCAACATTATTACAAATTAAAAAGGATTCACGGCAACACTGTCCAAAACCCCACTTTGCCAGGGACGTTTCCAAACTTTTGGAGGGCAGTGTATATACATAATCACAACATAGTACATTTTCTGTAAATTCAGTGGAACGTTCACATAGGGGTGGGCGATATATCGAATATCTCGATGTATCTCGGGTTGTTCCACGTGCGATGTAGTTAATGACTACATTGTGACCATCGAGTATAAATCCTAACGTTATTGTTAAACAGACAGCATGTACTTCGCTTTCCAGTTTTGTTTTTCTGCCCCGTCAAAGCAGACAGCTCGCTCCCCCGCCCATCCAGAAAACTCTCCTAGCGCACGCGCGTTTTGTACCGCCTTCGTGTTTCGCTTCTCCGCTCGCTCCCCCAGCTATGGCGTCACATCAATGCCAAAACTAGAGCGCGCAAAATGGCTTGCCGCAGGCGTAAATTTCCAAGTCGCGAGTGCAAATGTGAAACTCGAGAGCACAAAATTAAGAATCGAGTGCGCGGTTGTGATAATATTGCGCGCAAACTGTATTTTTCCTCTCGAATGTCTTTTTTCCTCTCGATGTGTTAAATGTCCTCGCGCGCAAAGTAGATTACCGTCGAGCGGCTTTTTTGCTCGAGTGAGATTTCTACACGCACGGTTTGAAAGGGGCGGGGTTTTGGCAGTTTCTGTCTGCGAATCCTATTGGCCGATGGTTCCTGGTTTTGTGATTGGCTGCACGCTACAGACAGTTTCTACAGAAAAAACAAACATGACGGAGGAAGACGAACAGCGGCAGGTTGGTTAAACGCAAGTTAAAGTTTTTGGTTTAAAAAAAAAGCATTTACTGTGTTAAACTTTGGGTAAATTCATTATATTGGTGTCATTTTATGCAACATTGGGCCGAATTTATAATTTATACAGTGATTTAGAGGAAATTTCAAGGTATTGAGATATATATCGTGTATCGTGATATAGCGTAAAAATATATATATTATTTTTATGCCATATCGCCCAGCCCTACGTTCACAAGCAAAATTTTGCGTCTATGCGCGCTCAACTCAACTCCGTCCACACGTGCTCGTCTTTTTTTTGCTTTTATCATCCCTCGTTCTTTCCACATTCATTTCAACACATTTTAATCAAAGTCTTTTTCATGTCACAGCTACTAAACTTGATATTCAACATCAGCCTTTATCACCAAACGCCTGATGACCACCATCTTGACCCACACTCATTGATTTCGTACAGTTATCATCCCTCATTCGAAACAGTCCGTGCACGCTCATATGGAACGCCTCAGTTCACCCATAATAACTGACAGTAAAATGCCTTTTTTTACAGTTTTGTTCATTAAAACACTTTTTGCGCTGCTCTAGTCACTAGTCAAATGATGTAAAATGTCAGTACAAGGTGGTGTTTTTTTACCGCGCTCTAGTAAGGTGCCTTAAAGGTGAACTGTGGCACTTTCAGCGTTCCATAGATCTGATGTGGAGTGTTTGTAGGAAAAGCTGAGCACAGACACCAGATTTTGCTTGTGAAAGTTCCACTGCACGCTAAGAATTATTCTCTGTGTCTACATCCACATGGTGCCGTGTGACGACTGCAAATGATTAATAAAAATAGACCTCCCGTCTAGTGACCTTACAACATGTGTGATTTCTGATCGATGTTTTCATTTTGGTATGCTGATAAGGACTCATTGATTACTGTATTGGTGCATTGTTACACGTCCACTCGTTTTCTCAACCTGCTGTTTATTTCTTTCCTCCATCAATCCTTCCCTCCCCTCTCAGCCACTGCAAGAATCTCTCCGCCGACAAATCAATGCGCTCTGCCTTTTAAAGGTAATAATCGTTTGTAACTGTTTAGTCGATGCTATAGTGGTGCTTTACGAGGCTGTGTAGTGGACTGTAAGATGTCTATGGGTAATTACCTTATAAGTGGACAATATGATGAGAGGATACAGCGCCATATTCGCTCTACCAGCCCTGCAATGCAGTGTTCACTTCGTTTAATGTTTTTGGTGACAAAAATGATGTGATCATGAGCAGAATTTAGATCTCCAGTGAAGGCTCACACCTCTACAACACCATCACCCCAGAGGTTGGTTTTAACTATTGGTTTTTAAAACATTTTCGTCTGAGTGCACTTGATTATTTCCACCAGTTCTTCAGAGGCTGCAAGTTCCATTCTGCTTTGTTGCACAGACTTTCTGCTGAACTGCTGTAAACACTTTTATTACTCTGCAGCAGAGCTGTGCAAATTGATCAAAACCGACATTTACACCTCGAATCAATGGAATCTTGCCCATGACAATTATTTGTGAGTGATTATTTGTCTTTGTGAACAGTGCACCACAACCAAATGTGACCTCTGCATTCGATCCCTCCGTGAAGTAGCAAAGGGGAGCGTTGCTTGGAGACAGTGTCTGTGCGCGCTCAACTCTGTCTACACGCACACTCCAAACACTCCACACCCTCACGCTCAGGGGTGCGCTTCCCAAAAGCGTAGTTGCTAATTACGTTATCAACTAACATAGTGTAGAGCAGGTCGAAGCTGGAAGCAGTCTGCGCTGCTACACGTACTGCAGATCAGCTGCATGTTCTATTATTCCTCATTTCTACCTCTAAATCATTCATTAAATCCAGGTAAAAGAGAGACGTCCCCCTTCTGTGCTCGTCTAGATATTTGCTCAGGTGTGAGTTAGTGAGGAAGATGAAGCAGAAGTAACAGTATGTCAGCGAGCAGGTGCAGCTGCACTTTGGGGAGTTTATGATGCTGCTGCTGCTGCTGTATGGAAGACTGCACTCGGCTCTATGCTGATTTATTGACCTTTAAATCCTCCAGTCAAGCCTGAGTTCGTCTCTGCTGTACAACACCAGACGCTGGCCGAGTTTATTAGCACGCCTCAGTGATCTGCAGAACGCACAATACACCCAGCTGTGTTCCTGCAGGTGCTCGGGTATAATGTGTACAGGGGTTTTTGAGAAGACCAAATGTCTATTGTGTATATATACACACACACACACACACACACACAGACTACAGGTAAACGGGCATGGGTGTTGGTGGCCTAGTGGTAGGACACCCGCCTTGGGACCCAGAGGTTGAGGGTTCGAATCCGACCCCTGGCGTTACCAACACTGGGTCCCTGAGCAAGACCATTAACCCTAAGTTGCTCTCAGGGGAACTGTCCCTGAAATTAGGAAATGTAAGTTGCTCTGGATAAGAGCGTCTGCTAAATGCTGTAAATGCAGGTAAAGTGTGATTATTTGTCTTTGTGAACACATTCTCTGCATTTGACCCATCCATGAAGGAGCGGTGCTTGGGGACAGTACCTTGTTCACGAGTGCCTAAATGGTACCTTTATCGGTTCAGGGACTTCAACCGGCGACTTTTTGATCACGGGGGCAACTCCCTAACCATTACACTACCAGTTGTCTTAAGAAAACATATTAAGATAATGGGCCCGTGTCCACCAAAAGCATTTTTCCGCTGAGAGCAGTGAAAACCTCAGTTCCAGAGAGCTTTCTCCCCGCCTTTTCATCGATTTTGATTGGCCAGTAAGAGACAAGTGACACTGATGAGCACTGCAGTAAAAAAGATATATAACACAGTGAAAACAGCCTAAAAGATAGGACTATAAATAAAGGTTTCACCAGGAAACAATATTATATCAATTTGATGTCTGCCGATATCACGATAGGATTTCAATTTGTTTGATTTCAGGTGTCGTCGGGTGATATACTGATCTGCACCGGGGCCATGGGGAAACGCTGTCTCATCACACTTTGTATAAAGCGACTGATGACAAAGTACCTTGAACCTTGAACTTGATTGTGGAATGATTCTCCAAATTCCAAGGTTGGGTACATTGTCTTTTGGAAAAGGTAAAATGGGGAAAATATACCAGTCAACTGTGTGTGAGTGCTGCGCTCGTTTTTGAGTGACAACGAGGCTTCAGCGTTGATTAGCTGCTACTCGTGTGACATATCCAATCAGAGACTGAACGAGATATAAAATGAAGCAGCGAGTCGAGAGCAAACGGCACAGCGAGAAGAGACGGCATTGGAGCCACAGTAGCGCACCTGGTAATTACTATATATATATATATATATATATATATATATATATATATATATATAATATATATATACACACACATACATACATACATATATATATATGTGGTTTTTGGTATATGTACCATAACCACAAAAAGAACAAAAATTATTTGTTGAATTTTTGTCTTTATTTTTTGACTTTAATTTGTTCACGCCTACAGGGAGCAAAAATTATCACAGACTAATTGAAAACATTACTTATTATTTTTGGAGGGTCTTACAGAAATAATACACACACATACATACATACATATATATATGTGGTTTTTGGTATTTGTAGGGAAGATTCAAAAATTCTCTAAATTATTATTAAAAACTATGTTGTATATACATACAAACAAGACATATGCACATACTTTACGTTGTCTATTTATTAACCCACTTGGATATAAACACGCAGTTTTACACATTTGTAAGAATCCTAAAATACAGGAAAATCTGTCAACTTTCCTGTGGCAATTTTACAAAAATTCAGAAAAATCAACATTTAAAAAATTATTTTTGTAATAGTCTCAAACTTCTACTGTTTAGTCCTTTCTTACTAATTATACAGCTATTATTTTGTGAGCGACGGTGAAGGATGATGAGAGTGGTGTTCTCCTCGCAGCAGGTTCTGGTCTGGATTTCGGAGTTTGTGAGAACTGGACCTCAAAAAGAGATGTTTACTTGAAAATAAATTAGAAAATGTGCTTATTTGTTAAGATAAATTTAAGGTTGCACTTACATGTTGTGTTATTTAGGATATGGTAATTATGAGTCAGTGCAAGTAGCTTGCAATAAAAGCAAGATGCCACTGTGTGTGTGTGTGTTTGTTCCTCCTTAAACGGCTGAACAGCTAATCCCGACACAAGCTCAAATCTCCAGTAAAGCTGCAGACTCAAACCCAGACTTTTTGTGCTGCTGATCCCAACACTTAGTTCTTTACATCACAACAAACCCTGAAATCCAGACCAGAATCTGCTGCGAGGAGGAGAACACCGTCATCCAACAAATCCGTCATCATCGCTCAGAAAATAATAGCTAAATAATAGTTAGTAAGAAAGGACTAAAGAGTAAAGTTTGCGACTATTACAATACTTTTAAAAAATTGCTTCCAGACCATTTATGATTTTTCTGAATTTTTGTGAAAAAGCAGGATTATTATTATTATTTTGTAGCAAACTCAAACGCAGTTAAACTAGGTTTGTACTGTAAATAAGATGAAATAGGCTGTATCTTTGTATATTATTATGTTAAAAAGTATTAACAGAATTTTTAAATAATTGAGATCATCGTTATGGGTGAGATTACGTCGATTAGAGGTTTCTGAACATTGGTTATGATTAATTTTTGAATTAATTTCCCAGATATACGTTACATTAAGAGAGAAAGAGAATAATTGTCATGAAAGATAATACATAAATTAATGTTATTTATTTTTTTTAAAACACAGCAAGAACAGCGCACTCGTCATCCTTCACCGTCAGCTTCAGAAAGGCTTCAAGAAATCCTTTTCTGCACCAACACGGAAGGCAGGATAAATCCGGGTTCAGAACGTCCTCATGAGTCACCGCTACTCTAGACAGCGGACTCGGTGCGATGAGGTTAAGAAGAAATCTTGCTTTAACTCAGATCTCCCAGCATGCATCAGAGAAGAGACGTGCTTATATCTTTGTCGAAAGCAGCAAAGACACGGTCCTCCCAGAAAAACGGTCCTACCAGCTAAATTAACGCAAATTTATCCACACACTAAATAAACCAAACCAGCATTTACATATCGATATTGTTCATTATCTAAAATGCTGTGAATTTAGTTATTTTTCTTGTAATTTTTGTTCATATAATGTCTAATGTACCATAACCACAAAAAGAACAAAAATTATTTGTTGAATTTTTGTCTTTATTTTTTAACTTTAATTTGTTCACGCCTACAGGGAGCAAAAATTATCACAGACTAATTGAAAACATTACTTATTATTTTTGGAGGGTCTTACAGAAATAATAACTCACTTTTCAGAAAAAAATAAAGGACAGATTGTTCAACCACCAAAACAATTTTAATTGCAGCCCTCGCTGACAAAAAAGAGAGGAGACAAAGGTTACTGCCTTTTCAATATTATGCTCACGCCTCTGAGAGATTTTGGAAATGGAAGCGTTGGCTGCGTTCAGTCAGAGTATTGACCAGCTGTCACTATTCACACCGAGATCCATCAGCGAGGCGGCCAGATCATCACAGCAGTGTCGTCCAGCATCCAGCAAACGCACTGTCTGTGTGTGAGTGTAAGTGTGTGTGGATATTAAGGTGGTTACAGTTATTGTTCCCTAAAAGAAATGAAACCACACAATGATACCCTATGTACACCAACTGCAAAAACTGCACTTTTTATAATATGTATACTGTACATTCTACTATTTCTATAATATTTCTATTATATTTCCACACTGTTCAAACTGGTAATGTTCATTTGGGATAGAAGCCATATCTCTAGTTCCTGGATGAGATACAGCATTTCAGATGTAGCTTTGCTACTTTTAAATAAAAGTATATTTAATAAAGTATCATTTAATATATATAAATAATTAAATATTCAATAATTAATAGAAATAATCATCATGGGCAAGATTACTTCGATTAGACGTTCAGAACATCGGTTTCCAATCATTTTCGATGAACAGCCCAGCTACTTAACCACATTTGCACCTCTGTACATGACGTGAAAACACGCTTGCAAAGTATTAACAGAATTTCAAAAATAAGTGAAATAACCAACATTACTATGATTACTTTGATTATTGAGGTTATGAATTTCAGTTTTCAATACATTTTTGACTGATTTCCCAGCCTTAATCCCAGAAAGGATAAAATAGTTGGGAAAACTAAAACACTAAATCCAAAAATAAATCAGTCCTAATACACACACCACATACACTAATGTAATGCAGTTCTAATGCATATATACATACATATGTTATACTTTATATAATTCATGTTGCCCTCATGTGTGCTTTTAGTCTACGTGCACTTGCAACAAAAAGCAATTTCCCACAGTATGATTTAATTTCTCCTGATTCTTCCAGTCAATGCAAGTACCTCAACAAACATGAAGCTGTCTGTGTGTGTGTGTGTGTGTGTGTGTATTCTGGCATGTGTGCTTCTGCACGTGTATATGTGTATACGTAGATTTGTGCCTCAAGCATCACATTTAAATTCAACCCTAACATTTCACCATATCATTTCTCTGGCACAAAGGCACGAAAACGTGTGTGAAGCGTCAAAAATCACGTTGCCTGCCACCTGAAACAAAGCTCCGAGCAGCAGCAAATGATGATGATGATGATGATGTGTGATGCGATGGACACCTATTGTTCCTCTCCACCAAGACGTCTGGAACCTCACCAAAAAATACAAATAAAAAACTAAAGGCGCAGCTGCATGAGCCACACACGGTCTTTTTATTTATGACCACGAATAAACAAATGATTGCTTTTGTGGATGCTGGGCATTTGACAAAGACTTATTCATCGTCCACTAGACTCGAGCTCTGCCTCAGTTACTGCATTTAGCAGACGGATGAGATGAACAGAGACCGGTTGGTGTTTTTAAAAATAATTATAATCATTTTATAATAACATAAAATAAACACCAAGTTATAAGTTTCCATTAAACGGTCGATGAATTTCTGACATACGGTTCATGATGCACGATTGGTTTTAGTGAGCAACTAATAATAATAATAATAATAATAATAATAATGACGGGTCTGGACGGCTAAAAATAAATAAAAAATTAAAAAAAAAAAAAAAATGAAGTGATGCATCACGCGACAAATCACGCCAAAAGAAAATACGCAAAACACACACAAATGTAAGAAAACATGCTCCTACCTTCACATCGGTAGACCAGAATCCCCTGTCTTCATCTCGGTCCGCGTCCAACTTTAATTACGTGTAATTAGGCAGAATTTCGCCGGTTTACCGACATTGACCTCGCCCGACCGAGCAAGCGAGCCGCGACCGGAGAACACTGTCTTGTTGCTGTGTGTGTGTGTGTGTGTGTGTGTGTGTGTGTGTGTGTGTGTGTGGAATCCGTGTGTGTCCTGCGTGGTGTCCGGTGCAGCGTCTCAAGCGTCCTACTGTCTCCAAACTGAGCCGTACCGACCTGAACTGAACCGAACCGAACCGAGCCGAGCCGTTCCGCACCGCACCGCACCGCACCGCACCGCTGCTCTACCGAACCCTCACTCAGGAGCGAGCAGGAAGACGCCGTGGCCACGCCCCCCACAAGCAACGACCAATCAGAGGTCACGGTCCTCGAGTCTTGGCCCGGTTCTGTCTCTATCCAGATTTCGCTTCACCTCACCTGACGATCCCCGCGATGGGGGAAAGAAAAGAAAATTCGAGCTGACGGTGAAATTCCCAGATTAAAGTCGTAGATTTAGGAGAAGCAAAAGTTTTAAGTGGCAAATTTACGAGGAAAAAAAAATCTCAAATTTACGAGTAAAAAGTCAGATATTCTCTGAGATTGTGAATGAGTTTTCAACTTTAATCTTGGAATTTCTGACTTTTTTCTCTGAATTTTATTTAACTATTTAATAGATTGTTTGCTTAACATTTTCATATTGAACTGCCGCTGATCACGATGCAAAAGATAATTTCAGGACCGTAAGACTGCTGCTGCAATATCACTGTACACCTTATGTAAATAAATTGCACATTTTCTTGTTCTTTCACTAGTTTAGAGTTTATATTTTATAGTCTGTTTATAAAATATAAATGTTTGGTTTTGGTTTTTTTGTCTTGTGGAATTCAATCATTTGCGCAAATATTGCAAAACTGCAGTTACAATCATGGAATGTACTTCTGTGCAATAAATGTGCATAAGGTCAGCAGAAGTTTGACATTAGTATAATATGTAGACAAAATAAACTATTACAAAATTAACAGAATCAACAAAGGTATGAGCTAATAAAGTGAAAGTGAGTGATTATGTCATTGTGAACATAGCACAATGGCCCATACATGAAGGAGCAGTGGGCAGCTAACATGGACAGTACCCCGGGAACAGTGATTGGGGACGGTACCTTGCTCATTAGTCCCTCAGAGGTACCTTTACCAGTCTCAGAATCGAACCGGCAACCTTCAGATGACGGGGTGAACTCCCTAATCGTTACATTACCAACTGTGGAGTTCAATATTATGTGCAAATATTGCCGCACAGGTCAAGTGGAGAAAAAGGTACTCAAATGGTGGACGTCTGTGTTGGTGCGTCGCTGAGGAATGGTAATCTTGAGAGCTTGAATTTCTTTTCAAAAATCCTCTCATTCAGACCTTTTCATTCAAATGGCTTCTTTAGTTCTGAAGAAATGTAGATGTCTTCAATTCAAGCTCTCAAGATCTACACACACTTTCACTCACGATTCACCACGCAAGTGCTTTTATAAGCCAGAAAATCTCATGTCTTGGTTTCACTGATATTAACCTACAAAAAGCCACTTAATTTAATTACAGTGTGGATCTTCAGAGGAATGTTAGATGTTTAACAAGTTATTAAGTCAAAACCAATGGGAAGAAACAATTATTGAGTGTGTTTAAAGTTGAAGAAACGGTCTAGAATGTGAATGACATTAATAAAATCAGTTAAGAGGATGTCAGACACTAATGTAATATAACTTGAATAAAACAAGATTCCATGTTATAAAGGTAATTATGTAATGTATTGTAATATATCTTATCTTGCAGTGTATTACAAGTCAAGCAAGGCGGAAAATATTTTTTATTACTGTGATAATAAATGATATGGTGATTGCGGTGCAGAAAGAAGCTCAGCTCCACCAAATTCACTTCAGTCCAGTTTAGTTTATTCATACAGCGCTTTTACAGCACAATATTTGTAGTATGATGTGTTTAGGATAGAGGTGATCATCATGTATAAAGACGGTAATGAACAGTGCAGCTTTATGTATCATGCGGCTTTATTTTTTTCTGCTTGCGCTCTACGCTTGGACATGGAGTCCAGTCAGCTTTGCCCTAAAATGCCTTTTGTCCTTCACAAGGGAACTTTATACTTTTATACTTCAAGTATGTTTTAGAGCCTGTACTTTTCACTTCAACTTGAGTAAAGAAGACGAGTCAATACTTCAACTTTTACCAGAGTCTTTTTAAACACATGTATCTGTACTTCTACTTGAGTGAAGAATGTGTGTACTTTTCACACCTCTGAGTATATGTAGCATAACCCTGCTTAAAAACTCTCTTAAATCCAAGTTAGTTGTGACTATCAATCAACACAGAAATCTTCTTTATCGGAAGAGCACTGATCATGTTCCTGTTTTTCATGACTTTACACAATGTTCCTGCACAGCTTTTTAAACATCCATTCTCACAAGCGTGTTTATCTTGCAGTAACACTTGGCAGTAACACCAGGACTCGACTTGGCAGCCAATTACCAGCACCAAACACTGCCAAATGAGAGCAACTGTAGAATCATTAGAGCAGGTGAGTTGTGAACAATGTAATGAAATGTGTTTGGAGTGAGAAATAAAAAACAATGCAGGAATAAACTCAGTTCAAAACCTTTATATGTTCTCCACACAGAAAGGCCCTCCGGCCGACCCGGGGCTCTAACCCAGGACCTTCGCGCTGTGAGGCGACAACGCTAACCACTGCACCATCATGCCCCCCCCGGGAGTTCTTTTTCACTTTCCTAAGAACAAATTTAAGAAAATATGAGGACCATTAATTTTGCAAACATTTTAAAACATGTGCCAAAGCAATTCTCCGTAGCTACACAAACACCGTCTCCGTCCAGATTTGCAGGGAAGCTGACTGCAACTCAGCGCAGCAGACTGGTGAAAAATACATGGGTCATGCACAAGGGAGATGGGGTTTAATTAGATCGCCAAGCACTCTGTGTTTGAATGTGTTGTTTGATCAGTTCCCTTGAAATCTGAATAATGAGGTCCCCTGCTCCCTTTCTCCGAGCATCAATTGACAAACATCCGTCGCCATGGAAAATGCATGGGAAATTTGCAGCATCATTGCAGATACACACAAACACAGACGCACACACGTTTACTTCACTATACTTTTGGAGACATTTCATAATTTCATAGACATAATAATGACTGATGTTTAATAAAGGCTTTGGTTTTAATCGCAGGTTTCATCCCGATACGATGTTATATTGATTTAGTGGACAACGATTCAACAGTCCATGATTTCGCAGGCCTTTTTTTGAGATTGTTGCGGCCGAAAATGCCTAAAGCAGAACCAATTGAGTGTGTGCACATTTACAGATCGGCTCTGGCCCAATGCCACTGATACCCCGATCCAGCTATATGAGTCGTTATTGGGCTGATATCTGATCCATGTAATGGATCGGGCCCATCTTTAATTTATATGTAGATTGATATATTGCTTGTTGATCATTGAATCGATATATTGATATCAATTGATGTATTGTTACACCCTTAGTAGCTAGTTTTGTTGCAACTTTTATAGCTCAGGCTACCATGGGAATGACTACTGTGCCTCGGAATGAAACTTTTGTTGCTCTGTCTGATTAAATATGAATGGAAGTAAACTGTGAATCGTGACTCCTGAAGTGTGCAATCGAATCGTTGTGCAGTGAATTGATATTACATGGTATTGTAATGAAATTTGAGATTTACAGACCTGCTGGCGATTAGCAGATGGACGCACTGAGAAACTGTTCTGATTGCAGTTTGAGTTCAGAATGCAGTGTACAGTACAGAAGAGCCCGGGGTTATAGGGTGCATATGTGTGTACTTTCCTCTCTGACTGACTATATTTGAGTGTGTGTGGGTGGACTAGTTCCTGGAAATGTGAAACAGCGCAAACAAAGTGGTGTGTGTGTGTGTGTGTGTGGTATGTTAACTGGTCAGATATTAGGGGTGTAAATCCCAAATTTCAGCACACTGCAATATTAGTCTGCTGGTGTCACAAAGTCTGCTACGATTCGATATGAGATAATATCATAAAATCATCAAATATCATTTGACATTTTTATTCTTGACCTTTTCCCCATAGTAGCCTGTGTTATAGTGAAGTGAGTAAGTGATTATTTGTCATTGTGAACACAGCACAGCACACAGTGCACCACAACAAAATGTGACCTCTGCATTTGACCCATCTGTGAAGAAGCAGTGGGCAGCTTGAACCCGGGGAGCAGTGCTTGGGGACGGTACCTTGCTCATGAGCACCTCAGTGTTACCTTTACCGGTCCGAGACTTGAACCAGTGACCTTCCGACCACGGGACCAACTCCCTAACCTTTAAACTACCAACTGTTGCCAAACTAGGTGACATCCCTGTGCTTGCTTGGTGAGGGTTGTTACAACATGTAAGATCAGACCCTTCAGGATGTTGTGATGTTGCAATTGCAACTATTAACACAAATTTAGCCAATCCCCACAAATTCATTACTACCGTGCAATCCTTGTCCAATCATTTTCGCTTCCCACAAAACGTTGAACTCACTTCCTTGTTACATTTAGAAGATGCAGAAAACGTGTGTGATAAAAACGCCTCACATTTACAAATAACTACATGATTAATAATCACTCACTTTACAAACCTGGTGTTGATGTCACGACCCTAACCCTAACCATCAAACGTCATACATATTGTAACTTATTGGACAACCTTTCAACGTCTGTCGATATCACATCTTACAATACGATTTTTGATCCAATTAAGTTCAGGAACCAGCGATAGATATGATTGAGCGATATCGATATAGCAATAATATGATATTATATCGTAATGAAACACCACTAGCACTTTCTCAGCACATCCACCCGCCAACTGGCAAGATCTCAGCAAGAACCGGGAGTCTAATTGGGTTACTCGAGCGTAACTCTCACCTCGGCCCTCACGTGTGTAATGGTGTGTGTGTGTGTTGAGCACGTGCAGTTCTCTTCTCCTCCTCCTCCTAATCCTCCTCCGCCACTCTCTCTCTCTCTCTCTCTCTCTCTCTCCCTCTTTCACACGGCAATTCCCCCGACACCGAATCGCTGCCCTGAATGCATCTACACCAACAGCTCCCTGTCAGAATTTTGGTAAATGGGGGTCTGATCCGTCCCAGCTTCAACGTCTGCTTCGTTTCGCACGTGATTTAGAAGATTTCAGGTCGCCGAGTGTCGGTCAACTGCTCTCCTTCCAAGCTCTTAAAGTCTCAATCCAATTACCTCTTTTCCGAGGTTCTGAGAAGAGATTTAAGATTCTTTACTAGTCACATTCCTGAGATGCAAATAAAAATTTTATGAACAGATAGTAGTAGGGTTGCACGGTAATATCGGAATCATATTAGAATCAGACAATAATTCCCTTTTTAAAAGTCATCAGGATCGAACCGATGTTTAGATTTGCCCGATATTTTCTTTCGATATTTGATGACGCATTTATTGTACACGGGAAAGGTAACACTTGTGCCAGGCATGTCTAAAGTCCGATGTGGGGTTTTATACGACCCACAGCTTCTGTCTTAAAATGCACTGGGTTACTTTGTGCCAAAATTCCGAGCATGCAGGGGAATGTTCACAAGCAAAATGTCTTACATTTATGCGCTGAACTCTGCCTTCCTCATTTATCGCCATTATCAGATATAATCATGAAAAACATTGGATATCGGCATCAGACTGTAATTCCCATATCGTGCATCGCTACTTAAGAGTCAATGCAACAAAAAAGGCAGTTTCTCTCCGAACATTTTAAAAATGCAGTTTCTGTCCGAGTGTTGGCTTGCAGCAAGACTCAGGCTGCAGTCAACACAAAAACATATATGAGAGGAGATGAAGACGAGCACAGCTAGCAGCCGCCAACTGGGCTGATTACAACAGGCGCAAATGCGACCGAGAATCAAAAATAGCCTCTAATTTTCTCACTTACACTTCAACGCTCAAGCAGAGAAACAATTAACAGAGAGAGAAGCGTGCAATTAGATAACAACAAGATATCAGAGTCGGTACCACCTGCTCCTTTAGTACTCGTGCAGCACAAAAATGAAGTTGGTTCCTGACAAATGTACCTGATTTGATGACAATTTTGAGAAGCACATGCAAATTTTAACAACGCTTCATTTTTATCTGTACAACAAAATAAAACAGACAACGAAACCAAACCTCCCCCTATACCTACCCCAGAAATCTGCCAAAACTGCTTTACCTCTATCCATACCCTCTAATTAAAAAAACCACTGGAGACCAAATTTCTACAAAGTCTTTAAGTCTATCAGCAAGAATATTCTTTCCAAATGAAGTGTGTTAGTCAGCTCTGTCAACCAGAGTTTAAACAAAGGAGCTTCTGTTTTTTTACAAAATTTTTTTTTTTTTTTTTTTGCGGTAAGTAAGGAATATGACTGAAGGTGTTGTTGTGGCATCTGTAATTTCACTTCATCTTTGGGAATTCCTAAAATAACCAAGACTGGGTCCAATTTAAGGTGGACTTGTAAAACATCTGACAGAAAAGTAAATATAGATGTCAAAAATGTTGAAACATTAGGGCATAGTATGAAATGCTGTAGTAGATCTGATTCTGTCAGATTTGATGATAATTTTTGGAAAGACCTGTACAAAGCCAACAAACAGCCTTAAGGAGTGAGGTGAGTAGTCATTCGTTTTGCACAAATTTATGGTATATACTAGAGATGTAGCTGATCCGATTTGTGGATCGGTATCGGTCCGATAACGACTCAAACGGCTGGATTGGGTATCGGTGGCATTGGGCCGTTCTTTGTTATACATGGGAAGTGGCACTGTGGTAAAGCTGAAACGATTATTCCAATAACTCAAATAATTCTATTACAAAAAATGGTCGAGGCAATTTTTCTAGAATCTTCAGAGAATTTTCAGTGGAGAGATCAAGACAAGACCTGGTCCCTCTGCATGTGAAAATATTTGTGAGATGTTCCTGCAGTAAAACAGAAGTAAATGCATAAAAACGCATAAATGACATTTTTAATGAGCGCGCATGAGCGCCGTTACTCGCTAAAACGCTCCAGTTCGGTCAAAACGTCTCCTTTATTACAGACACAAACCATATTTTAGCTGATAAATAACCACAACAACCAGCGTTCTACTCACAATTATGTCGTTTATTTAGATTTTCCCATAGATTTTCCATCGTTTTTTCTGGAACGCGCGCCCTGCGCTTCATTGTGACGCGACTCCGGGGCGCACGCAGAGGATTGTGGGAAATGCAGCTCATTTTATAGGCCAAATTGGTTCAAAATGACAAACTTCAGTATTTCATTTTCAGTTGATCAATTTTTTTCAATTTTGTAATGTTATAGTGTAATCAATAATAAAGAAGAAATATTTATATGTCTAAACGAACAATTTTTGACAACAAATAATTTAGCATATACATGGGTGTGTGTAATTATTACATTGTTTTAGTAGGAAACAGTATTTAAATCAAGCATTTCTTTAAGCATAACAATAATCTCAGTCATGTATTCACACATTTTAAAGTATTATTTTATGTTTAAAAAAAGACTGTGACTGTATCGGATTTGTATCAGTATCGGCAGATATCCAAATTTACAATATCGGTATCGGACATAAAAAAGTGATATTGCCCCATCTCTAGTATATACTGAGGTGATGAAGGCTACGATTCACAAAAAAGATGCAGAATATCCAAAAGTCTTCTTAAAATATCAGATTTGGACAAAAACAGTTTTTGAACAGTTTACATTAAAAAGGAAAAATCTTCATTATACTCCATGGTTGAATTATTTTACTGTTAATCTAGAATATTGATTGCTGTGGCTTTAAATAGCTTTAATGCAAATAATATCATTTATTCTAGTTTTAGAAGTAGTGTAAAAATCCCTTCTAAGCATCTAACTCTAATGTTCTCATGATAACACATCTTTAAAAGACAGTAGAGCAAGACCAGTGAGATTAAAAACCCATCAAACCTCTCAGGTCATTAATGTGAAGCTGGCAGAAAAAGATTCAAGATGCAATTTCATTTGATGCAGTCTCATGAAAGAGAAATAAAGCCCTGAAAAAGGCCAGAACAGTCACTTGTCCTCTGCTCGTGTGTGGGAAGTGGGTTTTCACCTGTGCATAAAGAACACAGTGTCCACAGATCGCTGAGAAGCACGTCCATTTGCACATGCAGAAATCCTCACAGTATCATCACACAAACTCTACATTATACTCACAATATCTACATATATCTAATAGTTACAGTTATAATGTGTAGGATTTCGCGATGGCAAATGTTAACGCAAATCCAGCCAATCCCTGTGAACTCATCACTGCAATTTTGACCAATTAACGCAACTTTTCCGCAATTTTTGACCAATCATTGTCGTTTCCCGCAAAACGTTGAACCATACGTCAGTGAACTCACTTCCTGGTTACGTTTAAAATATGCAGCAAACGTGTGATAAAAACGCCTCACATTTACCTTACAAAATAACTAAATGATAAATGGTTAATAACAATAATAGTGGTTTTGTTCCCTTCATTTGAATTCATTAATCTCATTGTGCTAGTGTATACTGTGTGCAATGACAATAAAGACTCAATCAATTGTTAAAGAATCATTATAAAGGGGGGACAAAATCGCACATTTTTCCACAACTTTGACTTGCTTCCGCAACTTTTCAACAAAACGCCTAAAAACATTGCAACTTTTTAGAAAACCTGCCGCAAAATTAGGTGATTAATATAGGTTTTGTCTAAATCATGCAAGATCAGTATAAAACACCAAAAACCCAGTAAAACACATCAAAACAGTGTAGACACTCTGCCAAAAACAAAATCACTAAGAATAGGAGAGAGGTTATATAAGAAATAAATTTAAATTATTAAAATTAAACCATATATATATACAGTGTATATATATAAAATAATTACAGGAATTACACACAGAATAGCCAGGTTTGCCAGAGACCTTGCTGCTGTTGCTCAGAGACACAGCAGTGATTTTTGAAGCCAGATGTCAGAAGCAGCACACCTGATTGCATCACTATGAAATGCTTTCAGCAGCTTCTCACATTCACAATCTGTCCCCTTTTATCCGAACAATCCTGTGCAAGAAACACCCCCTTCTGACAGCATGTCCTCTGTCTACCGTGTCTGTGCCAGCCTCAGAACATTACCCTGGCAGGACACGGCGTCCCCGAGATGCAGGCTTTTGGCAGTCCCATTTTTCACAGACATTTTTAACACCAGTGTAAAAATAATCACTGTGGACCATTTCCGCACCTCCTTCCTTTCCGTTAGGCAAGTCTGGCAAGTTTATTTATACTTATATAGCACATTATCATACTCAGAGGTTACAGTATATGATGCTCTTTACAGCAATAGAATTTAAACCCGGCAACTCATGCAATTTATGACATGGGCTTGTTAATCATTGAACCAATATATCAGTGAAGAGCGATGTATTGTTACACCCCCACGAGTCGTCGGCACAACAAGAGACTGTTCCACCCGCAGATGAAAGGAATTATTCCCTGTTTCATTTTCGTGTCCTCCTCTTACAGCTGCTTGAGGTCGTTGTGTGTCAGATAGAAATCTACTTTTAATGAAAATGTCAGGACAGGTCTGAACATGAGTCTGGCCTGGCCCCAGTCCTAATTTATATGCATGTCACAGGTCATGCATCTGTAATTTCCTGTGCACTCATCAAAAGAGAGAGCGAGAGAGATGGACTCTGGCTACTGAGGTAATAAGGATAATATTAGTATTCTGTGTGCTAAACCCAAACTGTCAAAGCAGTGGACAGTTTCATGGCCAAAAGCTGGAAATGCAGACTGGCCTGTCTTCCTTTGTAACGAGATGCATTGCCTTTGAAGTCCACACACGCACAAAAATACACACACAGACACACACAATGTTGCATTACTCTCCTTCCATTGACTCTTATAATGACTAGACAATTTTACTGCCTCACTTAACCTCAATGTTAAAAAAACACACTAAAATTAGAAACGCTACTAACGTACCTGAGTCTTTCAGTAAGTAGTGAAGCTACTTTTAAACTGTAGCAGGTGTTTCTGATTGTCAAAAGTATCATCTGATTGGCTACCGTGCCTCACAGCATCACAGAACGCTGTCAGCAGCTGCGAGATGGAGTCGCAAGATGGAGTCCATCTCACTGCCTCCTCACAGCATCACAGAATGCTCTCGGCAACTGTGAGATGGAGTCGGAGGATGGAGTCCATCTCACTGCGGCCTCACATCATCACAGCACACTTTCAGCAGCTGCGAGATGGAGTCCCTTACAAAATTTTTAGGCTTCTGGGAAACAGTTGCCATTAACCTTTGGCAATGTTACTGCAAATTAGCAGCAAGGTCATATTTTCATACGCAAACCCTAGGGGCTATATTAAAACAGGAAATTGGCTGTAGCATTAATCGTAAGTGGCTTGTTTAATAGTAGCATAACATTGATTACCAGGCACCATTATTAACCAATGTTATTCACTTCATCTGTTAGTGGTGATGATATTATTCCTGATCTCAATAAATGTGTGTGTGGCTTTGAGGAAGGAAGGAAGGGAGCTCAAACACGAATCTGCACACTTGAGTAGAGACACTGTGTTCTCGTCTGAGCTTCTAGGTTGGCATCGTGCCAGCAGACCTCACCCAATCTAGCATCAGACTGCCAGCTTCGTGCCCGGTCTGCTTTGCAAAGCCGCAGCCACAATATTGGCGGGAATTTTGCCCCGCTGTGACCCCACTCCCACCTCCCATCACACAAGATGCTTGCCAGCAAGGAATTATGTAACTTGGGTTGTGTTTACAGTGCAGTTGGTGGGAAAAGTGGGGACAAATTAGAGCTGGTTATCTTTTAAGAACACATCAGCAGCCGGAGGTGAGCACAGCTGAGGACAAGACTGAAGAGAAGATGTGAGGATGGAAGGAAAGTGCAAAAATCTGACCAAATTCCATCAAATGAAAAGCTGTGGAGCAATTAAAAGGAACAAGCGAGAAAATGACATAAATGTTTTGTGTAATGAGAAAGTAACAAGTGCTGACGAGAAAGTAATCCATGATCAGGAGAAAGTACTGTGTGCACATTAGATGTTTTCATGTGAACACAAGAATTTTGAGTTTACCCGTATTTATTCCGGCATTAATGCCTTAACAGCTGGTGTGCGCTCAATACTTGTGAGCATGCGAAACTTTTGACAGTTACAGTTTATAGTTGCTGTATGCCCTCTTGTGAAGAAACTATGCTATGACAACACCCACAGTGTGGTCCGTCTAACACCTCTCCATTGCAAATGTCAAAGTATAACTGTATGCATTTATACTTTACATATATTTTCCACACTATGAATGTACTAGATAATATATTAGCTTATAAGTCTTCTGCAATTCTACAGTTGTATAACATTATGTATTTTGTCTTTTGACTTTCTTAAGAGTAAATGGAATAAAGAAGAAAAACCCTGGTGAACCCAATATGTTCATTTTGTAGCGATGCTATGAGCTCGTTGAATTAATGAATCAATGTAGACTGAGTTGAAGTCAAAACCACCTAAACCAAAACTAAGACCAAGACCAAGACCAGCGTGTGTCGAGACCAAGACAAGACCAAGACTCTGAAGGGCCAAGGCCGAGACAGGAACCAATGCACGTTTTATAAGCACAAGACAATTAAGTGAAACATGCAAAGCATTATTATTATTGAAATATTATTCAATATTTGTCTCTTACATATCTATAATGGGAAAATAATGAGGAAAAGGAGGAAACACTTCTTTATCCATTCGGTATATATCTAGCCACAGAATAAAGTTATTTGACCACAAATAATGCATTTTCTATATGTATTTTCTCATATTGCTTACTCTCTAACATTATAGAATGGGAATATTTTCCGATCAATTGAAAATTGATATATGCTAAAGTTTTGGGTCGATTGGACTCATTTTGGCCTATAAAATGAGCTGCTTTTGGTCTTTCTGGATAAGAACATTTTTGTGCGTGATGGCGTTCCATATGAGAGACACGCCAACGCGTTTACATCACAATTAATGTAATTAACGCCATTTTTACACAATTACTTCAGTCTTTGTGCACGGAATTACTCAGCAATAGTTTCACATACAGAGGAATGAATATAATATCCGGCAAGTTGAATTTTTTGTGATTCTGACGGTGTGTGTGGTTTCTGTAAGTTAAAGGGACTCTGAGTTATTAAAACACTAATTAATAAACAGCGCAAAAAGCCTGCGTCAGTCTCAAAGTTTTAATAGTAATATTCTCATAGTTGTGGTCTCGGCTGGTCTCCAAATAAAATCCCGAGTCGTCTCTGTCCGAGTCCATGACAAGACCGAGTACAAATACGACCAAGACTTTCAAAAATCGGCATCTCCACAAAGTCTCCAGAGATACACCCCTAACACGGATGAGTGCACAGCGTTCACTTTATACGAGCATTTTGTTTTACATAAATTACCACTCACACAGTGCAACTCGAAGGCGAACACAAACACTTTCTTGGCACTTTCCAAAAGTTTCTGGCAGAACTGGCTCCTCATTAGTTTCCTGTAGGTCGGTTTCGCAGTGTTCAAAGATAAGCATTGCCTGGTCTGTGGTTGTGCCAGGGTTTTTGGAATAACAAGGCATGCCTGTGGTGAGGAAAACAGACTTGAAGGTTGCATTACCTTTGATAAAACTCTGCAGTCTGAAGTATTTTTCTTGTTTGTATAAAAACAATGAAAATTACATTATGTCAGCTGCAAAAGTCAAAACCCACTTGAACTAACACTTTGCTGAAGCACATTTAGATTTTATTAGCTTTAGTCAGAAATGAAATAAATCTTTTGTTCACTAAACGCACAAATACAAGAGAGACACTTCACAGGTTTCAATACATTTATTTTACACATTTACACATCAGGTGAAATGACAGACGGAAACAATGTGAGTTTAAACCTCCTCTGCCTGAGCTGCCATCATCCTCTCCTTCTGCTTCATCAGGCACCTCCGCGAGTTGCCGTACGCACCGAGATCTCCATCTGAAACCCAAGTGAAAAATGTAAAGCTTAACTTCATTTTTAAATTCATTTTGCATCAACCTGAATCCAAAAAGCCACCAGTGCCCTGTGACCAACTACTGGAAATGTACAGTTATTTGCCTGCAGTATTTTACTGTATTTATCATGAGATAAAAATTACATGTATGTGTAAGATATATATCTGAATGTATGTTTTCGCATGTACACTACCTTTTTGCGTGTTCACCTTGGTGGATTTATTTAAAAATGTTCCATTACACTCACAATGTTTTCGTGTGCTCATAAGGTTTTTGCGTGCTCACAACATTTTTGCGTGCCCTCAACATTTCTGCGTGCTGACAGTGTCGCTTCTTCACAATGTTTTCACGTGCTCACAATCTTTTCGAGTGTACACAGCGTTTTTGCATGCTCCCTATATTTTCGCGTGCTCACAATATGTTTTTGCGTGCACACAACATACATTAATACTGGAAATATGTGTGCATGCAGTGTGCACTTGCATTTATTCTATTCCTCTCCTGTCCCTTTAGGGGCTTCCTGAAACTCATTATAGCTTAAATATCAACTTTAATTTTATTATATTTTATTTCTTTTGGGAAATCTTGTCTCCTGGATAGGGGTTGTTGTAAAACAATTCTTTGTGAGTCTCCTTCTTGGGATGTTGTTGGTGTGTAGTGTGTGCTCACATCGTGACTGGTAAGCCCTGGTGACTTCCTTAAACTGCTGGATCTCCTTGGCGCAGTTCTGCTGGTAGCTGTGTCCCTCACGCTGCTGACATGCTCGCATCCGCTCCTGAATCACCTTCACAATCTCCTGGTCCACCTTACTGCAGAAAAACACAAAAACAGCATCAGCACCGTCACCGAGCAGCACTCAGAATAAACTCAACATAATGAACCTTACAGCTGGGCCTTTTGGTCAATATAAAATGTAATGGTATTTTTATTTATATTTATTTCTACTTGATTGACTCATTTATCAGCATCGGCCGTTCATTGCCATATGGTATGTCCCTGGTCATTGCTTGAGAAATGTATTTTCTCCAAAATCTACATACTGATCTCTCCTCCACTGCATCTCGGCTTCATAATAGCAGAGAAAATCTCCTTCACGGCACTCGATCAGCTCGGGAACGCGCCGGAACTGCTGGTGGTAGTAGTAGTACTTATTCTTGCTCCGGAAACTGTCGATAACGTCTGTAAAACATAGTTGACAAAGAGTTAAGAGACAAGACCAAGAGCAGTCCATTTTACACATCAGCTGACAGAATAGGAATCAATCAATGTAACATCTCCCACAATTTTCAAAACAAAAATGAACCAAAAATGCCCCTCTTTTTTTCATTAAGGTTCAGAACATGCTCTTAGTTTAGTTCAGTCTTTGTACAGTTTAGGATAGTGGGTAATGTAAAGGTTAGGGAGTTGGCCTCAACTCATGCCAAATTTAGAGACACATTTAAGTGGGGCTGGGCAATTAATCAAAAATAATCAATGTTGACATTCTAAATGAGGTAATCTCGCCCATGATAATTATTTTAATTGTTTAAAAAAATTCTATCTTGTGATTTGCACAGTTTTAGGAAAGTTTACGGCAGATTTCACTGGATTTTGAACTTGTATGTGACAAATAAATGAATTTCGAATCTTGAAACATTCAGTTTAGACTTTATATTTATACAGTAGTTTATTTATAGCTTAGTGGGATTTTAGTGGGCTTTCATAAAATATTTGCCTATGAAACAAGAGGTTGTGATTTCGAACTTTATCTACAGCACTACTACCACTGGGTCCTGGAAAAAGACTCTTAAACCCAAGTTGCTGTAGGGAGACTGTATCTGAAATTAGGAAAACAGAGCGACCCCAGTTGGGATTATGATGATGATGATGATGATGATGATGAATGAGAAGTCATACTGGATGTATATTCTATGTGCCTTCGTTGTACTCTGTTTAGGTTTTACATTATGAACTGAAGGTTTTTATCAGTGAAATACTTTATATATTTGAAGATAAGAAATAAAGGCGAGCCACTACTCCATATTTTCTTAAATGGCATAAAGTTATATATACTGTATATACATAATGCAGGCATCTAGAACTCTGACTTTGATAACATTAAAAAATAAACCTTTTATCTGGTTAGTAAGTTATTTAACCAATTTGTTTAATCTATCACTTGCTGCTTATTATCTAAACATCTACTATTTACTACATTAACACCTCTCCTGGCATTTCTGTAATAAGGTTTATGTTTGTGTATAATACCACCACAATTTGCTATCTCGATTTAGCAACATCGTACTTACAAAACACTGGTTAAGAAGTATATGTTAGAGTTGTGACATTATTTACATACAGTACTTCTATTATATTTTATGTTAAAAAGGTTGCTAAAATAGACATTCAACCGACATCTTTTCGGCAAATACATGCATATGTTTGGGTATGCTTAATATTATATGTTATTAACTATTTCAGGAAATTATTACCAAAAAATCAATCAACCAAACAATCAATGTGCAGCACTGTAATTTGCATTTCATCTTTTAAGTCTTAAACACATTTCTGGTGTTAAACAGCGTGGTTTGGGCTCTGTAGCAAGGTTAGCTCGCATGCTAACAGCTAGCAGGGTAAAACTCACTTCTGAAGGTGGTGACGGGCAAATCCACCGAGTAATAGAAGAGATTGGTCAGAATTAAGGCAGGATTCGGGAGAGCCGTCTGCTTATCCACCACCGGGGTGCGACGAGGCGGCTCGGGATACGCGTCTTTATCAAAATCCGACGGCATTTTAGTTCAATTATTTGCAAAAATCTTCTGACAGGAGTTCCGTTCGACCTGAAAATCCTCTCCGCCCCGCACTGCGCATGCGCGCCTCCGCCAGCAACATGGAGAGAAGGTCAAACTAGCAGTCATTTGTAATTTTAAATTAATGCAGTTGTTTATTCATTCGTGACACCATGTCGTTTTATACAAAGTCATTATAAACATAAATATCTAAATTCTAGAAAATATTTACTTTAGACTTTGACGTTTATGAAACGTCACAGGTAAAAAGGTCAATGGCGTTTGTGAAGCTGTCGCTTAGTCTCGCCACGAGAGGTCACTGTTACTCTCTATCGCTATAATTATGTATTAAATATATATTGTATAAAATTCATAAGTTAAAAAAATAAAAATTTTATAAATGTAATTTATTAATCTAATTTAAATATCTGCTATTTACTACGTTAAAAACTACTGGCATTTCTGTAATATGATTTATGTTAATCAACATACGTGAAATGAAGGAACTTATTTAAATATAGAGTAACAGTGACATCTAGTGGCGAGACGAAGAAACAGCGTCACAAATGCTGACATGCTGACAAAAACTTTTGACCTTTTACGTGTAACGTTTAAACGCGTCAAAAAGAAAAATTTTCTGAAAGATTTATTTTAATAGTAACTTTCTTACACAGAAATAGATTTTAAACAACTAATCTGATTTACTGGATCACACTGACCTTGACCTTTATCAGTCAGTAAAAAGTTCTGAATGTGAGGTACGCTCTGTGCCACTTCCAGCAGTATGTGAATTTAATTGAGTGATTATTTGTCACTGTGAACACAGCACAGCACACAGTGAACCACAGGCAGCACCCTTTACCGACCTGGGACTTAAACTGGTGACCTTCCGATCATGGGGCCAACTCCCTAAGCGTTACACTACCAACTGCCCATATCTAGATGTGACCCGATCTGCCGTAATGAGTCGGAAGTCAACTTTCTATTTATTTAGGTACGGGTCGATTATGTTGAAAAACATCACAAAAATAGCTATTTTTCTTTTTTGGGGACAAGATTAATTTTGAAGACCTTTTCTTTCATATAAGACCAAAAAAGAAAAATCGATATTTTTGATGTTTGTCAACATAATCGGCCCGTATCTAAATAAATGGAACGCCGACTTCCGACTCATTACGGCAGATCGTGTCACTTATATGGATTCACACTGTGGGCTATGGAATGTAACATCAACCTTCAGTTTAATGCAAAAGTGATTTAATATAATTTCATTAAATAATTAACATTATGTAACTTTTTGAAGGTCATGACATTTTTATGCAAATAATGGCTTTCAAATGGTGAATATCCTGTACAGTTATTTGTGAACAAAGGGTATTGAGTAATTTTTTATGGTATTGAGCAAAGTGTCAAGACTTTCGAGTACAGATATTGAGATGCCATCTGACTCCTAGAGCCTCATCAGCGTCAGTACTTGGCACAATCAGACTTATGAAAAGCAACACCATCTCATAAGCATGCCAAACACCAATTTAGAGCACCTTAAACTCTGAGCCGTCTTGAGCATGAGTCTTACAGCAGCTTTCACTTCGCTCTCTTTTCCCTCTCGCCTGGACGCTGAACACAGCCATGGTCAGTGAGCTCTCAAATACTCAACATCAAGAAATTTAAGCAGTTTCTTAAAGATTTTAGGAAGTTGTAGCTATCTAGGAGGGTTAGTGATTTGGTAGGAATTGATAAAATTGTCATTTTTGGACTCGTGTGTCGGGATTTTGGGGGGATTTCTTCTTGGAGCCACGTGGCGTGGCGGCATGGCGTCGATGTCTTTTACATGTGGCCTGTGATATATATTTTAAATATTTTGAAACAGAAGTTAATTATAGAGGAGCCATGTCCATGTCCATGTAGTTCTGTTTATTTATCTATCCTTATAAAAATGCTATTATAAAATATTGTACAAGAAAGAAATGTTGAGAATTTATGGAAAAACCTAAATTCTAAATAAGAAAGGTCATATATCTTTTTAAATACTGGAGGAAAAAAGCACATAAATTAATATTTTTTTATTAAACATTGAAAAATGCATGAAGTATTTGTGTCAACACTAGATTTTTCCAGTGTTAACTAAAAGTCTGACTGTAAACAAACTTTATTTTGACAGTCTCATCGTAAATTTCACGCCCCTCGTCACGGACACATGGGCTTTCTGCCCCGTAAGCGCAGCAAGAGGCATCGTGGGAAGGTGCACAGTTGGCCCAAAGACGACCCAAAGCAGCCGGTTCACCTCACTGCGTTTCTGGGGTACAAGGCCGGCATGACACACACACTGAGGGAGGTTCACCGCACCGGCATGAGTATGTCCATATCTTACTGTCATTAAAACCACACTACCAGTGAAAAATTTGAACACGCCTTCTCATTCAATGTTTTTTCTTATTTTTTATTATTTTCTATATTGTACATTAACATTGAAGACACCAAATCTATGAATGAACGTATATGGAAGGCAGAAAACAAAAGTGAAAACCATTCAATGCTTTGATGTACATTAAATTAACCAGTAATAAGAACCTTGAAAGTCTCATTACTTATTACTTTAATGTGCTTTAAACTAACACCATCAAAGTAAAAAGTAACAAGAACCTTCAAAGCAACAAGTATTGAGAACTTTCAAAGTCTCATTACTTTTTACTTTGATGTGCAACAAAGTAACACATTCAAAGCAACAAGTAACGAGAATCTTCAAAGCAGCAAGAACCTTCAAAGTAACAAGTAACAAGAACCTTCAGAGTAACAAGTAGCGAGAACCTTTAAAGTTGGTAAAATCCATTTTTCCACTTTCAACTCATACCCTATATGGACAAAATGTTAATTCAACAACAGTAAACTGGAAGGGAAGTGTTGCTAAGTGTTAAGTACAAAATCTTTTTTAAAAAATCTATTGCAGAGATATCGAAGCGTGAGGAGGTGGAGGCCGTCACGATCATCGAGACTCCACCTGTGATAGTGATGGGTGTGGTGGGCTACATCAGCACCCTGAAAGGCCTGCGCAGCTTCAAAACCGTCTTTGCTGAGCATCTCAGTGACGAGTGTCGGCGTCGATTCTACAAAAACTGGTGCGTGAGAGTGTTTGTTAGGCCTGGGCGATGTGGCTCAAAATTTCAAATTATTGTGTCTTTGGACCAAATGTTGATATGCATCAATATTTTTGGCCATCCAGTTTTATATGAAAAAGACATTACACGTTTACATTGTTCTCATATGTACTGTATGTATTTGGACCTAATTGCAAAGAACCTTTTGTTGAACCTTGCAAATAAAGGTCAGCTGATTCTAGCCATAATTCCTGAAATGACTTCTTTGTAGGTATAAGAGCAAGAAGAAGGCTTTCACAAAATACAGCAAGAAATGGCAGGATGAAACAGGCAAAAAGCAACTGGAGAAGGATTTTACCCTGATGAAGAAATACTGCTCTGTCATCAGGGTGCTCGTCCACACTCAGGTAACTTTACATTTAGCACTTTATTTCAATATCTTAACTTTAGATTATCAAAATAACAAGTGACAAGAACCTTCAAAGTAACAAGTAGAATTCCAATATGAAAAT
The DNA here is from genome assembly GCA_032718565.1 of Distichodus sexfasciatus. NCBI lineage: Eukaryota > Metazoa > Chordata > Actinopteri > Characiformes > Distichodontidae > Distichodus > Distichodus sexfasciatus. The sequence goes on along the minus strand of JAVGVS010000355.1, from coordinate 289,043 downwards.
ATCAAACCCTAGTTCCAGTCCTATTGCCTATGTGACTGCCCACTTAAATCTTAATCACATGCAGTGGAGTGTGTGTGTGTGTCTGTGTGTGTGTGTGTGAGCATAAGGCTACAGTTTCAAATGGCAGTTTAAAAATAAATCAACAAACTGAAGTGTAGCAATACACAGACTGCACTAGTTAAATGAACTTTACTAAACTTTACTAACAATAAACCAAAAACCAAAGTAACAAAAATAGAGTAATTATAGAGATACCAATAAAATAGATCTCACAAATAGAATGACACAATAACACAGCTAAGATGACCTCTAGATAACACTACTGAACATCAAACAAGAACACACAAATGAATTTGCACAACTGGTGATGGTGATAAACACATTCTATGTTGTTGCTTCAACTTTAAATGCACTAACAGTCTTATCCCATAGACTGTCACTTCGTAACTTGTTAAATATCTAAAAGTTGTCTGTTGTCACATCATATTATGTGGCTTTTATAGATTATTAGTGGCTAATTAAAGATATGAGATTTTCTTGTTAACAAATATACTTACATGGTGCACATACTGTACATTTATTCATTAGCAAAGAATATTTAATGTATTTAGTCAATTACTTCTTATAGCAGCTTTGTATTTGATTGTAGTACGTATGTAATATTTTACTAAATTTGTAGTTTTGTTTTTATTATAGTGTTGAAAAATACAAAAGGTGCCAAGAAAAGCTGATCCAAGAAATTATAACGTTGCATAATTAAAAGTATTTTTGCACATATTGGGCAGTTGGTGGCGTAACGGTAGCGTGTTTGGCCCGTGATCAGAGGGTCACAGGTTCAAATGCAGGGCCGGTCAAGTTGCCACTGAGGTACTCATGAGCAAGGTACCGTCCCCAAGCACTGCTCTCCGGGCGCTTCCCACTGCTCCTTCACGGATGGGTCAAATGCAGAGGTCACATTTGGTTGTGGTGCACTGTGTGCTGTGCTGTGGTGTGTTCACAATGACAAATAATCACTCACTTTCACTTTACTTCTGTTACAGAACTTTACGTGTCTAAAGTTAAATCTGACTAACAGTATTTTTAATGAAATTAAGGCATAAATTGAAAAAACAAGAAATATCTTTATAAAGTCAGCTACAACAGGGGCATCTATGTGATTATTTTATAATAGCTAGACTGCCCCCAGTGATCACCAAGGGAATGTCCACGAGGATCCATGGCAGAGACACACACTTCCATACACACTTAACAGCCGGGGCATTCATCAACCATTCTTAAGAAGTAATTTGTACGTGAAGCTTACTTACGCAGTTTTCACCAGTGTTAGGTTGTTTAAGTGTGTGTTTCTGTGTATTTCTGTGTGTAGATGCGCTTGCTGCCTTTAAGACAGAAGAAAGCTCACATCATGGAGGTGCAACTGAACGGAGGAACAGTGGCTGAAAAAGTGGACTGGGCTCGAGAGAAGCTGGAGCAGTCTGTTCCCGTCTCCTCCGTCTTCCACCAGAATGAGATGATTGACGTGATCGGGGTCACCAAGGGTCATGGCGTGAAGGGTGAGACAAGCATATTTGAGACACACATCACTAAAATCTAGAGAACTTTCATTCTTCTAAGTTGTGTTTTTGGGCGATAACTCCTCCAACTTCATCTGGCAGCTGCCATGTGTGCACTGTGATGTAATAAACCACATGTTGTATAACGAGCTGGTTTGTTTTTGCGTCCCACAGGTGTAACGAGCCGCTGGCACACCAAAAAGCTGCCCAGGAAAACCCATAAGGGTCTGAGGAAGGTGGCCTGCATCGGAGCCTGGCACCCAGCCCGAGTGGGCTTCACCATCGCCCGAGCTGGACAGAAGGGCTACCACCACCGCACCGAGATCAATAAAAAGGTCTGAATGCTAACACTGTCATTGTAAACTGTTTGTCATGGGAGTCATTTTGAGTAACTGATCGTTTTGAGTGCTGGAGTCGAAGGCGAACTGGATTCATTTGAAAGGTTCTCAAAGACGCATAAGATGTTTTCGCATGACTTATTTTCACACAAGATATTTTCCTATGAGCTTGAGAAATTATCTTGTGCACGCACAAAATTATTTCTGTTATTGCATGACATATGTTGTTGACATATGCACAAGTTTTCACAATTACCTTATGAACTGCTAAGCACCTGAAATATGTCCTTATGGCAAAAACCTCACATTAATTTTTTTCTTACGGGTTCCTCTTAAGGGCAGGGGTAGGGAACTCTGGTCCTGGAGGTCCGGTGTCCTGGAGGTTTTCCACCCTACCCGATCAGTCTCTTCTGGTGGTTATCTACCTGAGACCAGATGTGAATGTTCTGAAATCTAGTTGGATGCCAAACCTCAAGGACACCAGACCTCCAAGACCGAAGTTGTCTACCTCCTGCTTTAGGGGTTCTGTAGAAATGTCTTTAAGAACCTAAAAAATGTTCCAATTGCAGTTGGTGGTGTAACGGTAGGGTGTTCGCCTTGTGATCAGAAGGTCAGAGGTTAGAATCCAGGGCTGGTAAAGTTACCACTGAGGTACTCATGAGCAAGGTACTGTCCCCAAGCTTTGCTCCCTGGGCACTGCCCTCATCAGGTGCCCACTGCTCCTTCACGAATGGGTCAAATGCAGAGGTCACATTTGGTTGAGGTGTACTGTGTGCTGTGCTATGGCGTGTTCACAATGACAAATAATCACTCACTTTCAACTCATACATTCAAGATCTTCACAGACCATAACCACTAAATTTATTCTTATTAGAATATGTTTTTATTGCCATTAATTGTAAATTCAGGGTTGGACTGTGTTAACATTAATTTTGGATGTCTTTCATCAGATTTACCGGATTGGGAAAGGAATTCACGTCCAAGATGGCAAAGTGGTTCGTAACAACGCTTCCACTACCTACGATGTGACTGAGAAGACGATCACTCCGATGGTGAGGATTAAAGTCAAAATTCAGTCTCATTTTGTTTTGATATTTCCAGGTCTGTCACACCTTTGCTTGCAATGTTCTCCTATGCTGTTGCTAATTTTTTAAGGCCCATTAACATTCCTAGTTGTAATATAGAGATCATTAGCGTGATTTTCACCCAATAGGGAGGATTCCCTCGTTACGGCGAAGTGAACAATGACTTTGTAATGGTTAAAGGCTGTGTGGTTGGACCTAAGAAACGTGTTCTGACGCTCAGAAAGGTGAGTTCATGCTATTCTGAAAACGCTGAAATAAAGAATAAAGCAGAACAGGATAATGTGTATTCAATTAGCTGTTAGGAGATTCACATATTAACATATCTGCAGGTAGCATTTTCCCTTGTTCTTGTTTTTAATTTTTGATAGCCATTGTACTGTCTTTGGGCCTCATTCACCAACCCTTCTTAAGAAGAAATTTGTTCCTAAAATCCATGTAGTTTTGTACAAACGTGCATGCAATAAAATCTGCATAAATAGTGCTGAGAACAAAGCTTCACTAAAAAAACGCTGGTGAATGTCGGAATCTTGGTTAAAACTGTGTAAGTGGGTTTTAAAAACAAGTTTTTACTTAAGAATGGTTGGTGAATGAGGCTCATTATTCAGATGTGAAATGAATATAGTAAAGAGTGAAATGTTGAGTGTAGTATATGGCAAAGAGTATAGTCTAGTATCAGACAAAGTGTAGCATAAGTATAGTGTAGTATCAAACAGAGAGTATAGTGCAAAGATCATATTGTAGTATAGTATAGGCCAAAGGGTATAGTATAGTATAGTATAGTATAGTATAGTATAGTATAGTACAGTACAGTACAGTACAGTACAGTACAGTACAGTGCAGTATAAAAGAGAATAGTGGAAAGAGTATAGCATAAAATAAGACAAAGTATATAGTATAGTATACTACAGTGCAAAGTGTATAGAACAGGGCAAAGAGTACAATATACTATAGTATAGGGCAAAGAGTATATTATAGCATAGTATAGCAGAGTACTGTGCAAAAGAGTATAGTATAGGACAAAGAGTATAAGTATAGTATAGTATATGGCAAAAAAAAAAGGTAAAATATACTATAGTATAGCACAGTATGGTAGAGTATATGGCAAAGAGTATAGTATAGTATAGTGTGGTGGTGTTCTAGTGGTTAGGATACTTGGGATCTTGGGGTCGAATCCTACCTCCATCACTGGGTCCCTGAGCAAGACCCTTAAGTTGCTTTCAGGAAGACTGTCCCTGTAATTAGGATATGTAATGTGCTCTGGATACGAGCATGTGCTGTAAGTGTAAATTAAATTCCAATAACTAATCTCCAATCATTGTGTTTTTCAGTCTTTGCTTGTACAAACCACACGCAAGGCCAAGGAAACCATCGAGCTCAAATTCATTGACACAACCTCCAAATTTGGCCACGGTCGCTTCCAGACCGCTCAGGAGAAGTTTGTCTTCATGGTAACTCAAATTTCTGTACCAAAAGGGATCGTCTTTGTTCGTATTGGATTTATTGCTGAACCAAAAATTCTCTCTCCGTCTCTACCAGGGCCCTCAGAAAAAACATCGACTGCGAAAAGCCACCGAAAGTGGGGCAGAGGAACCTGTGTAAAGCTGGGGTTTCACTAAAAAGCACATTTAGAAAAAATAAAAACCTCTCTTGCACCTTTGCAAACCTTGCGTGTTCTTCAATGTTAGAAGGTGCTAACAAAAACTAGCAAAGCTACTGATATAACTACTTTTTAAACTAAACTACTTCATTACTCACTAGCTTACCAGTAGCTAAGCTTCTTGTAAAACGCTACATTTTTCTTGTAATTTATTCTTTATAAATCGTGATGTAACAAAATAAGCATTACAAAAAAAGGTATTTTCAGCTAGCAGGTGTTTGATTGATTGGTGAAGAATTAGCAGAAGTGGCATCCGATTGGCTACCATGCCCTCATTGCATCACAGTGCGCTCTTGGCAGCTGAGAGATGGAGTCAGAGGATGGAGTCCACCTTGGCCAAGATGAAAGCACGAATCCATGTCCATGTTCATCAAAATGTATGACTATTAAAGTCGAAATGGAAAGAACGTACACTTTTGAGTGTATCAAAACACTTTTAACCTCAAAACCTCATTAAACCCTGATTGTGGTTTGGCATAATCATGTTAAAAAATATAGATATTCATATTACTTTTCACCTCAACTTTCACATTTAAAAAAAGGACTTTTCTTAAAGAGTGTCCTAAAGCAAAAATAGCTTGGAATGTAGTTAGCGGTTGTTTCTCTGTAGCTTGTAGTGTAGCCGACTTTTATATTAAAGCTAGGAATTGGCTGTAGTTACTTTTGAAACACTGCTGTTTAAAGGTAGTTTCACCAACATTATATTGTAAAACTAAATTCATTCTATTCATGTTACATATTTTGCCATTCAGTCTTTATTGTCCATGTACAACATTACAAAGACATGCAGAAGTGTTCTAAACTCAAATTAAGTAAATGCTGCATCTCAGTGCACTAAAGCTAGGGCTGGGCAATATGACTTCAAATTAATATCACAATTAATTAAATATTTTTACCTCAATTGCAATTAATAAATTATTTTGTTTTGGGGTTTTTTAATTTGTTTTTTGCCCTCATAGTTCAGAGAAAAGGGCTGTACTGTAAATATGTTCAACTGTTCAAGCTGGAACAAATGTTTTATGTAAGAGTGCATATTTTTGTGTCTTGTGACAACACATGTAATAGTATGTTTTTAAGAAAACAACACATTTGGTAAATTTTAAAAAAACTTATAAACAGAATTTTAAAAAATGCTTAAAATAGCTCATTGGGCAAGATTACATTGATTAGTTTTTGATTAATTAGTACTGGTGTCTTCTAGCAGTGTTCCATCCAAAAAAGGAGGTGCAGCTTTTGCAGGGGGTGCGTGGCAAGGCAAATGAGTGTCACATTACCCAAAAAATATTTTTTATTGATAAAAAGTGTGGGGAGGGGAATTGGAAACCACTGCAAGAAAGGACGCAGCAATGAGATCCATTATTGTTTTTACGTTCAGATTCTTTTGTTCCAACCTGAAATCCTTCTGTTAAGCATTTCAAAAAATGTTGTTTTACCATTTTCTGCAGACTTTTACAAACCTAAAAATTGACATATCTTTGCAAACTCAGTTCGGATGAAACTGCATTAAACTTGTCAGTCTGAAATATCGCCCCTACACACACCTGGGCATAAAAAGAAATTTGCATTCCATTCATATCTGTGTGTGTGTGTTGCTCTCAGTCCAAGCCTCCACTCTCCTGACTTTCCCCTAAGGAATTCTGGGATTCCGGAAAAGGACTGTCCATCCCGGAGGACATCAGGGGCAGGTAGAGGTCATCCATGTTGGGCATCACGAAAATTTTCTGTGCAGGATGAGAAAATGCTGGTTAAAATCATATGAACAGAGGAAATAAATTTGTCTACACACTATATTAAGTCTCACTGTAATTGAACAATACCATAAGTATTAGTTTTTATCACTTTTAGCACACATTTTTGTTTGTAAAAGCTGATTGAAAGTCGATTTTGCAAGTATGCTGCAGGTTCTAACACACTTGTTAGCTTAAGATAACACTTTTATTTATACTTTCAGTAAACTACTATTTTAATAGTTATTATACTGTAAATACACTTACAAGTTTTCTTCAATTGAACTATAAATATAACTCATAATTTACAGTGGTTCTCGAACCACTTACACTATGAACATTTTGGAGTATGAACAATTTTTTTGGCCAAATTAGAGCTTGGAATATGAACAAAATCTTGGAAGACAAACTGAGTGCAGCATCATGAACTGCAAAATCATACTGACTGCAATATTTCCAAACAAATCAAACAATCCTTCACTCAAATACTATTTTCCATCATAAAAGTCAGAATTCCACCATTTATTTATTATTTCAATGTGACCCCAAATGAACTTGTATGACAAGAACCATTAATTGATTGACGTCAATCTGGCCATCACTAAGCTGCTTTGCCATTTCACACTTATATAATGTTTTATATGAAAAATTGTGCACGGTGTACACTATTTCAAACACAAACGTTTCAGTTCTCAAACATTATTTTTACCCCTACTACATAACCGGGGTGTGTATATGTTTTTCTGTCTACTGTATGTGTGTATGTTGGTGGAAACTCACCTGGAACTCACACTGCAGTTTCCTCTCTATCCACTCAGTGACGTGAGTGAAGGTGAGCTCTCTCTCCCCCAGCATGGGTCTCACCCTCAAATCCAGCCTCGGGGGCACACGAAAACTGTACCTACGCACATACACACACACACACCAAAGTAAGTGAATTTAAGTGATTGAAATTTTGACATACCGCAGCACAGCACACAGTGCACCAAAACAAAATGTGAGCTCTGCATTTGACCTGTCCATGAAGGAACAGTGGGCAGCACCCGGCACGCACCCGTGCTTGGGGACGGTACCTTGCTCATGAGCATCTCAGTGGTACCTTTACTAGTCCGGAATTTAATCCAGTGACCTTCTGACCACGGGGCCAACTCTGTAATTGTTACACTACCAACAGTAGTTACACTACATGGAGCTACGCTCAAGATGATTTAACATAGTATTTATCTACTATATAAACGGTACAGAGAAAAAGTAGCTTCATCCGAGTCATTTTATGGCCACAGATTCTTGCTTCCATCTTGGCCAAGGTGGAATCCATCCTCCGACTTCATCTCGCAGCTGCCAAGAGTGCACTGTGATGCAATGAGTGTGTAGCCAATCAGACACAACTGTTGCCAATTCAGCACCCATTAGAAGCACCTGCTAGTTGATACTACCTAAAAAAAATAATAGCGTTTTGTCACACTAAAAAAATGTTACTGGAAAAGCTACAACATCTTTAAAGTAGCTTTGCTACTACCTTTACAAAAATTTTAGGCTTCTGGCAAACAGTTCCCGCTAATCTTTGACAATGTGCGCAAATTTGCAGCAAGGTCATATTTTCGCATGCAAATTAGCTTTGTGGCAAACTTGCGGTGGACTACTAGCCAACTTTCTGGAAAACTTGTGCACCTGGCAATTTTATCACCAAATGTTCACTACAAGTTTGTCATTACCAGCAAATTGTTTTGGCAAATCACTGGCAAATATATTTTCCACTACTGACTGACAATGGCAAACTTGTGGCAACATATTCTGGCTAACTCCACTGTTTGCCACAAATTAACCACAAGTTTGCCGCAAACCTGCCACAAACATTTAGTTTTTGTAAAGGTAATAAACTAATGAAAAGAGTAATTAAGTTTGTAGCATCATTCATTTTTGTTAGCTACTACCCAGCACCGACTAAACATTGACTAAATTGTAACTTAACATAGGAATGTTAAATCTGGACTAAAACTAGCAAAAAGCTATGAAGGATAGAAATGAGTAAATTGTTAGTCTAAAGACTAAGACTAAATATAAAGTAGATGCCAAAATTAATACAGAAAACTGCGTTGGAAAAATGAAGAGCATAAAGCAGTCACACTACCATATGCGGTCAGTAGGGGGTGGTGGTATGTTGACCGTCAGAGTTCCAGAAAGTTCCAGCACCTCAACAGTCAGCATGAGAGGAGTGTTGGAGACTTCGGCAATCTTTTTTTTGATGTATTCGTTCTCTGTAGCTTTCTGAAAATACTTGGATTTGGCGATCTTGTCCACAAAGCGCAGGATTTTCCGCCCAGTGCTCCCGCTGCCATGCCTAGAAAGAAAAAAGATTCCAAGAAGCAAATTTAACTTCTATATTTCAAATGAATAGGCACACCCAGGTCTTACATATTTATGTTCAACATATGTATCTTCCATTTCCTAAATAGACAGTTCCTAAAAAAACACTAGTAGGTTAGAAGGTTGAAAAAAGGTAAAAAATAAAAATGATAAAGGTAAACATTTTAGTAAAAAGTCATTTATTTCATTTTCTTCAAGAAATAAATTGCGAAAAAAGAGACAAATATTTGAGTGGGCACTTCTCTATGAGCTAAACACTTTAAGGCATGAATGGCGTCTATACAGCAAAACTGTGGAAAGAGTTAAGCATCAAAAAAGCGAAAATAAGAAGAATGACTAAATGTTCCGTTCCTGAAAAAATTGGCACCGAAAAATAACGTTGAAAATGTGTACTCAAAAACGTATAATGGTGAAAACATTTCCAAAGAACAGATTATTAAGGCTGTTTCTAGATGTTTCTGCTGATTATAGTTAAGCAGCTGTTAAACGATAAACTGCTGAATGAATTTTAAGCTCACGAACTACACACAGGAAAAGTAATAGCACAGTTCTCAATGTTATTGACAAGAAAGACTGGACTAGATTTGAACTTCCAACATGGAGGTCTGTAGGGGAGTTTAAAATGATAAAAATATAATTTTACATTTTTATTCTTGAGATCAACCAGATATTTAAATGAAAAACATAGACCTCCTGTTTAATATGAAGTGTTACAATGTGTACAACGTCCGATGTTTTCATTTTGGATTTATTTTCATTTTGGATTTACGTATGTTGACCCATTGTTCACTGTATCAATATATATGTATAGACTGCTGTATCGTTACACCTCTAGTTTTGAGGATTCAGTGTAGAGAAGAAAAACTGTGTTACCCATCAGCACCAGGGGGTGGGCTCTTATCTCCCAGCGTGCTTTGGGGCTCTGAGGGCATTAGCTCTTCTTCATCAGAAGATGCTGCACTGGACGACTCTTCATCACTGTCTGCAATGATACACAGCCTGGGCCTGGAACTAACACACACACACATACAAATTAATGGAGATTTGAATAATGGTTATAGAATAATATATAAATATAGAAATATTATGTCTTCAAAGTTTCTCTGGTGACTTATTCTACATTTTACAATATATAGTATGTTAAGAACTAATTTATTAAAACTATGGACAAATTTTCCTGGGAGTGGGGGAGGGAGGGACAGAGGGAGGGAGGGAGGGAGGGATGGATGGGTGGGTGTTTGGGTGGACAGACAGACAGACAGACAGACAGACAGACAGATAGATAGATAGATAGATACTTTATTCATCTCAAATGATTGATAGTGGAGAGAGAGATAAAATGTGAGAAAGAGGGAATATAAAAATTGGATTTTGGACTGACTCCTGTCACTCATCACTGTCCATCAGCCTAACACTTTGTCCAAGCTCCAAAGTGAAACTGGCATCACTCTCACCCAAGAGACCAGCACGAAGAAGCAAGAGCATTCGGATCTCACCTCAGCGACCTGCTGCTTTCTGTAACGCAGTGGGACTCCGAGCTGCTGTCTCGACCCAGTTTACACAGATTCATTTTCGTCTCCAGAGTCATCTGCAGAGAGCCGGCATAGAGCACCTCCATCTGCAGCCACAGGCCTATACACAACGAAAATTACATATATTACACTGTTTATTATACACTATATGAAGTATATTATAGGATACAGCATATAATATTGTTACATGTTTTATATATATATATATATATATATATGATGTATATATATATATATATATATATATATATATACACACATATATAATTATCACATATATATATATATATATATATATATATATATATATATATATATATACATAGTATCATTACTTTTATTGAAGATATAAATATATATTATATTTTTTGTTTAAAATTTTGTATATTAGCTTATTATATTGACATGACAACAGGCATGTTTAAGTGAGTTAACTTTCAATAAAACTTTTATTTATTTATTTATTTATTTATAGTATTTATAGCAATAATTGCACTCTGAACTTTTACATCTAATTTGCATGATGGAGAAATTGCATGATTGCTGTGTGTTGAAATGAGTAGAAAGAGATAAAGTGGCGAAAAATGAAAACATGATAATGATAAGGATGTTTATCCTTATCTTAGCTGTTTCTGCTGAAGTTACTCAGAAGATGAACGCTGCTATACTGTAGGTGGCCTTTTCCCCTCCTCGCCACTAGGGGACGCTTGTGTCAGAAACAAATCAAATATAATCTGTATGGAGAAGCCAAATTTTCATGAGATGAATATTTTACAGCATTAACAGTGTCTGTGCAATATAAAGAAAGGAGTTAAGTGTACAAAAATGGGAGTAAAAAGAAGAAATAAAGAAGAGAATGAGGTGTTGTTACGCAGCAAATAATTACAGCACCAAGAGATTAAACCACTAATCCCCTTTTATAAGAAGTTATAATAAATAAACATGGATATCATGGACACTTTCACTCATTACACTGTCTGTAATTAATTAATTTAACTCGACTATTTAATTAATTGAAATTTCACATTGACAACATAAATACTGTTAAAATTGTTTAAATACATGTTTAATCACAGTATATTATTGATGAGGTAACACTCAGTAGCATTAGGGCGGCTCTCATGAGGTACATTAACCTAAACCTGTGCACTGTGACCTTTGCTCAATCAGATTAGATTAGCAGAAAACAAATCCTATTTTTCAGTTTTGAAGATTTAGGGTTTTTTGCTTTTAAAGCGGGTCTTGTGTTGTGTTTGCTGTAGGTGTGTGAGGTCTGTAATAATGTGACAGTGTCCTAAAAGATTGAAAATGAGATATGTCAGGTCTTGGCTTATATTTAGGTAGCATAGGGGGCTGGTGGTGGTGGTGTAGTGCTTAGTGTACTCGTCTCTGGACCAAGAGGTTGCAGGTTTCAATCCTACCATCATGGCATCCCTTTTGCAAGACCCTTAACCCCATGTTGCTGCAGGGAGACTGGTCCTGAGATTTGGAAACAGAAAAGAGTGTCTGCTAAATGCTGTGAATGCAGTGGGGCAGTTGGTAGCATAACAGTTAGAGAGTTGGCCCCTTGATTGGAAGGTCGCAGATTCAAGTTCCCAACTGGTAAAGGTACCATTGAGGTACTGATGAGCAAAGTACAGTCCCCAAGCACTGTGTTCACAATGACAAATAATCACTCACTTACTTACTCAAATCTAGCTAAAAATCATCATTACGTCCATAGACTGTCTCCATAAGTAAAGTACCTTTGTGTGCCTTTAGTCAGAGGAACAAAATTGTACCTTGTATTTCTGAGCATTCAAGTTTTCAGGATGATTTTTGTGCCAGACCTGATTAGATCTAAGGTCAATTTTACCCCCTATATTCAGTGAGAGAGAAAGTGTGTGTAGAAGTTTAAATCATAAGTTTCATCACAATACAATATCATATCGATTCAATGGACAACGATTCCATGTCTGAGAAAATCTGAAAACAAAGTCTGTTGTGATGCGACTTTCATTTGATTACTTTCAGAAGTCACTGATTGATATGAGACAATATCATATGTTAGTAGACAGAATAGATCGATGGATCATCACAGCTCTATGTGTGTATATATTTGTGTGTGTAAGTGCGTAAGTACATCTCACCTTTCTGATCCACTGTAGGTTTAGAGGTGCTCAACACTTGTGGCATGCAGGTGCCCATGTCCAGCTCAGCCAACGTCAGCTCGTTCATGAAGTACGGCAACTGCCACGAGAAAACAGCAAAAGTAAACAAATAGTGCATATTTAAATGACAGAAGGTACAATTTAATTTAATTATTAAAAAATATTTGTAAACACCAAATAACATAAACCAATCCAACAGAAAACAACTAAGTAAACATTTGTATTTCCAAATTTTATATGATATCCCAAAAAATATATAATGTTTAAATGTATATAAAATATTCAGTTATAAAGTGGACGAAATTAATAAAAAAAAAACCCCAAAAAGTTGCTTTACTGACATGAGCAAGGTAAAATTTAATATCATTTAATTTTATCTACATGTTATAAGTGAGGGATTATTTGTCATTGTGAACACAGCACAGCGCAATGAAATGTGAACTCATTTGGCCCGTTCATGAAGCTGCCCAGGGATGGTGCCTTGTTCATGAGTACCTCAGTGGTACCCTTTACCGGTCCGGGACTTAAACCGGCGACCTTCTGATCACGGGGCAAACTAACCATACTGTATCAATATTGTACATAATATTGCATCAACTGCAGAGCCTTGCTTGTCCATCAGATTATAACTGAATATTTTTACCTCTCAAAATGAATGTCATTCTTTCTAGAGGCAGATAAGGTAACATCTGCTTTATCCACTGTTTGATATTTGGGCTGAAAATTGGAACCTTTCATTTTGAGTCAGTGCTTTTGTAAAAACTCTCTAAGCGTAAAATTAGGTGTTTAATAATGTCCCGTCGTCACACATTACACATTATTCAAGCGTTTTAGTTCAAACAGCTTTTAATCAAGGAAGTGTGTGGATAATAAGGACGTTAAGCATGGTCTGGCAAGCATCTTCTTTTCCTGTGCAATGCCTCTTTCTCATTACGGCTGCAGCAAGCTGAATCATCATTACACAGCAAAAAAGATCTGTGCTGCTGCTCCAGTTTGAGCTTTTGACTTTGACTTTGACTAGTGAGTATTTTCACGGCAAGATGAAGAACTGTGCGATACAACCAAAATCTCATATCCCCGATACACATTATGGTATAGTACATTTTCTTTGAATTTAACAAATTCATATTTTATATATAATGACTACACAGAAAGGACTATTTCTTTTTTTACCTTTAATGTTATATATTCAAAAATAAATTGTACTAATTCATACGTGGTAAATTTTTTCATTTTATTTAAAACCTCTGGGCAAATTTTTCATTACAAACCTAAAAAATGAAGTTTATGATTTCCCTGAAAGATGCATTGATAGTCTGGAATAATGCACCCAAAGTCATTTGGACTTTTTCAGCAATTATTTGTTTGAAGAATTCCTGCACAATTGCTTCGAATGTTTCAGTGTTTCACAAAGCCACTAGCTTTCTGTTTGTACTGATGTGATGGTGTGCAGCATTGCCAACCCTCATTCACAAGATGAACAAATACTTCCCTAAATAATGTTTTTTTGTGAAATAAATAATAAAATAACCTAAAACTATAGAGCATAATATGAAATAACACATTTTAATTTCCTATTCCCATATAGAAATACTGTATACAATATATTACAATATGACCTTATTTATGTTGTTGAAATATATAATATATTTAAAAATCTGCAGTATATTCACATATATTTCTAATATATATACTGTATATATAGAATGAATGCATTGGTACATTGATATTCTAATATATATTCAATACACAAACAAAAAACAATCAAAAGAACCAAACACTAACTGAATAACAATTAGGGAGTTGGCTCTGTGAATGGAAGGTTGTGGGTTCAAGTATTCGGACCAGTAAAGGTACCACTGAGGTACTCATGGGCAAGGTACAGTCTCCAAGCACTGCTCCCCGGGAGCTGATAGAGCTGCCCACTGCTCCTTCATGGATCGTGGGTCAAATACAGTGCTGGGCTGGGGTGTGTTCACAATGACAAATAATCACTCACTTAAAAAACTAGACATGAAATCAGAAAACAAGGAATCAAACAACAGAACCAAGAGGAAGTACTGAACTTAAGTGTAAGTGAGTGATTATTTCTCATTGTGAACTCACCACAGCACAGCACACAGTGCACCACAACCAAATGTGACCTCTGCATTTAACCCATCCGTGAAGGAGCAGTGGGCAGCTAACAAGTGCCCGGGGAGCAGTGCTTGGGGACGGTACCTTGCTTATGAGTACCTCAGTGGTAACTTTACCAGCTCTGGATTTGAACCTGCGACCTTCTGATCACGGGCGAACACCCTACCGTTACGCCACCAACTGCCCCAGGTTAACCAGAACCAGGTGAAATAAATAAACAGGGGACTCTGATGAGGACTTACCAATGGGAAAAGGCTAAGGACAGAACAAAAAGAAATGACTGACAAAACAAGACAGACACAAAACATGACATTGGCGGCCTCTGGTGGCCATCTGGGGGAAAGTCCAGAGCATAGGTGTGACATTTACTCATTGATATGTGTCATTTATTAATGTCATTTTTCATTCGTTGAAATTTAACAAAAAGTTCTATATTGTGATGTGTATTGTTGTCAGGATTAGATATATCGGGATATATGATTTTGGTCGTATTGTACAGCCCTTTAACTAAGAATACAACCATCAGCTACAACCTTCTATCACTGCTCATTACATTTTTTTTTTCAGTAGGGTTTTAGGCGATATCTGTGCTTTCACTGCCTACACTCTTACCCTGATCTTGCTCAGCTTTTTCTGGATCTTGTGAGCCACCTGATCTGCCCAGTACTTCTCCTGCAGGAAATCCCAAAATATCCTCCCGATCAGGGCGTTGATCCAAGCTGGTCTGCCCTCTACCGAAAGTGTTACTGGATCGCTGGATGACTGCAGCAGCGGAATACAGCAGAAAAGAATCTTTATTTACTACTTTAATCTCAGAGAATATATATCACAGTTTCCTCTAGTAAGTTTAGTTCAATTTTTTTTAACTTAAATTCTGAAAGTTTCGATCTTGCAATTCTGTTACGTTGCAATTTCTGACTTTTTATCCCCTCCCTAAGCTCCAAATATACAATATTTACATTTAATTAACTGTTCATTCAAGTGTGTGTTTTCAAAAGGGTTCAGATGAGCTGTTAAACGTTGGAACAAAGCAGAGTCATGTGACACCACACACTGGTTTTAAAGACACAGAACATGAACACACTGGAGAAAGTATTTACAGAAATAAACTAGAGATGCCTCAAGAAAATGCGAATGTGACTGCACAAGAAAAAGCAAGAAAAAGACGAGTGCAGTTCAAAACATTCTGATTCTAACTCTCAGAATTCTGAGTGAACTGAACCGACCAGAGTGTTGTCTGTGTTTTCCAGGTCCTCACCCTGTGTGTGTGTGTGGGACTGGGAGGGCCACTGTGGCTCGGGCTGGGGGTCAAACTGCAGCTGTCCGATGCCACAAAGTGAGCCATGTAGGAGCTGTAGTCCAGCAGCAGTTTGTCCTTCACCGAGCCAGCCAGCTCCTTCAGAGCCAGCATGGAGGACATATTATCATCAGAGCTGCTCTGGTCACCTTCACCGCACACCTCTACGAGAGAGAGAGAGAGTTGGGCTGGATAAGAAAAATGAGAGCTTATAAATAAATATACATCATAGGGGAGAGAAGGTAGAAGGGTCTAGGGCAGGGGTGGACAATTCCGGTAGCAAAATTGGGGTGGCAGTGTGTTCAAGTTTTCAGCATCATTGTTTACTATCAACATGCCTGAACGCTTTCGCCTTCTTTTTTGCACCTTTGTAACATCCGAATGCGAATAATTTTAATCTTCAACATCTTTTTCTTCTCATTTCACAGCACAGGTCTAGTGGATCAGATATGCGCCAGTGTCGTAGAAAACTGGAGCCGAGATCCGCAAAAACCAACCGCAGTCAGGAAGTTCAGGCACTGTTGTTTATTGAGACAACTTCATGGTTTTCTGGGAGCAGTGATAAGCTGCTACACTGTTTAGCAAAATTCACTCAGATTAAATAGACCTTCAGATACAACACCCCTTTTTTCGGATCACACCCACTCTTTGGCTCTCCGCCAATGAGAGTACTATTTGAATATTCAAGTCTCCACCTCTAATGCATTATTCAAGACTCCACCTTCCCTTATTATCCCCCAAAAAGATGCAAGATCAAGTATCATTTGATTACCATTCCTTCCGCCATGCACATGAGCACCTAATGGATGACTGATGTCCTATGCGTACAAAGATTCCCTCGGAACATAAGTCCATGAGTGGCCCACACTCGTACCCTCTCTATAGCAACCCACCATTCCCATGACATTTTTGACATAAAAACTTAATTATCATGATTACTTTGCCAGATCCCCCTATGCAAACGGATGTCCACATTCGAAGCAAGTTTTGGATGTCATTAATATAATTTAATTTTAGGCCTTCTAATGAGACTTCCTTCATAGTGCTTAGCCTTTCTTTACCCCTTCAAGAGGACAAAGGGTAGATGTTAGTCTCCTCATTTGGAGAATATTCCAAGAGGCCCTTCTTAACTTCTAACTCTGACGATGTTACGATTATAATGGTGGTTAGAACAGTCTATCCTAAATAACCTTTCTTTACCATTTAAATCTTTGTCATATGTACAACCATCACTACCATCACTGGATCTCTGAGCATCTAAATTTATAAAATATAATCCTGGTACTATGGTACTGTTAATTCTCCCAATAGGTCACTTTTCACTTTTCATTATAATTTTTTTCACCTCACCTGTCTTTAACTCGTCTCGACTCGGCCCAGTGTTACGTTGGGATTTTGATGCCAGGATGAAGTGTTGGTACCACTCCTCCTTCTCTCGGCCCGTCCGGCCGAACAGGTAGAGAATAGGGTTTTGTCCTGCTTCCTTCTCTTTTTCAGCCCTTTCTGGCCCGTCCCCGGCCGACTCATAGTGCTGCTGCTCTTCCTCTTCGAGCTCTTCGTCTTCAGCCAGTATGATGCAGATCGGATACTTTTTATTCCACACTCGCTTTTTCGCCAAGACGGCCGGAAGCAGAAACACCTGCAGGAAAAAGTCATATATATAAAAATGATTTTAGCAGTGAAACTGGATTGCATGTCATAGACAACCTCCACTGAAGCTACGGACCACTAGGGGGCTGGGGACCAGCTTTTGAAAATTCCTGATATATACAGTTTTTAACTTTAACCCCACCTTGCTGTTGGTCAGCCGAATGGTGCGCCAGCGTACGAACGTGGCATCGTGTGTCGACTCGTCATAGGTGGCGTGACGTGGCACATTGGCACGTGGGTACGCCAGCTGCAGGCGACTGCCCTCCAGGGTGGCATAGACCGAGTGGCACAGGGAGGGGTGGTACGTTTCCGGATCATAACTGTACATCTCATTCATCCAGCCCTGCAATGCAGCATTAAAATTTTTATTATTATTAAAAACTCCGACACCAAATAGCGCAGCACACCACACACTGCACCACAACCAAATGTGATTTCTGCATTTGACCCATCCGTGAAGGAGCGGTAGGCAGCTGACACAGGTACCACCCAGGCAGCAGTGCTTGGCGGCGGTACCTTGTTCATGAGTACCTCAGTGGTACATTTTACCAGTTCGGGACTTGAGGCGGTGATCTTCCGATTTCGAAGCCAACACCCTAACCGTTACGTAACGCCCATACATTTTGATGAAAAACTACCAGAGATTTTTGCTTCCTGCTTCCATCTTAGCCAAGGTGACTTGGTCCGACTCCATTTTGCAGGTGCCAAGACTGCACTGTGATATAATAATCATATGCTGCTTGGGCACAAAAGCCTATAAGGGGCAGTTGGTCAGAAGGTCACCAGTTCGAATCCTGTACTGGTAAAGATACCTCTAAGGTACTCATAAGCAAGGTGCTGTCTCCAAGTACAGCTCCCCGGGCACTGCCCAAGTCAGCTGCCCACTGCTGCTTCACAGATGGGTATGCGGACAAAGATGGTCTGAACGGGAGCAGCCGAAAGAACATCTGGCTAAATGAAGATTAATTGAATTAGGAATATTTATAGGGCAAGTTACTGATACTGAACAGATGTGCACCGTAAGGATCTCATTTGTGGAATCTCTCCAGGAGTAGAGCATTAATCATCGTTAACAGCTCACATCTGGACCAGGAGAGGGCTCTCTCTCTTTACTCACTCTCTCTGTATTAATGTTGGGGAAACTACTTTTACATGTGTTGTGTTTCGAGATTAAACATACAATGACTAAAAGTAGCTCCTGTTTTTAAATAGTAGACCAGAGTAAAAAAGTCGGCTTGCGTAAGTTGCGCTTAAATATGTACATTCAATTGGTTTGGCCTTTCAGAGTCGTACATTTTGTGTTGGTCAGAAATAAGGGTCGACTGATTATTGGCACTTATCGGGGGCAGATACTAGGCATTTTGCTGATTATTACCAATTTTAAGAAATTACAAGGTGTGCTACTGTGGCTCCACTCTTCTCTTCTCTCTGTGCTATTTGCTCTTGACTTGCTGCTTCATTTAATGTCCTGCCCACAACAGTCTCTCATTACCTGTCACAAGAGTACTAGCCAATTAATGTTGAAGCCTTGTTGCCACTCAAACCATGTTGTCACAGAGCGTGAAACTCTAAGAAGCAGAAGAGGAGAGTTTCAGCTGAGCTTGGTGTTTGTAAGAAAAATGTTTTACATATCGGTTCCAAATATCGGTTATTAGCACCGTTAACTTGCAATAATCAGTATCGATATCGGCCCTGAAAAACCAATAGCGGTCGGCCTCTAGTCAGAAACACACTACATGTGACCCTCCACGGCAAAACCAGTCGCTTGTCGCAACGGAGCTTTCCGAGAAAAACGAGCGTTTATGTTGCGTGGGGTAAAATTTTGGATTTTTTGTTTATAGTGTTTTGAAACAGTGGAAGGTCTATACTGTACTGTTGTGAATAAATTTGGCTGAAAAACTTACCCTTTCCATCCTAAAAACGTGACTTTCTTGAGGTGAGGAATTCAATTCCAGCAGAATGTTAAAAGTTTCTGTTTTGACCGCTCTACTTCAATATTTACGGTAAATCCACTGGTTGACTAGCGTGAAGATATTTCTCCGGAATCCATCTTCGTCTCCCGAGTTCAGTTAACCTAACGCAGGTAGGCTATCCGTGTGGCTATGAATGCAGCGTAGGCTACCGTAAATACAAACGTAGCCGCGACCGCACCAAGCGTCTGTGAGTGCTACGGCGATAGTCAACTTCAAAGGCAGATTTCTCCGTTTCTCACTTGCCGTGACAGGAGAAACCCGACTCCTTTAAATGTTGATATCTCAGTCATATGTTGTCCGATTCATTCGATATAGGTATCGTTTGAAGGTTGATTTATGCCCTTTCATAAAAACATAACTCAATTTTGAAAATTTGCGACAAGCGACTGGTTTTGCTGTGGAGAGTCACATATTTTAATTACATACCCTACAACACTAACACCACTAAAATTTCACCATAAGTAAAACAAACAGGATTCCTGGTCTAACCTGCAGCTCTCCCGGCTCTCTCTGTCCCTTGCCTACAGAGTCTGTCAGCAGGCCGTTGTCAGGAGAAGTGTCCGGTTTCCTGGTTGAGGCGGCTCGCCGTGGTGCCAGCATCAGCACCACAGCCAGGCCCATCATGAAGCCGCATGCCAGTCCGAGAGATAAACCCGTCAAATACGATGACAACGGCAGCACGAAGAAACCGTAAGCCAACAACCCTACGCACACTAACCACCTGCCCGGGCCGGAGGACAGGACCCGGGGGACGGGAGGCCGACTGGTGATTTTCGGCTCTGCGTCAGTGCATTCCTGAACCTCCACCACCTGCATTATGTCTCCAAAAGTGCAGATCTCATAGCGGCTTCCCTCTCTGCCCAACCTGCGACGAAGTTCGGGCGGAAGGTTCTGCGGCGATTGTGGAACTTTCTTGGGTTTTCGTAAAGGAGTCTCGCAAACGACATTTGGGCTACCTTCTCTGTCGTCTGCCCAAAGGGAGGACGTCCCTCCTCCACCTCCACCTTGAGAGTTTCCTTGAGAAGCTGGAGAATCCCCAGATGTTGTTGTTGTCAATGTCACTCCTCCTCCTCCCTTCTGGGTTTTGGGACTGCCTCCTTCTTCACCCATGATCTTGCTGAGCATGCTGAGTGGCTCCTGCATCGCCTCGGACAGTTTCCGTCTTGTATCCTCAAATTCGGCCATCAACAAACTCCCCCGATGTTCCCCAACAGGCGACAAGGGACACGGCGATGATGACGGCACCGTCCATGATGAGGACTCTGTTGTGTTTGGGTCGTCTCTGACAACGTCGACAACGTCCTGGGACTTTGGACTTTGGCCAAGTTGCTTCCAAGGCGGAAGGTGTAGTTTGGAGTCAGATTTGGAGAGGCAAACCTCAGGCTCCCGTCGCGAGATTTCGGTGGAAAGGGACTTCACCAGGCTGAGGAGGGGTTTGGATTTGAGCGAGGCCAACTCGTTTTTGGACTCAAAGGTGTCGGAGGAGGAGGACGACGATGACTTGACCAGGCCAGAAGTAGACGAACGGGAAACGATGGAAGCAGTGCGGGGATTTGAAGGTGAAATCTCGCCCAGGGAGCTTGGGATAGAAGGAGAGAGCGGAAAGTGTAGGGCAGAGGAGTGTAGGGGGGATGATTGGACACTCCCTCGGAAATGGGGTCTCTCTTTGGAGAAAGAGACGACCGGCCCTTCGTCGTCACGGTCCAAAGAGAGGACCAACTCGTTGTCTTCCATAACTGGAGGAAGCTGTCACAGTCGCAGGTTCATTTGTCCATAATAGGGCTGATTTTGGCAAAACGAGTGTCACAGGTGACCGCGAGGCTAAAGATATGCATTTCGGATGGGATCATCAGTTCAGAGCGCTGTCAAAACACAGCTAGACAGAATGCAGAGAAATGGAAATACGAGACCGGTCGTCGCATGATAACAGTGAAGCAATGCCTTTCAATATCACTCAGCGTTTTACTTGCAGCTTGTCTTTTTTTCTTCCAAATGAGTGATGGAAGGCTGTCGGCCCACTCACTCCCGCTGGAAGAAGGCCGGGCTTGGCAGAGGGGCTGACTAATAGCTTTAGGATCGCTGGAGAAAGAGAGAAAGAGAGCGAGAGTGAGAGAGAGAGAGAAAGAGCGAGAGAGAGAAAGTCAGTTCAGCATTTGGTCGAATAAGCAAAAGTCAAGGTTGTAAATAAAAATAAAACAGAGTAAGGGAAAGAAGGTAGAAGGATCGAGAGCATGGGAACGGTGCATAGTGAAGGTGTATATGTATGTTAGTTGTTGATAGTACTTTAATTTATTGTTATTCTGTGGTTATCAGTGTTCATATACCCAATATCAGAAACAGAGCCATGAGGCGACTCACCTGGATGGAGGGATGGATGGAGGGATGGATGATTTTTTAAAGTCTGTTTTAACTTTTTTAACCCAGTGTTCCTAACTACACATTGTAACCCAAAAATCTTCTTGTTCAGCAGAAACTCTTTAAATGAAAATATATACTTTGCTAGAAACACTCTCTCTCACTTGCTGATTGGTAGCAGATGAGACTAAAGTACAACAGTTCTGTGGTTATATCATGAGTCCTGAAATAATCACACTGACAGCTTTGCCTGTCAGGAGGAAGCGCATGAAAAATTAATACCGGAGCATGACCATTAAACATCTAAACCAGCGTCAGCACGTCCCAGCTTTTACTGACATAATGTGAGGGGTAAATCAGCAAACCTCAGCACGTTGTCACTGGATGCTGCTCACTCACATGCTAATAATGCACATAATGAAACATGTGTTTGACACTGCTATGTATTTCGTAAGTGAATTTTGTAACTGTAAATATGATATGGTGTCAGGTCAGAAACAGTATCAGAATCACAATAAAGTTTATTGCCAAGTACGTTGTCACATAAAAGGTTGGTGCTAGATATTAAGAGTAAACATATGATATATGCTATGGTGATTGTTGATAACTGAATCGATGTATCAATGTAGATCAATGTATTGTTATACCTCTAGTGTGGGAAGAACACTTCAAGGGAATAGATCTTGCTTTGACACGTTAGTTTAATCTGGATAATGGTTTAATTTGTGACTAGGAGAGTGCATCTTGTCTGCGGTCAGCAGTAATGACATTAGATCACTGAATTAAGCTGTTTCATTCTTTACTGGGCGTGAAAATGTTGCAGCGTCGGTGTAACTCGGTCCGTACTGCTCAGCACTGCAGTAATAAAGGACTGACTTATACAGGCAAAGGGAGAGACGTAGGAGTTATGTGAGCTCAGTAAAACAGGGAGACAGGATGCATGTGAATAGTTAAGTCCAGTATGTACAAGCACAAGACAGTTGTGCTTATTTGCTGCAGTGTATAAAATGTACACTGTAATTTTAAAGCACACTATAAAAATGTACTGTAATTTTACAGTGCATTGTAAAAAAGAAGGCTAATTTTACAGTGCACTGTTAAAAATTCAGTCATTATACCGCGAACTGTAAAACTGAACTGTACTTTTACAGTGCTGTGTAAAAATGTGCTGTAAATTTACAGTGTAGTATAAAAAAATTAAAGCACACTGTTAAAATATACTGTAATTTTACAGTTCACTGTAAACAATGAACTGTAACTTTAAAGAGTACTGTGTTCACAATATCAAGTAATCACTTAGTTTTACTTTCAAAAGTATACTGTAATTTTATTGTTCTTTTATTCATTTTAGTATTAATTTTGCACTTTAGTTTTAAAGTGTGATTTGCATTATAAAATAATTAATGTAATTTTACAGTGCACTGTGTAAAAGGAGCTGTAATTTTACACTGTATCTTAAAAACTGAACTGTAATTTTATGGTACACTGGTAAAAATTCACTGTGAACTGTCAAAATACTCTGTAAAATACTCAGTATAAAAAATGCACTGACATTTTGTCATGCTTTATAACAATGTACTGTAAATTTACAGTGTAATGCTGGCAGCAGTAAGAAATATTGGAAAAAATAAGCATAAAATTACAGAAAACAGATGGGAGCTCTGATGCAGGCATTTTACCAAACTTTAAGTCATACGTGTATCACCATCATCTAAAAAAATATTTTACCAAAATTTATTGAGATCACTTCATCGCCCTGTACTTAGGTGAAGTCTGCATGTAGGGCAATGAGCGTC
The DNA here is from genome assembly GCA_032718565.1 of Distichodus sexfasciatus. Taxonomy (NCBI): domain Eukaryota; kingdom Metazoa; phylum Chordata; class Actinopteri; order Characiformes; family Distichodontidae; genus Distichodus; species Distichodus sexfasciatus. The sequence continues at coordinate 265,427 of JAVGVS010000355.1, read as the reverse complement.
AACAACGCCGCCTCGTTTTCCAGAAGGGTAAAGACTCTCGTTTCCAACTCTGGGCTAAAGGCCACATAAAAAAGAGGACAACTAATTGAAATGAGATTAGAGAGTGAGCGGGAGTCGGCGGCCAATCAGAGGTGAGCTTAGGACAGAGTGACGAGACAGACAAATGCTTTACTGCTGTCAGTGGGTCAAAAGTTAGAGAGCTAATCGCGGGACAGCAGAAGTGGGACAAGAGGATGAGAAGGTAGAGTTTGGAATATAGGATTCCAACAGAGACTTTAAATGAGGCAAATGAGGAGAAGAAACTAAAAATATAGCAAGACATACATGGAAGCTGTGCAATTCACAGACCGTAAATTTACAATGTAAACTTACAATGTACATTTACAGTATGAGTCTGTTTACAATTCATTCACTGTCAACAGCATAAAACTGTCATTTATCAGCAAGCATCACAAATTTGATAATTACAGTACAATAATGTAATCCCAAAATATATATCACTGTGTCACTGACAATGTCACTGTAAAAATGCTGTAGTTTCTGTAATGTTTTAATATTAAAGTATTACATCCACAAAGTTGATAAATAAAGTCTTCCAGAGGTTAATTCCTGAATTAACCTCTGGCAGACTTTATTTATCAACTCACGTTATAATAACATGTTTTATTTGACAGAAGAGGTGCCAGGTTATTATAACGTGATATATAATGCATTAATAAACCTCTAACAAACTTTCTTTCTTAGTTTCAGTTATAATAACCTGGTTATCTGACAGAAGAGGTGTCAGGTTATTGAAATGTGATAAATAACACAGCAATTAACCTCTAACTGACGTTCTTTGGTTATTTCATGTCATAATAACCTGTTCTATCTGATAGAAGTGGTAACCGGTAATTATAATATGATCTATAAAGCAATAATAAAAAAAAACCTCTAATAGACGTCCTTTATTAACTCATGTTATAATAAACTGTTTTATCTGACAGAAGAGCTACCACGTTATTATAACAAGATACTTAACATCTAACAGACTTTCTTTGTTAGATAATGTTATAATGACTTCTTGTATTTGAGAGAAAGGATAACAGGTAATTATAACGTAATTAATAAAGCCATAAACCTCTAGAGGACTTTCTTTGTCAATTCATGCTATAATAACCTGTTTTACATGACAGGAAACGTATCAGATTATTAAAACGCGATTCATAATAATTAGTAATTAACTGTAAGTTACCCTGCTGCAGACTTTTCAACTCACCTGACTGCGATCAGTGCCTTAATTTTCCATGCTGTCCAAAACCATGCGAGGTCGGTGTTTAGGTGGATTATTCCTGTATTTGGATTTCAGTAGTTTATTCCTTAGCTGTGAGTGAGACTGGAGGAGGTTTCGCAGCACATCGTGTGGTGAAATAAAAACGCCGCAGCTTCACCAAATCACAACAGCAGCGTTCACAAACCCGCATCATGCAAACCGCGTCTCAACGCGCCCTTTAAGCCTCATAAAATCCCTGCAAAATGTCGAAAACACGATGTACTGAAATGTGCGGCGATTTTCCTTATTCCTCCGTGGCGCAGAGCTGCTCTCTCTCTCTCTCTCTCTCTCGCCAATCTTATTATAGCTGCAGTAGCACTTTCTAATCCAGATTAGATTATTAGCGCCGCACCGCGTTCCGACGCCTGTTTTGTACACAGATTTTTAGCTCAGCTGCAGTGGTTAAAAGCAAAGCAATTTATATAATATACAGCTCTTTATATAGCACAATATCACGCGCAGAGGTTATTCAAAGCGCTGTACAATCATAGAATAACTGGGAAAAAAACTAACTGAAGTGTTTTTAAATTTGGTATTGTTCATGTAAACGTCGAAAGGAAGCTGTATAGTAATTTTCAAGGGAAAGGATGGCTATTCTAACTTAGTTATTACTGTTTGGCTGCTGTGAATATGTACAGACACATATGCAAAAACACAATTGCTTGCTTGAGTGCTGCCTTTAACAGTCAATAAATATTTGTATACATCATATTACATTGATATAGATTTTGATATTAAGTATGTCCAATAATATCTGAATGTATGAAATTCTATAATTGATTTTTGTTTGGTGTGCCACCTTATGATCTGCAGTGGCCTCCACTGGCGACCCCTAGTGAGACGGAGTCCTTTTAAACCAAGCTTCATACTTTTCCTTACATACGTTCATCGTCAAAGTCTGTTTTCCAGAATTATCTGACTAATCCACATTCCATGAAAGGTGAAGCTACCGAATACCAAGTTGCTAAATTCTAATTAAAAAAAGATTAGATTTTTTTAATTCGGAAAAGTTTTCGAATTAAAAAAAAATCTTATTCTGTACTGCTGAGGTTCTTTTAATTTGATACATTAATATATGTCCGAATCCGGGTCACGGCACGTACGGAGCGGTGTCGTTTTTGTGAGGGTGGTCTAGAAGTTAGGATACTTGCCTATGGCCTAACAGGTCGCGGGTTCCGATCCAACAACCAACACTAACATCACCGGTTCCCAGGCGCAAGACTCTTAACCCCAAGTTGCTCTAAAGGGAACTGCCCCAGAAATTGGGGAATATACAGTATTTACACTGGAGATCAAAATTAGAGAACAATTTGTGAACATTTGATTTTTTCAGAGAAAAATGTCATTTTAAATGCTCAACATTTGAAGAAATCACCGTTGTGGCTGTACCAGGCTACTAGAACAGTGATATACAAAATAACCAAGGCAATTGAACAAAATAACTTTATTTTGCAGAAAATACAGTGATCAAAATTAGAGAACAGCAATGACTATAGCATGAAGAAAGATCACAACTATATTTTCTGAAGGTTACAACAGTCAAAAATTAATAGGTGTTGTACAGGCAGTTGCTTTAAATGACTTCAGCACATCTGCGGCCACAGGATATCACTAATCTCTCACACAGCTCTGGTGTGATTTTGGTCCATTCTTCTTGCAGTCTCCTCCACAGTTCAACAACTGTAGTGGGTTTCTTAACCATAACTTTATCGCCAAGGATTTTCCAGAGGTTTTCCATTGGGTTTACGGACTGGCCATTTCATAATTTCAGTGTTTTCAGTTTCAGGCAACTGTTTTACCCATTTTGCTGTGTGACAGGGGACATTGTCCTGCATGAAAATTGCTGGCTGATTGGGTGATGAACGCAGGGAACGCAGGGAACGCAGGGAACGCACCACATGTTGTCAAAGAAGGTTCTGATAAACATTTGCATTCACTCTGCCATGTAGTTGTATAAGAGGCCCAACTGCTGCTCCAGAAAACATTTCCCAAATCATGACACTTCCTCCTCCACCTTTCACTGACCTCTTAACACAGCTGGGGTTCAGTCTTTCCCCAGTTTGACCATGAACATAATCACTAGCTGGTGATCAACTCGGTATATGAGGGAACAATTTTTTTAAAATATTAGTTCGATTTGGCATAAGATTTCTTGCTTGAGGGTGAGATTTTTATCCAAAGTGACTTATAATTAGGAAAAACCATTCAAGCATCCTCTCTTCTTGACATTTTTTACAGTGTCCATAGGTGTTATTTTGATAAACTGGGCTAAGCTGTTTGGACAATAACCAACGAGAGGCATTTAATTTCACAAATTACCTACAGGTTTCACAAGTTCCAAAAGGCATGTGTGTAGATTTAATCATGGCCCTTGACCACAAGTTGAAATGTAGGGTGTCCTATTACCCACCTGCATATTAAACTAATGGACATTCTGGCTTTTACCTTTATTGACACTTTCATGATCGTTAGCCTTCCCTGTACATGTGTACAAATATATGTGTACCACACATCTTCATTGCCCTAAGGAACACTTACAAAATATGAAACAAAGTGAACAGTCTCATGAACACACTGTCAGCAAAGTCTGTTTTTTCCTTACCCTTACCATATAGTCCACTAGTACATCAGAAATGTGTTCAGTGTTTTAAGTTAGAAGAAAGGTACACTCGGCAGCACTGAATTCAAGCCGGTGGCATTTTATATTCAGAACTCAGTAACAAGCAACAAAACCGGAATCTGCAGGCATTACCACAACCACAACCAATGATGCAGAAGAACACATGTTCATATTATTTTAATGTTAAGAACACCACAGCTCTTATGTTACTCCTTCAAGGATCTCAATTCAGCATAACCATATAGCCCACTTAAAAAGGACAGAAACCCCAACAATCAAAGGAAATGAAAAGTCATGAAGATAATTAAAAACTAGCTGTTTTAAGCATATATTTATCCACATTTTTCACAATACCTAAAATAGGATGTTACCACATAATAGAGCACAAGCTTGATTATAAAACCTAGAGCAACTATGAGATTTTTACTGTGCATTTTTTATATTTCATGGTAAAGACTTAACAGCAAATGTTACAGCCTTTTGTGTTTCAGGGGCTGCTCCCTGGTTCCTCTTCCTGATTGCCTTTCCCACATCCTGAGAGTGTTATAAACTGTTATACAGATTCATAAGCGTGAAGAGCATTTGAGGAGCTGTAGGCAGATAGCTTAGCCCTCTGTATTTAAGAATATCATTTGCATTTACAAGACAATAGTTTCACTGGCCATGAGATTTCCACATCAAAGCACTACAGAATCCACCAACACTTGCTATTCCACTTTGTTATTAATGAGTAGTGCTCCAGGTCAACACTACTGCTCTATCACACCATACCATCAATAGTCTATGCAGTAATATCAGTTGTAAATATGCTAAACAGTATGATTTTAAAAAGTGTATAAAATAGCTAGAGGTATGTAGGTCAACGTGTATTTTCCAACATTTAAAAAATATTAAGTAGAGACAAAAACACTAATTGGGATAGCAGTACCAAAGTGGTATTTTTCCATTTCCTTTTTCTAAGACAAATGATAATAAAGTAGAAATAAGAGAAATAATCACACCATAGCATCACCCTTTTACAGTTTTCTCTTAAAGTTTATAGTAAACTTGTAGTCTCAGTTCATTGATGCTGTTTCCTTCCTGTGTGAATGCTCTGGTTTGTTTTGAGACTGCTCATCAACTGAGCAGTAAAAGGACTTCTCACACTCAAAGCAGTAATATGACTTCTCTCCTGTGTGAACACGCCGGTGTATTTTGAAGTTGCTCCGTAGATTTAAATTCTTCCCACACTCACAACAGGAATACTGCTCCTCTCCTGTGTGAATGCGCTGGTGTGCTTCGAGACTGCTCTGTTGATTGAAACACATCCCACACTCTAAACAGGAATACAGCATCTCTCCTGCATGAATGCGCTGGTGTGCTTCAAGACTGCTCTGTTGATTAAAACACATCCCACACTCTAAACAGGAATAAGGCTTCTCTCCTGTGTGAATGCGCTGGTGTGTTTCAAGACTGCTCTGTTGATTAAAACGCATCCCACACTCTAAACAGGAATACGGCTTTTCTCCTGTGTGAATGCGCTGGTGTGTTTCAAGACTGCTCTGTTGATTGAAACACATCCCGCACTCTAAACAGGAATACGGCTTCTCTCCTGTGTGAATGCGCTGGTGTGCTTCAAGACTGCTCTGTTGATTAAAACACATCCCACACTCTAAACAGGAATACAGCATCTCTCCTGCGTGAATGCGCTGGTGTGTTTCGAGACTGCTCTGTTGATTGAAACACATCCCACACTCTAAACAGGAATACGGCGTCTCACCTGTGTGAATGCGCTGGTGTGTTTCGAGACTGCTCTGTTGATTAAAACACATCCCACACTCTAAACAGGAATACGGCTTCTCTCCTGTGTGAATGTGCTGGTGCGTTTCGAGACTGCTCTGTTGATTAAAACGCATCCCACACTCTAAACAGGAATACGGCTTTTCTCCTGTGTGAATGCGCTGGTGTGTTTCGAGACTGCTCTGTTGATTGAAACACATCCAGAATCGGCTTCTCTCTTGTATAGATCTTTGGTGTGTGTTTTGAAGTTGCTCTGGCCAGTTAAACACATCCCACCTCTAAACAATATCTGACTTCTCTCCGTATGAATCATTTGGTGTGCTTTGAATGGCTTTTGATGTAATGAAACTCTTCCACAAAATCAGAACAATGTCACAGAAAACTACTCTCCTGTGTGAATCTTGTACAGTGCGTTTCAAGTTGCACTGTAGATTAAAGATCTTCCACCTCTAGCAGAATCTGACTTCTCTCCTGTGTGAATCTTGCTGATGTGTTTTAAGGTGGCTCTGTCGATTAAAGCACATCCCACACTCAGAACAGTAATACGGCTTCTCTCCTGTGTGAATGCGTAGGTGTCTCTTGAGACTGTTCAGCTGATTAAAGCACATCCCACACTCTGAACATGAATACGGCTTCTCTCCTGTGTGAATGCGCTGATGTGTTCTGAGACTACTCCGGTGTGTGAAACTCTTCCCACACTGTGTTTTTGATATTTTCCCTTTTGACAGCTACACTCATGCATATGGACCTCAATGTGACACTTGAATTCTTCTCCACATCCTAAGCAGTGGTCAGCTGTCATTTTGTCCATATCTTTCTGTGGAGTATTTCAGAACTGAGTTTTCTTCTGTTTTCAGAATGGACAAGCAGAAGACAAGTAACTACGTTGATTATTCCTGGAGAACAGAAGAAAATATTAAAGCAAATGCAAATTAAACATTATTACACGTCTAACAACTATACCCTTGAATACTTATGTGAACAATCAGTGTATATAAAGTTATTAAGTTATATATATTGTGAGTGGTGTTCGTTATCTTTTTCATAGTGGCACGATAAGTTAATTAAATAAAATAAGTAACTATTTGTCATTGTGAACACACCACAGCACAACACAACGAAATGTGAGCCTCCCAAATTTGAGCAATGGGAAGGTGGCATTATGGGCAGTAGAAAGGGAAGCAGCAGAGGTGGAAAGAGTACTGAAAATCTGTACTCAAATACAAGTACTGTTACATTGGTTAAAATGTACTCAATTACAAGTAAAAATTCTGGGTGTTAAAAAAATACTTGAGTAAAAGTACTCTTCTCAAAACTACTCGGGGTACTAGTACTTTTTCTGGCGATGGATGCTTTATTGCGTTGTCAATAGCAGGCATTCGATTCAATTCACTAGTATAAAATATCTACGTTCAAAGCACATTTCTCAGATGAACAAGGTATAGAAAGGCAGTTTGTTTTGTAAATAAATGTAGATATAAAACTAAAATGTTTTTGAACATGCATAGAACAGTTGAAACTTTTTCCCCAATACACTGCAGCTTAACAGGCAGGTAAGTGTCTTAAACTCTTAGACATAATAGCATTTCCTGTTTACACTTCACTTTCTGAACCTTTTGTTCAGTTTCAGCAAGAGCTGGTTTTCTAAATTAACAGAGTCTATCCGGCTTCGTTTGGCTCCATTTTGGCCTTTGTCTCATCTTCCAATTTATAAATGAGTTTGTACTCACTGTATGGTTTATCAGACACCTGCCTGCTGCTGCAGCGAGTTTATTCTTTGCTTCGTCATAGAATTAACTGGTAGCGATCATGGAATGCATGTAATGGCTGCAAAGATGCAGATGAAAGGTTGAATATTAATTCAAATTGGGCGTACTCAATGTGACTTTTGATTTTATAAATGGCAGAAATGGAGTACATGGTGTAAGTGTACTCAAGTATAATTAAAGTACACACTTGAAAAACTACTCATAAAAGTACAAATGCCAAAAAGAAATCTACTTAATTACAGTAACATGAGTATTTGTAATTCATTACTTCCACCCTAAGGAAGCAGTAGTTTAGGGGACAACTTACCACAGGAGTATCTCAGGAGACGCACACATAATCCCTGAGATTTTCCCAACTCTCCCCAACCTGAATTAATATCAAAACAACATTAAAATAACATCAAATTGCCCAAAAAAATGTACGAACAACTTCCTTTTAAAGCAATCAGTCACTCTACGTATATAATAAGCTACATGAACGCTACAAATCGGAGGAAACGTCGCTGACAACAAAAATGACCTCAAAATCCGGTGTCCCTTTACACCAATATCATTTCAGCTCAGGCAATCTTTCTAAAATGAGTTTTAGTCACAGACACTTATCAGCTTATCTCAGTAAAACAGCTAAAAGGGTTCCACAAGCGAGCCAACTAGCTAGTTCATATAACAATGGCTCTCTTGGAAGCTTTTGAAGCCATTACGGTCGCGAGGTTCGTCTTAACTGAGGCGATCGAGTTTCCACCGTCAATAATCTCCCTCCCTCACCACTGCTGCTGTTATATGTACGTGACCTGTGCAGTAGAACACGAAAACAGTGCACATATTTAAACTATAAACATACATACCATTCACGTACTACCATTAACAGTGACGCGATCTGTGCTCGAGTCTTCTCTCTACTTCAAATCTCTGTCAAATCGGATTGACGACTGACAGCGTTCACAGTCAATAGCGTTCTAATATTGTACGATTGACAGTACTCTGGACCAATAGCGTTGCAGGAAGGGACCACAAGGAGCCAATGAGCTTCTTCTTGTTCTGCTTCTGCTTGTCCTCCTCCTCCTCCTCCTTCTTCTTCAAATAGTCAAAATGACTATTCATTTTCCTTCTTTGCTTTCAAGAGGTGAAGGTTAACAGAAGGACCTCCAAGAGAGCACAAAGGAACAGGTGGATACGATACTGTATGTAGAGGATTCAGCCCCTCAAACCTCTCCTGTGGAATAAGGGCAAGCTGGTTTTATCAAAGTTAAGAAGAAACTCCCTTTGTTCCTTTCTTTCCAAATGGTCCAAGAATGTAGAAAGCAATCGTTTATGACCCAGCATTCTGTCAGGCAGAGTCCTCAAAACACTTAAAACTAGAACATTCACAGGTATCATAATTGATTGATTATGATCATTAGGACAACTAGATTAAATCGATATTTGATGCATCGCGATGTGGCCCATCAATTTTTCTACATTACTTCACATTGCACACAGATCATGCAGCCATAGTTGCTACCGTGATAGTTCTTTTTAACTAGAATTTTTATGTCCTAGCCAAAAATTCTTTAAAAATTATATTTGTTTTCTTCATTTATCGTCTATATGGTTTGTGTGTGTGTGTGTGTGTGTGTGTGTGTGTGTGTGTGTGTGTGTGTGTGTGTGTGTGTGTGCAAAATATAGATATATCAGCAAGATGGTTGGAAATTAATTCCAGAACATTATATTTTACTTTAAAGTAATTATTCTGGAATTACAAACTACTGGGTAAAATGCTGAATGTGAATATTCTAAAATGTAGTTTGTAGCATTATTCCGTTGGATTACTCAGTGTGAGTAGCGTATTCTGGGGCTCTTTGGATTACTTAATATATTGTCATGCTTTTACAACTACATGAATGTAGCAATCATTCTGCAAATTCTTGTTTGTTTTTTCTCTACCAATTGGCTGTTAAGCCCAAATCTCCCTGAATAGACAATATATTTACTGTAGGTAGAGGAGCAAAGATGAAATTTGCGAGTAAGAAATGCATTCCTGCCCGGGCACTGCTGGCTCTGTTGTGCTGGCTCCGGGTCCATTGTGTGACTTGACGCCACCAACATTAACAGGACGCTTACATTAGAGCCTCTTATTGCGTGTTTGTTTCTTTGGGTTTCGGCAATGCGTGGAATTACCAAAATTAGAGAGGGATAGAGAGGAGATAGAGAGGGGATAGCCTCACATATGAAACAGGAAAAGACCGCCGTGTAATCCATTTTAATTCAACAAAGTAACTGTATTCTGATTATCACCCTATTTAAGCAGTAACAACGGAATACCATTACTCATAACATATTCATACATAACGCCAATTTTTTCATATTCGTTGCTCCCCAACACTGTATATACACACATATATATATATAAACTTTATGTATAATGCAAAAAATATGGATTTATCGTTTGCTGTTTTCTAATTACTGCCTCAATGACACCATCGTGTGGCCAAACCGTAACACAACGGTGACGTTACGGACCACGTGGTTCGGGCAGGTTCTCTAAGTAAATTAACCAGCCGAACTCGAGCCAAACTTTCCGCACATCACTTCGCCAAGGTTTGAGTGTTATTCTGAAGTTAAGTCTGACCGCAAACAGCGGCCTTTTTTACATCATGTCGTTTGTTCGTTTACGGGTGGAGGGATTTATAAAGATCACTTTCAACCCGGTAAGATTACATCGCTACCATCTGCTGCTGTGACTCATAGCGTTCTTTTAAATCAAGCTTAATACTTTTCCTAAAATATTTTCAATGTCAAAGGGCATTTTCCAAGGGTATTTGACAACTCCCACATCCCAAATGTAAATGTAAGGTAAAGCTACCAAAAGCTAGCAAGTTACTAAGTTCTCACTATAATACAATGTCTTATGAAAGTTTTGGGATTTTTTTACTCTGCGCCGCCATGATTCATTCAATTTTATACTTTAAATGTATGTCCAGAACTCTCCCCTAAATATATATGGAGGATATTTGATTTAATGTGAAATCCCCGCCCGTTTAATGACATGAATATATTTTACATTAAGTAACATAATATACATAATATAATAAAACAATAAATATTATGTAAGATATATTTGGTGGTTGTTAGAATGTGATATCAGCAAATGGCTAATAAACTACTACTGCAGAAAAGCATTTATTTATTTTATCCTATTTATTACATAATATAATAAAACAGTAAAATATTATATAAGATACGTTACTAATTAGTTGTTGGAATTTGATATCAGCAATGGTTAATAAACTACTACTGCAGAATAGCATTTATTTATTTATTTATTTAAAATAGTATTACTTTGTCATTTTCGAATCTCACAGTCACACTTTCAGGGAACCTGCACAGCTGCTCGGTAGCTCGCCGTGATCGTATAGTGGTTAGTACTCTGCGTTGTGGCCGCAGCAACCCCGGTTCGAATCCGGGTCACGGCACGTACGGAGTGATGTGGCTTTTGTGAGGGTGGTCTAGAAGCTCTGATCCAACGGGTCGTGGGCTCAACCAACACTAACTTCATTACCCTCCCCATCATTAACCCCAAGTCGCTCTCAGGGAAACTGTCCTAAAATTGGGAAAATATAAATGTCTTCGGGCTTTGTGACTAGTATATTGTGATATATTTAATTTTTTACACAACTTCTAAATCTTCATCGTCTCATGATTCATTAATTTGAGAAATTAATGTGATGTTGACATGAAGTGTATTTAATCTTAAGGTCTTTTTTCTTTGGAATAGAGGTGTATGTATGCGCAAAATGTGACGAGGCTGTTCTCCAGCAGGTCTAAATCTGACACTTTTCGTCCCCTGTGGCCAGCCTTCACCGAGACCATTCACCAACACAGCTTGTCCAAGCACGAGGAGCAGGGCAGACGAGGGGCGTTCAAGGTGGCATATAATTTTTTTGTATACTGAGAAAAATTGTAAAAAGTTGTATTTGGTGTAAGAGGTAAATTGTATATATTTTGATTGGAAGGAAATACGTCAATGTGCAGGTTATGTAAGGAAGACAGTAAAAATACAATATTGAAATGAAGAGCCTATTGGTATTGTGCTGATCAACTCCAGAAAGAGACATATTTAAGGCAGTAATAAACATTGGCATTAAAATTGATTATTTATGAAGGTGATGGCACGAGGAAATAAACTTCCTTGAAGGCGTTTCAGGCTTCTTCAGTACTAAAAAGTGTTAAGTTTTTAGAAATGAAGATTCTTTTTTAATATATTTTTTATACATATCAATGCAGTACCCCATTATACTGCAATGGCGTTTACATACATTTTCTAAATCATTTTTATAATTATATACAATTATTATAGTTATATAAATGTCACTTTCATATAAAATAAAATAAAATAAATACATAAATATGATTTAAATGTATATTTCTTTTAATAAAAACATACATTATTATACAATTTTTACAATATAAACAATTATAATAATATAAATTTATTAATTTATTAAGTACTTTATAAATGAAATGTTATAATTATATAAAAATTATGACATTTATGTTCTAAATTCCCATAGAGTAACCAGTGTGCTTCAAAACAGTGTGCTTTAAAAACATATTAAAAATAATATTCTAAATAAAATATAAGCAATTTTATAATTATAAATAAATAAATATACATTTTCAATACTATATATATATTGTGTGTATATTTTGAATATATAATTTTAATAATATAAATTATACATATTTTTTAAAAACAACATTTTTTGGCAGTTGTGGCACAAACAGTGTGATTCTGTGTTTATGGGTCATCTTGGAAAGTGTGGAAATGGTTTGGGACACGAGTTTGTGAACGATGGACCCAAACAGGGACTTTCACGTTTCTGAATATTCAGCAGCTCGCTCAAGTTTGTCCCTAAAGGTACTGTCTCAAATATGTATTAGATTGTAAAATAAGAAATTATTCTCAATGCCTTGTCTGGTAAAATACATAATCAAATGAAATAAGTAATGTCTTGTTAAAACAGCATCACTTTATGGAATGGAACCTGATTTGAGTGTGATATATATGATGTTGGTGTGATATATATATATATATTGTTTTCTTAATTAAACTTTTAGACTGCTTGCTTCATAATATAGAAAAACATTGAAATATGATTTAGAGGATAAAGTAATATTATTATTATTATTATTATTATATCAATGCATTTTAATGTGTGGTCTAGTTGATTTCTAGATGATCATTGTTTGAAATTGGATTTAAACATTGCTTACAGTTTACATATTAACATTTTGTGAGCAATTTAAGAAAGATACATTACCACTGGTTGCCCATTAAAAAGAACAAGCTACCTTACAGAATAACTGTCTGTAATGGTTAGAATTTTGCTTAACGTGTCCTGTAATTAATTTGTAGCAACAGTATTAAGGTGCGAATGAGCAACAAAATTCTGCCTGGAAAAAAGATTATAAAACTATTTGGTTATTTTAATGTGAAGAAGAAATAAAACATTTCTGCTGGTTTGTTTTTTAAAACCTAATAATCTACTTAATAAGGTTTTTGTCTCTAACAACATGATATATCCAGTCAACTTTGAATGACCAGTGGAGTTTGGGTTGATGAAATTAGTTTTTAGATTTAATATCAAATACACACTGTAAGAGCTCAAGCTATGGTGTATAACTACATCATATGATGGATGATTTATTCTTATTTGGACAGTTTATAAGTCAAATTTAGCAGGTAGTTGAATTTTGCTTGTCTTTCGTAATTGAAAATACTTTTACATTTAAACTGGGTTTTTTTCATTAAGTCAAGGCCTGATATAACCACCTGGTAGTGCTGTTATAAAACATTTTGGTGAAATATTGGTTTTAAGATTTTAAAATTTTTTAAATCACATACACAGTTATATAGAAGTATAACAAGTAGCGAATATTTGCATCTTTCCACTATTGTTTTAAAAGTCTAAAGACTTCAATACTATCTAAAATACTTTTTGTTTTAAATATATCTACAATTTTTATACCACTCTTAATGTTAATTCTTAATTTTAAACTATTTTTTTATTCTGTTATATAAAGCACTTGGAATAAAATCTGTGTAGATACTAAATGTAAGTAATCACCTTGCCTTTGCAGAAAAGGATGAACAGTAGGCGAGAGTGGAGTCAGGAGAGATGAAAATGAGAAAGCGTGTAGATGATTCTGTTCTGTGTATATAGTGTGAAGGTCCAATATGATGTGTTCTGATATAAAACCCAAAGTGGACGTTCAGAGCACAGATGTTTATGACTTCACTTTTTAACAAGAATGAGTTTACTCCAACCTGTTCACCTGTAATCAAATATCAAAGCCTTCCTAAATTACCTTGTAATTACTCCACCGAGATGATAAATAATGGGCTGTTATTGGAAAATGTAAAAATGTAAATCAATACTTGGTCCTTAATATAGAGAAAAAAAAATCTTAATATAGATGGTTTAAAGACAAGACCTGCTGTTTGCTGAAAGTTGATGTATTTTTTTTGCATTGATGCATTTTTTTGCAATAGTTATAGTTTCATTGTGAGTTTTGAACACAGAGAATAAATTAACATATTAAAATAAATAAGTTAAACTTGTGTTGTTGTGTTGTGTTATTTTTCAATGATATAATATAATTGTCTGATATATTTTGGCCCTTAATAATTTAATTTGAAAGATTTGAGATATTGATGTATCAATTATAATAACTTCATTTTCGAATTTTGCATCCAGTGTAAGAGCTCAGACTGTGGTGTATAATAAAATATGACAGGTAAGGAGTTAATGTTAAATGGTAGTTAAGGTAAATGTGTAAAAGCTTACAGCACCTGGTATTCCCAGGCGGTCTCCCATCCAAGTACTAACCAGGCCCGACCCTGCTTAGCTTCCGAGATCAGACGAGATCGGGCGCTCTCAGGGTGGTGTGGCCGTAAGCAGGAGCAAGGCTCACAAGCAAGTTATTTAAACCCTAAATTGACAGCAACCCTGCTATATACGTGCAGGACGCATTCAATGAAATGCATATTTAAAAGCATGCATCGTCGGGTTTATTTGTGCTTCTATTTCTAACAATAAGTTCTAAATGACACACGATGACTTGAGGGGAAAACATACAGATCTGAACTTTCGGGCCGGGGCGGAACTATTTGCTTGGAACCAGTAGCACGGACACTTTTACAGAACACTTTGGCTAGACAGAGCATGCCTTTAACTCGGAATCTGGAACATTATAGCCGGGAGGCGGAGAATTTGAACCAGGTGCTATATGAAACAATTTGATGCAGAACTGCACCTGGCCGACGGCGTTTAAGTGCCTTAAAAAATCTAAAGATTACGAGATTGAAGTCGTGCTGATGCGCCAGAAGACAAAAGAATTTCATATTGCTAAAACTGCTTTATTCTCGTAGTTTCGAGTTTAGGTGGCACTAAAACGCCGTCATACACCTAGCATTCCTACATCACATCTGAATTCTATTCTACAAAGAAAACATTCACTGTTGTGTGCCATTGCTTAAATGGGTTGCTTTTGAACCTACCTCCGCTTACGGCCACCACCCTGAGAACGCCCGATCTCGTCTGATCTCGGAAGCTAAGCAGGGTCGGGCCTGGTTAGTACTTGGATGGGAGACCGCCTGGGAATACCAGGTGCTGTAAGCTTTTGCACACTTTTATCCATTTATAAATAAATACATTAAAAATTATTTATACCTCAACTAATTCATGTGGTTGAGGATTTGAATCTTTCTGAGGATAAAACCACCAGGCTCATCCGAGCATTCCAAAAGCATCATCAGAGCCCGACTCAAGCAGCATCTACTGGTTAATTATCCCTCTGTGATCTGCTAGAAAAAGCAGAACTGAATGAAGTTGATTCCAGTCCACCATCCTCCGTGACTTTTGATCTAGCACGCTGTTGCTAGCTGTACCTACAGTCCAGTGAGCAGGTATTCAGGAAAACTAATCGATGCCAAGGGTCAGCTAATTGGCGTGTAGGTGCAACCCACTGGCACTGCTTGACAGACAAAGTCATTCTGCTGAAAAGTGGCATTATGAAATAAATAGACCAGCGGGAAAAACGCCATTATGAAATAAAGGTTGACTTTGAAAACAGGACGTTTTGGAATAAAAACTGCTGGAATTAAATAAAAGGTCTCTTATTTATTAGATTATTTGTTTCATTTTGGACCATTTGGCAGTTCCATAGGCACTACCACATGGTGGTGCTGTTATTAAATAGTTCGGTGAAACTTGTTCTAAGATTCTTAATGTACATATACAGTTACAACCTGTTTAATAAGAAGAAAGAAGAAAGAAGAAAGAAAGAGAAGAAAGAAAGAAGCTATAAGACTAAAATAAATAAATTAAAAGGCTAAAACCCAAGAAAAAATACAATGTTAGATATCTCAAATCACAACTTCAAACAATAAACAAAAAACTAATGCAGTTTCCAGCCTTGGTTTAACACAGATATAAAGCAGTTAATTAGCAACATGCTGTATGTTTAAGACAGATTCCTGAACTGAATGTATAGCTAAGTAACCTAGAATAATCATTTTTCTTCACCAAGCGTGTAGCTCTTTAATGAGACGAACATGCTTTTTCCCTGAATAACTTTCCCTAAAAAGTCGCAGCTGTGAGAGCCTGTGAAGCTATTCTCAACACTTTCCAGAACACGACTATTATCCGCGCAGACAGACAGCATTAGAAAGCAGAATTCTCCAAATTACATCCAGATCGACTCATCAGTGTTGTTTATTCTGTTATGCTGGATCCACATTTTTCGATCTGAAGCTCTAACTTGGAGAAAAATTAAAGTGTATCTGGTCTAATATTAACTATTAAGGTCAAAATAATAACACACTAAAAGTAGAAAATAACTGATAAAGCAACTGAAGTTACTAAGTTCTCACCATAACACAATGTCTTTGGAAGTTTTTGGATGTTATAATAAAAAATAAAAAAAATGTTATACATAAAGTATGTTACATTATATATGAATATAATATATATAATATATATAATAATATATATAATGTATATGATAAAACTGGTATGTATATATACTGTATATATATACCTCTCTATATTATTTTAAAAGTTAACGTTATATATAAAATGTGTGCTACATTTTATGGCATATATATTTATTATTTGTTATATTGTTATTATTTGTTGCTAATTATATATCTAGATAATATATTCAGTATATACTGTATATAGTTTACCTCTCTAAATAAAACACAGAATGTCCCAAAAAACAATTTAAGGGGACAGAATGTTGAAGTAATATTAGTTTTCTTACACTACAACATTTCTAAAAGACCATTTTTCCAGTAAAATGACACCAGGCAATAACAAGCATATTTCTGGATGTATTTGCAACATTTTACTTCTGATGTCTGTCGTCCATGTGTTCCGCACTCATGCGGGCCTTTTTGTAGTTTGGCCAAATATCTGCCTTTCTCTCTCTCATTTTTCAGAAGGATGGAATTGTAAACAACTTTTAGAACGCAAGCTGCTGTGTTGCATCTAGTGTAAAGCTGCTCAAGGTTTCCCACTTTGTTAAATGCTGTGGATAAAATAAGCACAAACATCACAATGCACTAGAAACTGAAGTGATGACGTGTCAATAAATATTCCTGTTTTTTAAAAGCTGAACTGAAGCCAGTGATCTTTCTTTTTTATTTGAACATGATAAATGGCCCACATTTTGTCAGCTCTTCACCCTGAGATTGAGTTGTATATGAGAAGAAAATCTGAAGTTCATCCTCACTGAGTGAGCGAGTAAAGTGTAAACAGCATGACAACACATCTGGGCTACAGATTTTGTGTTTTTAAATTGTTATGAATGGACCCAAGTGAATGGTTATGGAAACGGGACTGACTGGACACGGTTGCAATAATTTAGCAAATTCCAAAGTTATACGCAGCCTTGTTTAGGCCTCACTGTGAATTTCTGACAGCCGCTCTCCTTTTCACTTACCTAAAGGCGTTTTGATCATTCCTGTACTTTTGCATGATTCTCGTATTTTAAGTGAGTGATTCTTGGTCATTGTGAACAGCATCACAACAAAATTTGACCTCTGCATTTGACCCATCTGTGAAGGAGCAGTGAGTTCCGGCAGTGAGCTTTGGCAGCATCTGGGGAGCAGTGCTTGTGGACGGTACCTTGCTTATGAGTACCTCAGTGGTACCTTTACAGGTCCAGGACTTGAACCGGCCATCAGGAAATGCATCCGGGTAAAACTTTTGTTCAAAATGCAGACAACAAGGAAGCTGAACCACTGTGGCGAAGGAGAAGAATGCCACAAAGTCACAGAAAATTAACAAAATGTACCA
The DNA here is from genome assembly GCA_032718565.1 of Distichodus sexfasciatus. Lineage (NCBI taxonomy): Eukaryota > Metazoa > Chordata > Actinopteri > Characiformes > Distichodontidae > Distichodus > Distichodus sexfasciatus. Next base: position 247,604 of record JAVGVS010000355.1, on the reverse strand, counting down.
CCACCTCTTCAACCAAAGACTTTTTGAGGCCAAGTCTTAGGAAGTCAAGAGCAGCTGCTGCACTTAAGCTGGGCTTACACTGTGTGATTTTCGGCCCATTTCCAGCCGATTTTTCACTCGTGCAACTATTTTTTGGATCGGCCTGAGTTTCAGCTTAATCATGCGTTGTGCACTGTGTAGTAAACATGGGGTAACAAGCACTGATTAACCCCTCACCACCAGCTCCCAATTGGCGATCGTCGATGGCGACGGTCGGATGAAAATCAAACTTGTTTGAAATATTGGCATCACACTGTTGAAGCAGAGCCACGAGCTGACTCACCTGAACCAGTGGGTTTTCCCTCGTTGCGTCTGCGCGAACACAGAGTAGGAAGTAAAATGCAAGCAGAGTACAAACATGGCGATGCAGCGTGTAGTCCGGACAGAGGCATTGGAGGCTCGACTGAACAGTTCCGGGTACAGTCAGGTCATCTGCCCGTATAATGTGCGCACATAAATCAGGAGCTTTGGCTTTTCAACACATGCAATTTAGTCGTACAGTTTGAGCTGGAGGTTTACAAAACAATTGAAAAAATTGCAGTGTATGCGCATAGGGCTCCCACATCAGATGTGATTGCTGAAGTTGTAGCTGTGACATGAAAACTGGCCGAGTAGAACAACAGTGATTAAAATGCATTGAAGTGAATGTGGAAAATATGAAGGGTGATAAAAATAAGAAAGACTCGCATGACACGACATCATCCAGAGATTAAAGATGCCGTCGAACATCCACCTCAAGTAAAAACATTACAAACAACATACACTGCATATATGTATTGAATCGTGACCGTTTCTTGCACGACAAAAGACAAAAGATGTATGCTGACATTCCTGTAGCTTCTAAGACAAGTTGGAGTTTTGAAGACGCCGTTTTGGGCTTCCTCTCTTCTCCCACATCCGTTTCTTTCAACTAGATTCAGGAGAAAGAGAAACGGGAGGACGAGATGACGGAGAGATAAATGTGTGCTGGTAAAACAGCCTTGATCCTCTCCGTTTGTATTTTTGTCACATAGAGATAGAGGTGGAGATTATGACTTCACAGTGGAAAATATAAAGACGAGAATGTTGTGGTTTCCGCTTCAGCTCATGGTCAGGGACAGAAAACCTGATAAAATTTAAAAAAAAAAAAAAAAAAGATATACAGTATATAAATTTACTCTTTAGGTTAAATGTATAATTTTGAAAAAAATTTACCACCAAACCACCAACAGTTACAGAATTAGGGCAGCAACTAATTATTATTTTGGTAAGCGTTTAATCAGTCATTTTTTCTCTGATTAATCAATTAGTTGGTTGTTTGAAAATAGACAAAGCAAAAGATGTGCTGAACTCAGATCAGTCTGGAGCGTTTCCTGGCAGCAGCACTATGCAGGTGATGTGTCCTCAGGCCAGGTGAAACCAGGATACTCTTCTCTCCCTCTGCACTCTTTCATCACCTGGGAAAAGGGGGAATTCCATCCTTTTTTATTCTCGACAGGTTTGGGCTCCAAATCACGCCCCCAATGCACTCACAATGGCGTGTTTTGCGTTTTCTTCACACCAGGCCAAATACTGTTTATGGAATCACTCAAATCGCCTCCGTTCCACTAAGTTCACAAAGGTGCGCAGTGTTGGGCAGTAGCTAACTAAAATTAACAATGTGACAAACTTAACTAGCGGCCTTTAAGAGGCTGTAGATTTTTTCAATAACTACTTTTCAAAACAAATTATGATGTAGTGTCTCCAATCACTGAATTGTTACAAAATATATGTTTAAGTGTAATTATTCGTCAATGTGAACACAGCACACAGCACAACGAAATGTGGCCTCTACGTTTGACCCATCCGTGAAGGCTCAGTGGCCAGCTTTTTGGCAGCGCTTGGGGACGGTACCTTGCTCATGAGTACCTCTGATTACAAAGATTTCAACCTTGTTGCATCACAGCATGCTCTTGACAGCTGCTAAATGGAGTCGGATGATGAATGCGCTCCCAGGCGAAAAAATGTGTTGCTTAACCGTGGCTGAGTGATTAGTGTTTGTATTGCAGCTGCGCCATGTGCCGTCCAAAAGCCTCCAGGGTTCGTTCTCAGTGGGAGAGAAAGGTAATAAAGTGATAGAATCCTTTTCTTCCCCCTCCATTATGTTGGGAGGAGTGAGCAGGATCTCAATCCAAAACATGTACTGGTGTTAAAATTGGGTGAATGTTTTGCAGCGTTCACTTTGCAGCATTTATGTACTGTCATGGGCGGTGGAACGTTCACCAGCAAAATCTCTTGTCTTCACGTGCTCAACTCTGCCTGCACGCACACTCGAAATAAATTTCATGTTTGCCTCATTTAGCGAATGTGAGCTCACACATGGGCTGTGTCCTAAACTGCATACTACCACACTTAATAGTATACTACTGCACTCTTATCATACTTTTAGTTTTTGTAGCTTAACAGCTCTCTATGCACTAGGTAGTGTTCATGGAGAGTCACACGCGCCCTATTTGACTTGGTACACTACATACTGCAAGAAGTGACTTTTTCTTAAAATCTTGTGCACTACGCTGGAAATGGCAAGCAAACTCTACTGTCTTTCTGTGCTCAACTTGTGCTCGACTCTGCCTTCCTCATCTATCGGTATCAAATATTCATTTATTCATTATCCAAATCACTTAAACCCAACTGGAGTCGCGGGGGGACCGGAGCTTATTCCGGGAACTTATGGAAGCAAGGCGCGGACCAACCCTGGGCAGGCGCCAACACACCGCAGGGCACAGACACTCACACAATCACCTTCACATTCACACCTCACGGGGACAATTTAGAGTCACCAATTAACATATATTGCATGCTCTTGGACTGTGGGAGGAAATCAGAGCACCCGGAGGAAACCCACACGAACACGGGGAGAGCATGCAAACTCCACACAGAAAGTCCCAACGGCCGACACGGGGATCGAACCCAGGACCTTCTCTGTGTGAGGCAGCAGCGATAACCAGATATAAGAATGAAAAATATCAGATATCGATATCGGCCTATAATTCTCATAGTTTAGAGTATGTGAGATTGAAGTCTGTTTTATGTAGGGTTTATTTTACAGAAAAACAATATAATTCCAAGCCTAAACCATGGCTTAACCCTAACTGTAGATATAAACATGAATTTAGTTCGGTCTGTATGGAAGCAGACTGTTCATAAGTTAATCCAAAAATGGAATCCAGCTAAACGCAAACAATACCCTTTGCCACATGTGAGAAATACGTTTTTGCTCTGAAATTTGGCGACTTGTGGAAAATAGACATAGAAAACAATTCTCAATAAAAACCTCTTCAATACGTCCTGCTTATTTATGGTTATAATGGACTTTGGAGGCAAAGCGTCCTCAAGCCACCCTTTTCTTCTTAAAACAATGAGTGGAATTTTATGTAGATAAAAGCAGAGCCACAATTTTTTGGTCACAGCTCCAGGCGGACCAAACTCACAAACGGGGTCCAGATGCTTGCTGCTAGGGGGCAGATGGGATTAAAACTGAGAGGACGGGGGTCACTGAGGATGGGTACAATTCCCACAAAACTCCTTTATACATAATGTGTGTGTGTCACTGATTGCATAAATGTGTGTTGCCCATGAGCAATCCTCTTCAGATCTGTTTTGTGATCAAACCGCAGGGTTAAGCATCCAAAAAGAGAGAGGAAAAAAGTGTGTGTGTGTGTGCATTAAGGGTGTAACAATTTCCAAAAACTGAACCAAAAACACAATATGATCATCCACAGTCTCAGATCATGGTTCAGGAAGACAAAAGTCATTTATAATTGGATGACTTCCTTCACTGTCCACTATTAAATCTCGCCTTAAAACATATTTATATATTTTTAGGCTTTTAATTCTGTATAAGAGCTGTTTGTTCATCCCTTGACCAAATCTTAATTATTCATGGTTTGTTTTAGGATTTGGTCATTATTTTCATATTGAAATTGTTACTGACCTCCTGCACATTCAGTGTAAAAGACAACTCCAAGACCATAATTGTAGGTTGAATACCGCATCCTAGTTGTCTCTTTTTCTACTTCTAGTTTAAAGTGTATATTTTATATTCTATTTATATATTTTATTCTATGTGCCTTATTTGTTCTTTGTTTCTTGTTCTTTGTTTTTTGCACTGCTAAAACTGGAGCCACGACGTCTCGTCTCTCACTGAGATGACAAAGTTTACTTTAACTCTGACTTTGGCAATTAATTGAAAATTCATCAAAACCAAAATTCACCATCTCTAATCGATGGAATCCTGCTCTTATTATTATTTCAAATACTGTTTATACTTTCCTCAGTGTGTTTACATAAAAGTTACTTCCAAAATGTACTAGATTATTGATGACTAGTTAGTGTTATTTCAAAGTAATTAGTTACATTACAATATTATTGTGTGTGAATTTGTCATGTGTTACCTGACTCCTGCATTACATTTGAGTTACTTTCACCAAAATAAGTTTAGAAGTAGGACATTGTAGAATGCCAAAATGTAGTTTACTGCAGTTTATTCCACATCCAGTGGAGGGCGATGTGATTTAGCTTAATGACTGTAAACATACTGTTCATTCTGCAGGAAAAAATAGCAGCTGTTTTGCTCAGAATTGTTTTCTCTTGTGTTAAATGTCTCGCGTTCAATTAATCGTGATATTGATTTTGTGGTCATATCGTCCACTTCTAGTTTGTTTTGTTTATTTCACTGCAGTTTCTTCTATTGATATAATTTGTCTTGTATTTCAAAGTCAAAGTAAACTTTGTCATCTCAACCACGTACACGTACATAGAGTAAAAGGTACACTGCCCTTCAAAAGTTTGGAAATGCCCCTGGCAAAGTGAGGTTTTGGACGATATCAGCATAAATCCTCATCATTTTTGGTGCAAATACATTAAAGTAACTTGACATTATCTTTGGATACCAGCAATAATCATTTTTATTTTGATTACCTAATAATGGCAATATATCCATGTCAAAGTCAGTCATGCCCCTTTGCCAGCTGTGATGTCTGGTTACTGGTTTAAACTCGGCCCAGGTTTTTTAAAGATTTTTGGGTCAGCACACCTTAATAGCTTCAACAATTGATTGGTTCATTGACAGCTCGGACGCCCAGATTATGCAAAGCTGTAATAGTTGCTAATGGTGGATATTTTGATGAATCCAAAATTTAAGTATTTTCTATGTATAAACTGTTTAATAAACGGTATATGTAATAAAATATGTTTTGGTAGTTTGTGTTGTCCCTTATTATCACAAATTATCACACATTAAAAAGGATTCATGGCAACACTGTCCAAAACCCCACTTTGCCAGGGACGTTTCCAAACTTTTGGAGGGCAGTGTATATAAAAATATATAAATAATATAAGTCATATAGAATAGCAAAATATATATACATAGGTTATAAAATTATGAAATTATAAAATTATAAAATTTATTAATTGGAATATGGTTTGTACAACAGTTTGTGTTTAACTCCTGTTGTTTTAAAAAGGGCTTTATAAATAACTCTTGACAATTTCACAATTTCTTTAACAACTAAAGCGTGAGCCGTATATTTGGTAAATTTTAGGACCCGCTGAGGACCCGCCTAACTGTGTGTTTGAGTATTTGTAACGTTGAGGAAGACTATCATTACGTATATTGATAACAAGTGGATTGTGGATTGGTTGTAACCAGGTAATAAGTGTTATTCACATCACCTGTTAGTTGACAGAAAATGTATAAACTTTAATTATAAAAACAGCAGAGCAGCAGAAAAGAACAATTACCTGAAATAAAACAGTTCTGAACATAAAGGTTCTGCTACAAGAAGCTATACAGTAGCTAGTTATTATATATCATATTCATTTTAAATAATCATGTGAAATAATTCTGACCCATGACAACAAATGTTAAAATTTTATTTTATATAATTATATAAATATTTTAATGAAGAAAACCCCAAAATGTGTTTTTGCAATAAAAGTGTTTCGGCAGATTATATAGAAATATAAGAAATATTTCTTGATTATATTCTGACTTAAAAACATATCCCAAAAAAATATAGAAACTTTATATATAGAAATTTTTAAACAACACTGCATGTTCTTAAAAACAAATTTTTCTTCAAGTCAAAGTCAAAATACACTTCATCATCATCATCTCATCGTTATCATCGTTATATACAAGAATACAGAGACGAGATGATGTGGCTCCAGTTTCTACAAAGTACAAAGAAGTCACAATAAATAAATAAACTATAAACATAAACTCTTAATTAGAAGTAGAAAATGATGTGCAATTTTAATTACATGAGTTACTCAATATGTGTAAAATTTGCAACAGCAGTGAACTGAAGAAAAAACTACGATCACAATACTGGAATGTACGTTCTTTAGACGGGTTGGTGAATGAGACCCACTGAAAGTACCTCACAAGGACAGCACTACGCATGTGTGAGAGAGAAAGAGAGTTAACATCTGGAGGATGTGGGTGAGAATATCTCTGAACGAGATCTGTGGTTGAACTGTGGTCCTGCAGACAAGAGGGGACAAACCCCAATCTGATTAAAGGGAGACATCAGATGACACACTGCTCCACAACTATCTCACTAAACTAGCCAGAAAAAGAGACTGAGACACTTAGGGCTGGACGATTTGACTCAAAATGAAAATCGCGATGTTGTTGGAACAAAGTTACGATTTACGATAGATTGACTAACAATTTTTCGATCTTATGATGCGCTTGTGAAAACGTAGTTAAGTTAGCTTTGATTACTAGTAGTGTGATAAAAATGCATTTACTTCACATATATCTTTTTAGAATTCACTTACATTATACTCTTCTATACATGCAAAAGTATATTTTGCATTTAAATATGATTTAGTACACAAAGACAAACTTAAGGAAGGAAGTAAATTTTAAAGAGTATTTTAGATGATTATAGATCAAGGGCCTTTATATATCAATATTTTGAAATGCGGTCTAGTGCACCATAAAAATACACTTTCTGTCATATGTATACGCTAAAGGGTTGCATGTATTTTCAGGGTATATATATATATATATATCAACTGCAGTGTTACATTAAAAGTCTGATCATTCATGAGGTTCAATATTTGACTTTTTATTTATCAAATGACAATTTTATTTTTTTTAAAAATACACATAAATTAATTGGATTTCATCAGTTTTTCTGAACATTTCTTAATGGTTTATTCAAAAACATTTCATTCGTACATCAATCACTTATTAAAATAAAGGATGCTACCACAGACTTGGATAATATTGTATAATATTTAACACCACAAGTTATTACAGTAAATGCCACAAAAGTCAAAAGTTCAGTAATATTGGTGTTAAAGTTAAATACAACCGTAATCAAACAAACTCTAGAAATATATCTTAAATATTTTAATAGTTGTGCTATAGTGTTACTAAAGTGAATCACAGGTGCTTGAAAAACGTGTTCAAATGCACTTCTTGTACTTAAGATTTTTACAATTTTACAGGAATTCATTGTAAATTAAAATTTTTAATATTATTATGGGTTTTGTTTATAATTTAAGTGTAATTATAGTTAATTATAGGTTAATTATAGATAATTATAGCTAACCTAAATTAAATAGCACTAAAGTAAACTTGAGTAGACTTAAAAACAGTTTAAGTATACTGCTTGTTTCAACTCAAATGTCCTAAAATGCAAGTTCAGATGTTCTACAAAAGCAATCAGAAGTAGCAGTTTATGTATTTCTAATGCACTAAATTAGTTCTTATATGTGTTTTAATTGTATTTAAGTTGTAATACGGCATCTCAAAACAATTCACTTAACACACTTTGCTGAAAAGTAGATTCAAAAATACATTTCAATGCACTACTGAAATATTGAAATGCACTAGCGACGATAACGATACGACAAAATTGTAGAAATCTTTTATGTTTCGGGTGACAGGTGAACATAGCAGCGTATGTGGTACAATACGTTGAGACGCTGCGGGGATGTACACACCTCCCACCTTGCGAGACGCCACACTCTTGCCAGCAATCGACAGAATTCAGTTTTCTTTGTCTATTTTTCTGTGTTTTTGGTGTTTCTCGATATATCGCACCAGTCCTAGACACCCATGTTCCCGTTTTGGCATTTTGAAAGTTTATAGCAGGTTTTAACACGAGTCTTTGACCTCAGCGCTGGCATGTGAAAGCCAGATCGCATCCCCTCGGGTCCAAAACACACACACCAGTCTCTGTTCTCATCTTCTAAAGGCTTCCCAGTGACATTCTAGCAGGTTTACACACAACGAGAAGCATGACGTGTGTGAGAAAAGGTTCACTCTGACAATATCTGTCATTCCTCTGAGGTGATGCTACTGCATATAAAATATCCAAAGCAGTGGAAAAGCTATAGCAGCTTCTAGAATTTCAAAACAAGACTATCGATAAAAAGGTCAAACGCACCTGCTTTTTAGCGTGAATCCCTTTATCTCCCTTAGTGGCTGAAATAATCTACTGTAATTCTGTAAACACATTAGGATATAAGCAATATATCTGTTTAATATAAAATTATTTGACGTCACCCGATATCACAAAGTCTTCTTTGATATGATTTCAATTTGATTCAGTTGTCGATCAATATCAAGACAATATCACATGCTGATATGAACACTTACATTCATATCAAATCCCAAAAAGCAGCTAAAATAACATTTTTATTATATTATACTCTTGTCTTTAAAATGCAGTGACGCTGATGGTGGTGATGGTTTGATTTTGGATCGATGCTATGGGCTCACTGATCATTGATGTATCGTTACACTCCTGATATCTGTAATATTTAAAAAATTTGCAAAAGCATCCCAACAGTGCCTTCTGTGCCTAGTGCTCTAAACCTACCTCAAACAATCTTAAAATATGGTTGTTGTTGCTAGTTTATATTGGTAATTACATATATACATACATACATATAACTGTATAACTTTAATTATATATTTTTTTCATTAATTTACTTGCATATTTTTTTAATTGCCTCTTAATCTTTTTGTAAACTGTTAGTTTAATTTTACTTTGGTCAGTGTCAGAGTTTTTTTAACTACCTCTTTACTTTCAAAACACTCCAAACTAGACACTGCTCACTAAAAATCTTTTTATATGGTCGTCTCCACAATGCATAGGATGCAAATTATAACATTTTTCTCCTTTTTTGTATGAAAGACAAAAATGTGCAGTGACAGTAATATATAAAAGCAGCAGTTTGTGGTTTTGCTTTGACGTCACGGCAACAGAGTGAAGGAGTAAAAGCCATGAATGAGGAGAAACCACAGCCTCTCCCTCCAACGTTGAAGTAGTTCGCTAGAGTTTGATCGTGCTCACACACTCTTTCACACACTCACACACATACATACACACACACACTCACAATCTTGTATTACTGTCTTTGTGAGGTACTTCCACTGAATCTGATTGTAACCTAAGTAACCAGGTTTGGGCAGTTTTGAAAGTGAGTGATTATTTGTCATTGTGTATACAGCACACAGTTCACCACAACCAAATGTGACCTCTGCATTTGACCCATCCGTGAAGGAGCAGTGGGTCAAATGCAGCAGTTACCTCAGCAGTAACTTTACCAGTCCAGGGATTCGAATCGGCGCCCTTCTGATCACAACACGAGCAGCCTTACCGCTACGCCGCCAACTGCACCCAAAAAAATGAATGTCAGAAGTGGGATTCGAACCCACGCCTCCAGAGGAGACTGCGACCTGAACGCAGCGCCTTAGACCGCTCGGCCATCCTGACACAAGGTTTCACACCCAACATAGTGGTAATGTATCATGGTAGTGTAATGGTTAGGGAGCTGGCCCTGCAATCAGAAGGTGACCAGTTCAAGACAAGTAAAGGCACCCGAGCACTGCTTATACCCTTGTTTTATTTGAAAAACTAAAGACGTAAAAGTCTTTAGTTTTTCAAATAAAACAAGGATATTTTTAATAAAGTTATTTTTCTTTATGGGGACTGTACCTCGTATTCCAACAAATGTCCCCACAAACCATAATAAATGGACAAATAATAGTTTTTTATATCCTTCAGGGGACAACCTTGTCCTCAAAACCCCCTGAATACAAACACACACACACACACACACACACCAGCTGCTCTGTGCTGTCAGCTTAGCAGCCACAAATCTGTGCTAATCCTCAGGTGAGCCGCTAGGCGTGAAACCTTATCCCGAACCCATCAGGAGTTTCTTGTCTTCTCTTGCTCTTTTCACATGGACTCATTCTCGTCTTCCTTTCTCTCTTTCTCAACACACTCTCGCACGTCTTGCAGTCTATGTGAAGTACTAATAGCTCTCTTACTGTAAATCATAGATCTAAATAATATTAGACATAAGTTCGGCACCCTTGGGAAAAGGAAGTATACTCAAGTGCGTTATTAGTTTAGTCTGTAACCTATATTTTAGTAATGCACATTACAACACATTTTTAACTCCAAATTTAGTTTAGTTTTTTTTTAAATTCCCAACACTGTGAGACCTTTAGCAAAAAAGAAAAATAGTAAATATTTTTGCAAGTAAAAGAGCTATTTCCTAGAGAGTGTATGTGTAAAGTGATTATGCTACATCACGTTGCCCTCCACTGGATGTGGAGTGAACTGCAGTAAACTACATTTTAGCATTTTACAATGTTCTACTTCCACACTTATTTTGGTAAAAGTAACTCAAAAGTAATGCAGGAGTCGTGTGACACATTACAATTCAGAGACAGTAATATTGGAATGGAACCAATTACTTTGAAATAACAGTAACGGGTAATCTATAATTAATTACGTTTTATAACTTGCCCAAAACTGGTGGTGAGCATATTAGTTTCAAAGTGCTAGTCGTATATTTGTTAGATTATCATTTCAACCATTCTTGAAACTTTATTAGGCAACCTTTTAGTTGATTAAAGTACATTTTTAAGTGTAAGAGTAGTAAACAGTTTTCTCTCTGACTAGCTGATTAGCCATAACATTATGACATTATAACCACAAGTTATAATCTACAGCTGCTCTCTGTCACGTTGGGGAGTGTCGGCATGACATGAGGCGAGGTCACGCCAAAAGAGGGATGATGATGACTCAAATAAATAAAACACAAAGAACAAAACCGCACGCAGGGCCACAACCAAAAACTAAACAATCAAACAGACACTAAACACAGGCAAATGCAACCAGCACAAGGGCTACAAACTGATAAGGCCATATAAAAAACAGAGAACAACACACCCCACATCAGGGAGGGTAAATGGAGGGTGGGACCAACAGAAAAACAATGGGAGAGATCATGAACACTACACACAAAACAAGGGCTGGACCAATGAGTAAAGGAACCAATGAAAGATCACAAAACAACCAACTGGCGACAACTAATGGGAAGGTAGGGGACTAAAAAGAACTAACACAGTGATCATTCAATCAGACACAATGGGAAGGTGACATAGACTGAGGACAGAAATATATAGTACACACAACATGGCCGGGGTCAATGGCAACACAAAATGTGGATTTACACAACATACAACACTTCAAACAGAAACACATCACAATGTTCCAAGTCCAGGAGTCGAGAACCCCCTGCCGCCTCCTGAGCGCCTATGTCGGGTCCTCGGGGCCTGTAACGACCATGACGCAGACAGGGGGTCCCAGTAGACCAGAGCAGATAAGGCCCCGTGGCATACGTAGGGGCCTAAGGAGACCTGGCCTCAGGCCGAACACGGGGAAACACACTGGGCGGCCAACACGTAAACACACTTCTGGGCGGCCAACACGGGGAAACACAGTTCGGGCGTCAACACGGGAAACACAGCCCGGCGTTTTAACACGGGGGAAACATAGTCTGGGCGGCTTAACACGGGGAACATGGTTTGGGCGGCCAACCCGGGGTCTGGGGAATGGGTGGTTGCAACGGTCCGTGCACCGGGGCGGCCAGAACGGGGTCTGCGGCACTGGGCGGCTGCAACGGGTTCCGTGGCACTGGGCGGTTGCAACGGGGTTCACGGACGGCGAGCGTAGAGGGGAGTGGTGGCGTGCTGTAATGACGCAAGTGGTGAGCAGGGCGGCTTACTGACGGCGGCAGGAGCAGGGGCGCCGATCACGCGGCAGGGAGCAGGGCGGCCACTGGACGGTGGCAGGAGCAGGGCGTTGATTCGCACTGCCGGGCAGGAGCAGGGCGTCACCGGACTGCCGCAGGAGCAGGGCGTTGACTGACCGCCCAGGAGCAGGGCGGCGTATCGACTGCCGGCAGGAGCAGGGCGGCCGATTGACTGGCGCGGCAGGAGCAGGGGCGGCCGATTGACGGCTGGGGTGCTCTCAAGCGGAGGCCTTGATGCTGGGGAGAGCCGGGCGTCTCTGAATGTTGGGAGCGCCATGCCTCTCGGTGCTGGGGAGCGCCGGGCGCCTCTTCGGTGCCGGGGAGCGCTGGCGGCTCGGTGCTGGAGCGCTGTCTCGGTGCTGGGGAGCGCCGGGCGGTTCTCGGTGCTGGGGAGCGCCGGCGGGTTCTCGGTGCTGGGGAGCCGCCGGCTGTCTCGCGCGGGGAGCGCCGGGTGTCGCCTGTTGGGGGGGCGCCGGGCGGTTCTCGGTGCGGGAGCCGCTGGCGGCGCCGGAAGCGCGCCGCCGGTGCGGGGCGTACGCGCCAGCGAGACGCTGCCGGACGGTCACGCCGATGTGGAGCTGCACGCCTGGGCGGCTCGAGAAGCAGGCACGGGCCGAAAGCCGCCTTTGAGAAGAAAAAAGACGCTGCTGCCTTCGGGAGCAGGCACGCTAAACGCCTTCGGGAGCAGGCACGTCAGGCGGCTCTTCGGGAGTGGCGGCACCAGGCGGCTCGGGGAGCAGGCACGGCCAGGCGGCCTTCGGGAGCAGGCACGGCCAGCGGCCTTCGGGAGCAGGCACGGCCAGGCGCCTTCGGGAGCAGGCACGGGCCAGCGGCCGGGGAGCAGGTGACGTGGCCAGGCGGCCTTTCGAGCAAAATGGCCAGGCGGTTTTCGAGCAGACATAACCGTGCCCCGGAAAGCGTGACACACCCGGTGGCTCGAGGGCGCAGACACAGTCTCGTGGCCTCGAAAGTGCAGATGCCAGTTCCCGTGGCCTCGAGGCGTAGACACAGTCTCGTGGCCTGCTTGGTATGAGCGCCCATCGGGCAGACTGGCTGGAGGGAGCGCCCATCGGGCAGACGGGCTCGGAGGGATGCCTTAGCAGACTGGGTCGAGGGAGCGCCTTCGCAACGCGGGCTTCGCGTGGAGCGCCTCGCACGGTTTCCGGCGTGAGCGCTCGCAACGTACCGGCGTGAGCGCCGCAACGTACCGCGTGATTTATCGGGCAGACTGGGTTTGAGGAGCGCCTGCAACGGGCTCGGCGTGAGCGCTCGGCAACGCGGCTCGGCGAGCGCCGCACGCGGCTCGGCGTGAGCGCCTCGCAACGTAAGCCAGCGTGAGCGCCTCGCAACGTAATCGGGCGTGAGCGCCTGCAGCAGGGCTTCGCGTGAGCGCCTCGGCAGCAGGGCTCTCAGCGTGAGCGCCTCGCAGCAGGGCTCGGCGTGAGCGCCTCGGCAGCAGGGGCCGGGCGTGAGCGCCCGCAGCAGGGCTGGCGAAGGCCGCAGCAGGGCTCGGCGACGCCGCTGCAGGCCCGGGCGTGATGGGTGCTTCACCCCTGAACCAGCTTGTTGCAGGCGGAACCCACGGACGACGGAACTGCTGGGGCACCTCCAGCACGGGCGCGGGCGCCCGCGTGGCCTGGCGCAGTTTCGCATGGGCCTGGTGGCGGCGCCCGCGCTGACGGCCAGGGCACCTCCGGCGTGACTGGGTGGCGGCCTTCGCAGCGGACTCTGCTGGTTGGACTCTTTGGGACAACAGGGACGGAATGCCGCGGACGGTCAGGGTTCGGACCTGGGCTGCCGGGTCTGGGACAGCATGGTGAGGGCAACCTGGGCCCCAAAGAGGTCAGACAGTGTGGTGACTGGTGAGGAACCCACAGTGAGGAAAGCGATAGGTCAAGGGAGGAGTGTGGAAACAGTGTGGGGTGGCGGGCGTGAAAACGATTCGTTGGAGGAGAAGGCGATACGAGGACAGAGGAGGAAACGTGGGAAAGTCAGTACAGTGGTGGAGCCAGGGCGGAGCAGCGCCAAGGGGCGGGAGTCAGGGGCGGGAGCCAGGAGCCGGGCGGGCGGAGCTGGGCGGGAGTCAGGGCGACGCCACCGAGGAGGAAGCCACAGGGAGGGCTTGAGGAGGAGGAGCCGGGACGCCATGATGAGACTCCATGGATTGAGGGTCGTGTTGAGCCCTTCTTCTTATGCTTCCTCCTCTTCCCCCTGGTCCAGATTCCCAGCGACGGCGGGGAGGCCTTCCTCAGACGCTTAGGCAAGGTATCCTCAGCTCGATTGGGGAGAAGCCTGCGTGACTTCTAAGGTTGGTCCACCTGTCACGCTAGAGTGTCGGGCATGACATGAGGCGCAGGTCACGTGCAGGACATTTATTGACCAAATAATAAAACAATAAAGAACAAAATCAAAATGAGGCTACAACCAAAAACCAAATAATCAAACAGACACTCAAAACACACAGGCAAACATAAACTGGCACAAGGGCTACAAACGGATAAGGGCTTACATGTACAACAGAGGAACAACACACCGACATCAGGAGGGTAATGTGAGGGTGGACCAACAGAAAACAATGGGAGAGACTGGGCTGAAACACTACACACAAACAAGGGGCTGGACCAATGAGAGACAAGGAACCAATGGGATGAAAGATCACAAAAACAAATCAATCAAGGACAACCAATGGGAAGGAGAGGGTGTGACTACAAAGAACTAACACACAGTGATCATCCAATCAGACACAATGGGAAGGTGGGATAGACTGAGGACAGAAGATAGTACACACAATATGGCCAACAATACAAACACAAAATGGACGCATATAATGGCTATGTAACACTAAACAGGAAACACACATCACAATGTTCCAAAGTCCAGGGGAGTCATGACACTCAAGAGCAACTTTTATGCAAATTTTATTGCTTTTGTGTTTGTGCGAAACGTTAACTTATATTGGGTTTTCTCAATTCGTAGTTACAGTATATAAAATTATAATACGGTGAAATTTTGATGAATGAGGCCCATTCTAGCTTGGAGAATATTCTGCTCTAGTTGAGCTCCTAAAAAATCTCAGCCCACAGATATATCTACATACACACACACACACACACACACACACCCTGCATTCTGCACAGCAACATCAGGTAAAGCAACTTAATCTCCCGTGGTTCCTTCTATTGACACTTAACGCCTAATTTCACCAAATCTTTTCATCAATACCGGACCGACTTGGGTACACACGACTCGCCCGTGCAGGCTCGCACTGCTCCCACAACATCTGCAAACCCTTTGTGCTCAACTCCCAGCTGATAAAACAACTTCAGCACTTCGATATTATCAATATTAATGTACTCTGACTCATATTTCATTTTCTGTTGACGCTTAGCAAACACGGCACTGATTCTGTCATTTCTTTCGCTCTATTCATCATGCTGCATGCTGTCAGGAGGCCTGCTTCATCACACACACATGCGGCTCATGGTGTGTAAGCCAGGTTGCCATGGTGGATCGAAACACGACACCTCACAGTGACATGTAAGCAGTGTTGGAGAAGCTGCAGTAGTTAGTTTAGAGCTGTGGGAGGTTAGGGACCCCGAGCTGGACCCGATGAAGGTTGCTGACCCCGTGTGCTGCTGTGGTCCCTGAGGAGAGCTGCTCTGGACCTAGAACTTTCTCTACTAGATGAACTGGACTGCACTTTAATGACTGAACGCTCACTTGGGTTCTATAGAGAATCAGCTGGGACTTGAACTGAACACTAAATTAATATTGAACTAATGCTAACTTATGTATTAAAGTTTAACACACCTGTACACATAACTGTACATACACACACAAGTGCAGTCCAGTCACCGAGAGGAGGACAAGAAAGAAAGAAAGAAAGAAATAAGAGGCAAGACTTGAGAGAAGTAGAGAGAAAGAAAGAAAGGAAGGAAGGAAAGAAGGAGACGAAAAAGAAAGGGAAAAAGGAGAAGGATTAAGAAAGAAAGAAAGAAAGAAAGAAAGAAAGGAAGGACTAAAAATGGGAGACAAAGGAAGAAAGAAAGAAAGAAAGAAAGAAAGAAAGGAAGGAAGGAAGGAAGCAAAAAGGAAGGAGAAATAAATAAATAAATAAATAAATAAATAAAGGAGAAAGGAAGGAAGGAAGGAAGGAAGGAAGGAGAAAGAAAGAAAGAAAGAAAGAAAGGAGAAAGAAAGAAAGAAAGAAAGGAAGGAAGGAAGGAAGGAAGAAGGAAGGAGAAAGAAAGAAAGAAAGAAAGAAAGGAAGAAGGAAGGAAGGAAGGAAGGAAGGAAGGGCGAAGGAAGGAGAAAGAAAAGAAAAGAAAAGAAAAAGAAAGAAAGGAAGGAAGGAAGGGCAAAGGAAGGAGAAAGAAAGAAAGAAAGAAAGAAAGAAAGAAAGAAAGAAAGAAAGAAAGAAAGGAGAAAGAAAGAAAGAAAGAAAGGAGGAAAGGAGGAAAGTAAGAATGAAGGAAGAAAGAAATTTAGCTAAAAGCGCTTTACTAACAGTGCTAGAGGAAGCCAAAGTAGTAATTTTAAGTCAGAATACTTGTACTGTGAAAGCAAAGTAGTGCATAAACTATTGATTCAATTTAAAGTAAATGAAGCACATTAACATGACATTTATCAAATCATTTTTACAGTCTACATAAAAGGTACACCATGCAGGCTACTAAAAACAAAAATAAAACTGAACCATAAAGGACACCAGAAATCAGTAAAGAAACGCTAAAATTAGTGTGATGTGCTTTCTCTTTTATTATCTAGTTATTATCACATCATTCTGGCCCACATGTAGACATGACTGACATGACCGACGAACTCCAAATAAACAGTTACATTAACGCAGGTGAGACGTAATAAAAGCGGGAATAACTTGCACTAAATCCTGGAATGAAAGACGAGACTTTCAGAAGTTGTTCTGTAAACTGCTTTGAGCAACAGCTGATATTTTGTTTGTCAAACTTAAAATGAGAATCAAAGATTGCGCCAAAGGACGCTTATATAACGTCCTGAAAAAAGCAGCTCCATGCAAGTGCTGACCGGTTCACACACATCTGAAATGACTTCTATCAACAGCTGCTAAAGCACAACGGTCCACATTCAGCAATATTTACTTACACTTTTTAAAAAATAATTTATTAAGAAAGTTCAGACATTTAAACAGTGTAATATTATAAATCTGACCAACACCCTTAGTTCCAAGTTGCTCCAGGGAGACTGACAGGGAGACAACGCTGTAAATCTATATATCTGATAAATGTCATCTATAAAACGGAAGGATGTAGTGGGGGTTGAACGGGACACACGTCGAATAAATCATTTACAAGAATTGAAAAGTTTTTTTCCCTACACACCATTCCTCACGCCTCGATCACCTTGCTCCTGTTGACCTGCAGTTCTCATGTGGTTTTTGGGATGAAAGAGCAGGGCTCATGAGCAGGTCTAAAGCTGCTCTCATCTGCCCTGTGTCTGCTTTGTTCCTCCGTTTGATCCGTTCTGACAGTCGGGATACAGGTGCCGTTTGAAGCCACTGTTTGCTCCTGACCCGGGAGCAGCCGTTTGCTTCTCTTAACAATGTTTTTCAGGTAAGCAGATCTGACGTGAATCAGAATAAAAGCAATGAGACCAAAAACGATCTGTTGGCTTTATTTAATCACTCGTAACATCATGCAACATTGCAACTTTATATTCATGTCATTTTGGAGACGATCTTATCCAGAACAATGTTATTACATTTATTTCAGCAATTTGGCATTAAGTATCAATTTCTTCATTAATCAGGTTTTTTTCCCATTCTATAATGTAAAAGAAAGTAAAACAATGCATGATTTGTTATCAAATAATTTTATTCTATATCCAGACGGATTCCTAATGGATAAAGAAGTGTTTCCACCTGCACAAACCTTATTGATCTTCATAAACTAAACCATAGAATGTCTCTGCATAATACCAACTCTGAATATCAATATGAATGTGAATGTGTTCATGTTCACGGTCTTGTGCAGACATCATTTTGGGAAAAATAAAATGTTTGCTTTTGGTGCGGAAGACTACTTTTTTCGCACTCCAAAAACTACTCAGGAATCGATAAGAGAATTGATAAGGAATTAGATTGATAGGCAGAATCGACAATGGCATTGATATTGATAAAATCTTTTCAATTCCCATCCCTGATCATTATAAGAATGAACATGTGAGCAATTTAACAACACATCATAGACTTAGCCCACTTTGACTTTTTATTAAATAGCTCAGCTACTGTATAAAGCGACTTGTGAATGTGCCGAGGACATCTATCCATGTAAATGTGACGGGCCGTCAGTCGGGAGCTCGTTTCTCTCATCGGAGCACACCAGGTTACTGGGTTTGGGAACAGCTTTTGGGGAAACACTCGGGCTCTCCTCGTTGCGCTCTCGCGGGTGGCAGAGTTTCTGAACGGTTTCTTGGGAAATAGATTTAGCTGCTGGGGATCTTGTGGCCATGGCAAATGAGCACCATCCTCTTTTTCTCTGGGCCTGGAAATGACAAAATAAGAGTGGAACGCTCTCTTTTCTGGCTTGTAATTTGCCATAATGGCAGACACATGGACTCACCATCTGCAGGCCTCCAGCAGGGGAAACGCGTCCGTTTACATCAAACACCTACATCTGTTTCTAACGGCACTACAAGGTGTTTCCTATCACTGCACACCCTGTAATCCATTATTTAATATTTTTGGAGCCGTTAGAATAGAAATGCCATTATGACTGTATAAATGAATGTAGAAGTGTATTGCAGCAGAAACTTTTTGGACTTCTTTTTGCACTAAAATGACATTTTTAACATTATCCCTTTGCCAAAACTCATATGCCACAAAAACAGAAATACGCATTATTGCAAAGTTACTCAACATGCAACATATACGATTTTATTGGTGAGAAAGTTTATAATATTTTCATATTATTCATATCTCTTCTTTCTCTCTCGCTCCTTCTCGCTGTCTTACTGTTTTCCTTCTGACTTCTTTCCTTTCTTTCTTTTTTTATTTACTTCCTTATACATCTTTCTTTTTCTTTCTTTCTTTCTTTCTTTCTTTCTTTCTTTCTTCCTCACACTCGGAGTCAGGTCCTTAACCTCCTGCACTTCTTAAACCAGAACAGTAAGCGTTTTGGTCAAATACCTAATTTTCAGGGAAAAAACTCCCAGTTAACGCTGTTTATCTCTCATTCTCAACAGTGAGCTCATGGAAAAGGTGAATAAAGTGTCCCATAATCCTTTTGGCCACCCGTCCCCTCCGAACCGGGCCGAGCAGCACATGGTTTTTCGGCGCTCGGCCTCGACGCGTTTGCGAACGTCACTCGGGACGTAATTTTGGATTAAAAGTGGGCTGCTTTTTCGTGCCTTTGGGGCGGATTTGTGTATTTCCCAGACAGACGAGACGTTTTCCCAAAGCACGTCTCATATTCTTTCTGGAGACTGGGGGCATTAAACGAGTTCAAAGCATCAAACAGCTTTGACAGGGGTAACGTGACACCTCCTGTGTGTGTGCGTGTGTGTGTATGTGTATAGTGAGGATACCGTCGGGCTACGCATACCTGTACAGGTAGCTGACACAAACAACCCACAGGTTACAGTTTGGAACATGTTACATTTTTGGAAGGAGGAAGGAGGAATGAGCGTCTTTCCACACAGCTGTTCTGCTTTTCACTTCGATTTTGTGGTTAAACTGATATATAACGGCATTTATTAGAGTGTCTTACTTTTACTAAGTAGCTGGACAATTCCTGAAGAAATTGTGATAAAAAGGTAGATAGAGATAAAAGTAAAAAGGAGAAATGATAAAGGCTCCCTCTGGATGTTTCTGCTGATTACAGTTGAGCTAGCTCACACTGGTATGAAAACTAATTGCACAGTTCTTCTTAATGGCGATGCCTCTTGTGGGCAAAACAGAGAATGACAGTGTTAATAATGGGAACAACATGGGAATTATATATATTTTCCTGAAATAAAGGGGGGAAAGAGGTTTGCAATTGCGGAGTTGGGGGGATAGAATGGGAAGAAATAATAAAAGAATAAAATCACAATTCCAAGAACAGTAAACTTGGGTTTAAGGGTTAAGGGTCTTGCACAGGGGACCAACAAAACTTTTTGGTTCCTAACCAAGTCCAGTCTTACTACTACAACTCCAACTCCACCCTTGTGTGGTAGTGTAATGGTTAGAGAGTTGGCTCCTTGATTGGAATTTCAGTTGTTCAAGACCCAGACTGGCAAAGGTGCCAGTGAGGTGCTCATGAGCAAGGTACCACCCCCAAGGATAGTTTGAAAATATTACTTTAAGAAACATGCTGGAAATGTACAGTATAACGTGGTTTTGCATAGCGGCAACCTTTAGCATCTCCTGGTTTAGTTTGTCTAAGTAAGTGGTCCCAAAAGGAGGGGCGTGGAGCTATTGCAGCAAGGCAAATGGCAGTCTCACAGCTAAAAACCGTACTTGACAAAATGTTTATGTCTTAATTTTTCTCTCATTGAGTGTAATGGTTAGTAAGTTGACCCTTTGATTAGAAGGTTCCATTCCTGAACCGGTAAAAGTGTCACTCAGGTACTCATGAACAAAGTAAAGTTCCCAAACACTGCTCCCCTGATGCTGCCAAATAAAAGTTGCCCACTATACGCTGACTGTAAGGCGATGGGTGACGAATAGCCCTGCTATTCGTATCTTCTAAATGGGGACTCTTGTGTGGGAGAGTAGAACGACGCTCAGTTAGAGCTGAAGATCAAAGTTGTGGGTTCTGGTGTGGCTCTGTTTTATCTCCAACACTACCACCATTGAGCCTCTGAGCAAGATCCTTAACTCCAGTTTGCTCCAGGGACACTGTCCTGTAATTAGAACCATGTAAGATGTAATTTTTGACAAGAGCATCTGCTCATTTCCATAAATTAAGTGTAAATCTAAATCTAAAGGCAGAACAACTGTGAGTAAAGATATTGTCATCTCCCCGTTTTTCAAAAAACACATCTATAACCACAAACTGTTCCTGTAATTACAAAATTTAAGATACTTAGTGTTGGGTAGTAACTAACTAAAATTAATGATGCTATTAACTATACCTTATTCAGTAGCTTATCCGTAGCAAAAGTATTTTCAGCTAGCAGATATTTGCGATTGTTGCCGAACTGGCAGAAGTGGCATCTGATAGGCTACATGAAAGTGAGTGATTGTTTGTCATTGTGAACACACCAAACACCACAACCAAATGTGAACTCTGCATTTGACCCATCCATGAAGGAGCACATGGGCAGTGCTTGAGAATGGTACCTTGCACCTCAGTGGTACACTTATTGTCCAGGATTCGAACCAGCAACCCTCCAGTCAATGGGCAAACACTCTATTAATGCTGTTACGCTATTAACTGCCCATGCAATACACGATCATTGGATGACAGTGCGCTCTTGGCAGCTGTGAGGTTAAGTCGGAAGATGAAGTTTACCTTGGTCAAGATGGAATCAAGAATACGTGGCTGTATTTATCTAAATGTGTGAGAGAAGGTGCAATGGACAGAGTTTACATATTTGATTTGAACTGAGAGGTGCTGCCGTCTCACAGCGAGAAGGTCCTGGGTTCGATCCCCGGGTCGGCTGTAGAGCTTTTATGTGTTGAGTTTGCACGCTCTCCCTGTGTTCATGTGAGTTTCCGCCGGGGGCTCTGGTTTCCTCCC
This sequence comes from Distichodus sexfasciatus, assembly GCA_032718565.1. Classification (NCBI taxonomy): domain Eukaryota; kingdom Metazoa; phylum Chordata; class Actinopteri; order Characiformes; family Distichodontidae; genus Distichodus; species Distichodus sexfasciatus. The sequence continues at coordinate 225,771 of JAVGVS010000355.1, read as the reverse complement.
ACAGTCCAAAAGCATATTAATTTTTACTGGATGAAACAGCTTGGATATAGTTAGCTACATTTTTTGCTGCTTATATTCTAGCTAACTATTATATTAAAACTAGTTTAGCTACTTTTAATCATAAGTAGCTTGTTGCTTGAAAAGCTACTGTATAAAGATACTGATTATTTCAATGAGATCATCTGACAAATGCCATGAACGTCTCTCTGCCTTTTTAACTGCATAAACCCTTCTATAAAAGCGCTAATCCTTCATCCAAGACCAGATTACATAAATTGTTAACAGGACACGACACACTCATTTCCTGATACATTAATCAACAAAAGATTGACATCTCACAAGATCTTTTAATCCCCTTTTGATCTCCTGAAGGGTGGAGACTTGACGCACAGGGCGTGGAAAAGGAGCAGGCATGACTGATGAGAAAGAGGCACAAAGTTGTTCTCGAATTCAAAAGAGAAAAGGGGGACACGGTGTCACACTCGCCATGCCAAAGCAATCGAAGCGTGGAATTTCATAAATATATTATCATAATTTAACCAAGCATAAATCTACTGCACAGACGATGCGCGTCTCGGATTGGAGTCTCTATTGGGAACGTAAAGCTGTGTTGGGAACGTTGTAAGAATATTTTTTACCTGCTAAATGGATATAAAAGAATATGTTTGAGCACTTTTGCAGTTAAGACGAGCTTCAACATTATGTTGTCAGCAGCAATATTTTGCGACTCATGGGATGCAGTTTGGGCAGAACTAAGCTGAACTTCCGAGCGCTTTCCAAAAAAGCCTCGCTGCCGTTTACAATGCTCTTACTTTTCCTCTATCTGTTCTACGCTTTACCGGGATTGTGTGACTCGGCACCGAAAGTCGGTAATCTGCAAACTTTTTTGAGCCTAAATGCGCCGACTCAAGCTCATTTAAAACTTTTATCGGCCGCCAAATCGCCGCGTAACGGGACCGACCGAGCCTCTCCGTTCCCCGGCGCGCTGTCACGGCCCGGGGTGAAGGGAAGCAGGGACGAGCGGGAGGAGGAGGAGGAGGAGCTGGAGAAAGGAGGAATATCAGTTTCTAATAGTTATGGAATTAAGAAATTTCCTCAAGCGATTATAATCGGCGTGAAGAAAGGTGGGACGCGCGCGCTGCTCGAGTTCCTGCGCGTGCATCCCGACGTGCGCGCGCTCGGAGCCGAACCCCACTTTTTCGACCGATTTTACGACAAGGGGCTCGAGTGGTACAGGTGAGATGAACTGAATTTTACGTAATTATTTAATAGGGGCAGTTGACAGTGTAACGGTTAGGGAGTTAGCCCTGTGACCAGAAGGTCGCCGGTTCAAGTCCCGGACCAGTAAAAGGTACCACTGAGGTACTCATGAGGAAGGTACCCACTGCTCCTTAATGGATGGGTCAAATGCATAAGTCACATTTGGTTGTGGTGCACTGTGTGGTGTGTTCACAATGACAAGTCCACCACTCAGACTAAATATTCGTCCCTAAATGTGCCCCTTAACAAATATTTATTGCGAAATTTTCTCTTTAGATGAAGTGTTACCTGTTCCTGAGTTTGCTGCATGTCAGAACACATGTGTCTGTTGGCGTAGGATCACTCAAACACCTTATTGTGTCAGACCCTTTTAGTCTCCTGGGTAAAATATTTCATATAGATGTCAATAAGTCCTCAAGGCCTGTAATGAAGGATGCAAATTGTGCTCAAATGAAGACAAGGCATATAGATTTACACGCCATTAAACACACGCAAACTGATGGATGTTTTTGGCATTATCTTGTCCTGCTTCCAGCCAAATAAGGGTTAGAAATCAGTCCATTACATTCACATTTACAGCATTTGCATTGACATTCTTATGCAGAGAGACATAAAATTGTCATTTGTTCAAAAGGAAAATGATAAAAATGGACTTGTATCCAATTTGAATGCAAAATGGGAAATTGGCGAATGACTTCTTATTCATTTGTCTCATTTTGTTTTTGAAAACAAAAATGGCAGAAAGACACTTTTTAAATTTGAACAAATAAATGAACAAATGACGCTCAGATTGCTAGAGCACACAAACACACCCCCTGCTTTGAAAGCATGGATTATATGTTGTTAAAAATGTGCCAACTTTTAAGTGTTATATAAAAGCCGGCAAAATATTAAATCACGACTTTAATGAGGTTGTAACTACTGTGTAAGTGATAAATTCTAATGGAAAAGATGACCTGGATGACCAAAGCTGTAATTTAGCTGCAGTTCTGCTCGGCTGCCAAAAGCGCGAATTAAAGAAACCACACTTGATGGTCTCCAGATGTCAGGAAGATCCTCAAGAATCTTTCGGCTAAAGAGAGTTGTCACAGCATGCTTTATTTCTAATCAGAATCAAAATCAAAACCAGGTTTTCGCCAATTTGGTTAAAAATGTACAAGAAATTAGCTCATTCATTAGTGTCTCTCTAGTAGGGCTGGACGATATCATTTCACATCAATATCACGATGAATTGAACATTTTACGATTGCGATTAATGAACAATTATTTTATTTAATTAAAAAATAATAATAACTGTAGAAACACACACAGGTGTAGCACAGACTGAATATCTGTGGAGTCATGTGACAGCTCACACATTAGTATGTTTTTAAGGGGCCGGTACATTAAAGAACCAAATGTAAAAAATAAACAAAATAACTAGTATGGGCAAGATTACATTGTCCATTTCAATTATTTTGGCCCATATTGGTTTATTTTGATTATAGCCATGGACAAAAACCGAACAACATAAAACCTAAAACAAATTAATTGTTCATTCAGTGTTCAATTAATTCTGATATTGATTTGAGGTCATATCACCCAGCTCTCATATAGTGAGAAAAACTTAAAGTCCACCACCAGAAAACAAATTTCTTGTATGGTTTTGATCCTACTTGCCAAATAATTGAAAGTGACTGATTATTTGTCATTGTGAACACACTACAGCACAGCACACAGTGCACTACAACAAAATGTGACCATTTAACCCGTCCGTCAATGTAATATATACTGTGAAAAACAGAAATATACAGAATAAAGACACTCGTACAGCAGATGACAGAAGTGTTCAGCCATTTATGAATATGAGGAAAGAAACTAATGTAGGACCTGTGTGTGTGTGTTTGTGTTTGTGTGTGTGTGTGAGTATTTGTGTGTGTGTATGAGAGGACGAAATGAGTGGAGTGAAATTGAAAAGTAGCCCTCAAATCCAACATTCACAGCTGCAATTTGATCCCGGGATGCTCCTCTCGTTCTTCACCGCTTTTAGCCTAGTTTTTTTCACACTACAAACATAAGACGAACACATGGCAACACTTTGCTGCTGATAATTTTAGTACCAAGCTCTCTTCTCTCTTTTTCTCTCTTCTCCCACACCTCTCCCTCGCTCCGACTCGGCCTGCTTCCGGACGCTCGCTATAGGAAGAGAGGAAGTGTGGAAGTGTTTGTGTGTGAATTCCTGTGGCAATCCTAGCCTGCAGAAGCCAACACAGGCACAGTGTGTGTGTTAGTGTAAATGTGTGTACCGTGTTTTTATGCATTGTGGGGACCTTTTGGGGCCTTTTTGTCCCCTAAAATCACTTTTATTGTTTTTTTTTATAGCTTTGTGGGGACATTTGAGAGGTCTCCATGACTTTATAGTAAATGTGCATGTTTTATTTGAGAAACTAAAAGAGGTAAAAGATGTGCGTTTGGTTACTGAGGTTAGGTGTAGGGTTAGAGTTAACTGTAGAATTATATACATCTAGTTATTATGGGAGTCTATGGAATGTCCCTACAAAGATAGTTGTACAAGTTTGTGTGTGTGTGTGTGTGTGTGTGTTAGGGGTGTGACGGATCTCTGAATCTACAGTGTGGTTCATGTTTCAATTGTTGTTTAATTATTAAGAAGAAAAGGTAAACATAATGATCAGCCATAACATTATAACCATTGGCCACTGACTACTGGTACTACTTTTAAAAATATAAAAATTAGTTTGGTGTAGCGTAGATTAGCACTCCCTTCCCCACTCCCGCTCTGGTTGACCCCAGCTGTTCAGCAGCTACTGTACTTACGCACATTTCCCACATCAAATAAAAGCTTAACACTTAATTCTTGAAACAATGAGAATGAAAACATAGGAAGCTGATCTGCTTGGAAAATGAGCGTGATGGATTTTAGCTCAGCAAAATGAGCGCCTGATTTAATGGGAGAATGATCTGTCTATCTTAGCTGAGTAACAAACGTTGACTGAAGCAGCCTTTGAAAGATGATGGTGAATTCAACTTCTAGACGTTAGCTTGCATCTGCAGAACAAATATGTACAACAAGAACATGAAGCTGGTAAAATAAGAGGTTTTCAACAAGCTAGATTTCTGCTGCTGCTTACATTTACCAACACACGTCAAACAGCACCATGACAACCAACCAGTCACTGATGAGAACGAACGAACAAGTTGCTGCTTCTAGTAACGCTGAAAAGGTTAAGAAATGCTACGCTCCACATTAGAGCTGTCTGAAATCTTATTACAGTAAAGCGTCCCCGCATGCTGAGAATATACTGAATGTTTCAAAGATTGTGTGTGTGTGTGTGCGTGCGCTTTTTTTAATTGCCCAGAGGAAGTCAGTGGCTACAGTAGTGGGCACGAAACCAGGGGCCTTTTCCTTAAAAGCTCTGTGTGCACAGCCACCTTATTACATACAGATGTGGACAAAGCGCGTGTGTGTGACAGCGATGATGTCTGAACGAGTGTGTGTTCCTCAAACTGACTTATGGCCTCTTTTCATCAAAGAGCAGCAGTGTATTGACTTCCCGTAGAGTGTTGGTTGGACAGACGTGGAGATTGCCTAAAATAATCACACTAACGCCTCTGATGAAAGTCCCTAGAACGCTCAGGCATAACCGATCTCGGCGTGAGGAATGAAGAGAGAACATTTGGCGTGCGTGAGAGAGTTCCACTTTTAATGAATGAATGATGCATAAAGGGAAAGATGCTTGTCTGAGTAGGCATGAGTCACTATGAGATTCAGAAATATCTCAAGAATATCACAGCTTTAAAATGTGTCATTTTTAAATATTTTGTTGATAAAACTTGTTGAACTTATTAAACACAATCTATTATAATAGTAGTAATAACAATAGATATAGTCCCCAAGTTACAATGGTTCGACATAAGATTTTTCTTACGTTGACAATAGCAATACGACAAAATTGTAAAAATATTCGTCAGAGATCAGTGTTTTTTGTGTAAGCGTACGTATTTTTACTGTGTTTTTGGTGTTTTAAAGCCCATTTTTAGTCACAAAAGCATGTATTCATTGTCTCGTCTTTCAAGTGTGTTTCCTGCCGGTAGCCATGTCTCGACTTTTCAAGTTTTGATGGGGTCATCGGGACACATATCCATCATAAGGTGGGGAATACTTGTAGACTGTAATGGCACAGAAACGATAACCAACCAGATGCCACTTCTGCCAATTCACCACCAATCAGAAACTTCTGAAACGCGTCTTAATAAAGAGTAACATCTTTTTGTAACAATGTAGCATTTTCCACACTGTATTGCTCCAACTTTGGAAATAGTTTGCAGGAATTTTTTAAACTTTTAACAGCTGCAGTGTCTTAAAACTAGCTTCATTACTTATTAGCTACTAAAACGGCAGTGGCCTCTTTAATTTTAGCTAGCTACTACCTGACATTATTGACAAACAAATTACAGCTCACACTGCAAGAAGTGGTTTTGGAAATTTTGGAAATTTATTTTTAGTCAGGCAATGAATTTTAATTTGCCAATTTCCTTATATTATACACACAGACATTTGTAATAACATCATATATGTATTTGAGTTTTCCAAATGTTTTCACATTTCCTTTTTCCGAGAAACCTTTGCTCTCGTATCTGCAGACGACTGACAACGTTCTGTCAGGAGAAATGGTCCGGAGTGACCTTAAAGCTCCGGGTCACGTGCAGAATGTCAAAGCAGACTCACAGCTGCATTCTTGCTTTCTTTTGTCGTCGTCGTCATGCTCGAGCGCTCGCTCTAAACTCCATTTACATCCTTCTTTCTGAGGGACTCGGGCAGACGTTTCAGCCGTTCCTCCGTTTAGGGGCAATTCCAGATTTCTTGACATTGACTTTTTTATGCACTCGACTTGTCAAGAAATTCACCCGAGGCATCACTTTTAAAGACAGGCTGACACTTTTTGAAATGGGGAAACATTTAAAAGCAAAGTTGCAACTTTTCCAACAAGGGGTGCGTTTTCCGAAAGTTGCTAACGTATTGCTAACTACTGAATGTTAGCAACGCTATGTTAGTTGCTAATTCACACTGTTAGTTTCTAATGTACACTATGTTAGTTGCTAATGTGCCCGTTTTTTTTTACACCCTGCATTGTTGGATTTTCAGCTAGCAGGTGTTTTTGATTGGTGCTGAATTGGCAGAAGTGGCATCTGACTGGCTTCCGTACCCTCATTGCATCACAGCACATTCTTGGCAGCTGTGAGATGTAGTCTGATGATGGAGTCCAAAACATTTTGATAAATACAGCCACATATTCTTGATTCCATTTTGACCTGTGAGGACTCTGTCTTTTCACTTCATTTGGCAGCCGCTGAGAGCGTTCCTCATTGCATCACAGTGTGCTCTAGACAGCTGAGAGATGGAGTTGGATCATGGCCAAGAGTCCGCTGTGATGCAATGAGGGACAGTCACTTTGCCTTCCAAACATCTTTCATTTAAAGCAGAGCCTTGTAACAACTTTGCTGGGAAGATATGGTCTTTAGTGGCTTTTTATTGTTTTTTTAAAGGATTGTGGAACAATACTTCTTCATAAGGCTCGGAAAACACTTCAGCAGGAAAACCAGGGCTCGGTATACCAACGCCACAACAAACCTGACGTAAGCGGAGTGACGCAATTATTCTATGTTTACGGCTGGACCGCAGTGCCGTGTGGATTTGGTTAATTAAATGACTTGTTTTCCAGTGTGGCTTTTGGGAAACACGTCCCACAAATTTAAAAGGAGCTTGTTCTCACACGAATATCTCACATAGAATAACAAACATGTAGAGCGGGCGTGCTGGCGGAGATCATGTCTTAAAATGCATATGAAGATGAGGCTAGTAGGGGCGTGATGATACATCGGTCTACATCGATACTTTGATTCAACGATAGCATCATAGCATCGGTCAAAAATGAAAATATAGCTCAGACGTCAGTATACATATATGATTCAAAAACGATTCATGCATTCCTAAAAATCGATTCATATTCTTCAGTTAACGTAACAGCACTAGTTTACGTTTTCCCCCGACACTTGTTCAGCTCTCCAATCCTATAGATGGCGCAATGTGTAAATCTGCCCTCATTTGCGTGTGCATCAAGGAAATGCAGTCAGTATGCGTATATATGCATAACATTTAGTAAAGTACATTTGATCAGTGTGATATATATATATATATTGCTCGGTACTTTTTTTGCTACAAAGGTTATTTGTGATTTGTGTGATTTGTTTTGTGAAGTAACTGTGACTGGTTTACAGCACCGTACATCTGTATCACATCAATCGCTGGCTCCTGAACTGAATCAAATATTTATATCTGTCTGTATCTGTCTGTCTAAAGAAAGATGTTTGCTTCTGAAGATGTCTTTAAATCTGGATAGAAGACCAGCTCCAACCAGTTCCACAAAAAAATCATTTCTATGTTTACTCTTTCTTTGAACTGTATTTCAAAATGGTTCTCAGAAGCAAAGCACTTCTTATTTTATTAAACCATAATCGTTCCTCAGGATTTTTTAGACAGTCGTATTAATGACTCGGGTCGGGTGATCAGAGAGGTGTTGCTGAGAAAAAATTCCCATTTGTAAAAGCAGATGCTGACATCAGGATGTTGACATCTCACCAATGAGCTGACCTTGCAACCCTGACACTGAAGGCCACTTCTAACTGAAATATGAAAATGCAGATTTGAATAGTTCATGGAGCAGGTTGATCATTGTATGGGACATTTAACGGATAAATTAAATACAGACAGATCTCATCATTCAGTCTAAAACCTTTTACTCTTTCTCACTAAGAGCGCGACTATTTGAGACTATCAGTGTGAAGTATTTAAAAGTAATTAAATCTCTGTCAACGCTGCTTTAGAAATGAACCATTTGGCTTGTATTGATATGGACACAGCTCTGGTATGTATTCAGTGAAATGTATGTGGATTTAAAATGTAAATATGCATGTAGCATGTGATAAAAACGTCACATTAAAGAGACATTTATCATCTTCCCACGCTAGACGTCTTCTGGCACTATTTTCAACCATAAAAATGCACTTTACATGCATTGATAATGCATGACTCGAGTATTGATCTGAGCAGATGAATTTTTCCCTCTTTGATTCTAATGCAAACTTCAGATTGATTGATGATAGGTTACAATCTGGGCGTCGTAATTAATTCAGCCCTGCACTTGAAGGTGATTTGCTGATACTATAGTAGCAATTTCAATACTGCTTGCCATTTTTGTACATATGGGAAGGACTTTTTTTTTGTTTAATGTACAGGCAAAGTTGTGTAAGATGGGATTCATCGATAAGCAACATGGGGGTGTTTGGTGGCGTAACGGTCGGGTGTTCGCCCTGTGATAAGAAGGTTGCATGTTTGAATCCAGGACCGGTAAAGTTACCACTGAAGTACTTATGAGCAAGGTACCATACAGAATAATTCTACATGCACACTCACACATGTAGACAGAAACAGATGCACGTGTATACTGATTTTTCCTAAATGCCTACATGCTCACGTCTGCATATGTGAAATTTTCCCCTTTGTTTAACCACAACACATGCAGACACACATCTGAGCTGCATATAAACACTTGCATTATGCTGAGCGGTGAACGAACCGTTACATATATAACATGTAACGTATAGCCTTGCATATGATTTCCAAACATCATCCATCTACCGACATGCAGTAAAAAGAGCAGCATATTTGGCACTGTAATATCTGCTCTTCCTATGCTCTTTAATTTTGGTTTTAAAAACAAATATTGGGTTTGGGTTTTGGTTTTAATGTGAAATGAAAAAGTTAAAATGAAATAAATGACACACAGATGTACTTTCTTCATCTAGCAGCGGAGGATGAGGTTTTGTGGAATGCTGTAATATAATAATTAAGTAAAGAAATTCGTACATATAATCAGTGGTAAATCACACACTCGTAACAGCAGGAATCTGTTTCCCGATAGCAACTATCCTCTTTTTCGGGACAACATTTCAGAACAGAGTCAAGTGTATTTTGCTCTTAATATCGTGTCAAACATAAGGTAATGAGTCACCCAGATTTGTGACGGCCAAACTTAAAAAGTGTGCTGCTTCTAATTATGCTGCCATGAGATGATATTTACGTACGGAAAAGTGCAGTAAACAAGCTGGGTTTGTTTTTGGAAAATTGTTTTCGCTAACACGTCTTTACTCTATGCCCCTCCTTTATTATTATTGTTGTTGTTGTTGTTGTTGTTGTTGTTATTATTATTATTATTATTATTATTATTATTAGAGTGAAGAACATTCTCTGCTGATGCCAAACACCTTATTCTGCATTAGCTGCTTTTGTGCTACCCCTTGAGACTTTTGCTTGGACCCTGCTATTTGTTGCTTGCAGCTACTGTACATTTATTATTGTAACGACCGGCGGGTGAACCCAAACGCAGAGTCGACAGAACCAGGTCACAGGCACAGGGGTAAATTGGCAAAAAGCAAAGAGTTTATTAAAGCACAGGTCAGAACCAGAAAACACTGTCCATGAAGCAAACAAATTCAAATCGCCAGAAGCAGAGGGGTAGTGAATTGCATATTGTATAGTTTAAAATGTTTATTGTTTAATGTATATTTTAGTATTTTTACTTATTTATTGTCTATACCATGTGCCTAGTTGTGCCACTGCCTATTTATTCTCTGTTCTACTGTTCTTTGTTTGTTTGCACTGGAAATAACCTGGAGCCACGTCGTCTCGTCTCTCTATGTATCTGTACAGTATATAGCAGAGATGACAATAAAGTTGACTTTGACTTTTTTTTAGTCCAAAAACTGAGAGCAAGGGTCAAAACGGAGATAGGTAAACACAAGGAGCGCTCGGTATGTAGCACTAGCCATGACAATACTTCACAAAGAATGGTGGTGGTACATGAAAGGCCTTATATACAGGTTCTGTGAATGTAATTGGCTAGAATTCTGGTGACGTTGATCTGGTAAACTGAGGTCATTGTGAAGGTCTGGAACTGGAGTCCTGGTCAGATGGCCTTTCTGGTGAGGTGGATTCCTCCCTCAGTCTGTGCTGGGATCTTACAATTATTATTATTATTATTATTAGGCTGGGTGTCGTTGCTGATTTCCTGAATTGATTCAATTCCGATTCACAAGGTCATGATCTGATTCAATTCTCTATTCGATTCGATATATATTTATTTTGAGATTTCTTTGCGTCAATACTAGTTTTGCTTGGTTATAAAATAACTTGTTTTAAAACCGAAGTGTTGCCAAACATCGGCCTTTAGGCCAGACGGTGATTTGAGCGGAGCAGCTTCTTGACCATGGCTCTATTTGGTTTTGGGTTTCACTGGTTTTATGAAATCTCCTTCTTGGCGATGGCGAAGTAGTGCATAACCGCAGAAAAAAGATCGATCCTTGATTTTGAATCAATATTGTTTGAGCGAGAATCGATGTTGATCGGTGAATCGAATTTTTGAACCCAGCCCTAATTGTTATTGTCACCCTTTTCCTCTTTATTTTTATGGTTTTAATTGTGTGTATTTATATTTATATATATATATATATATATATATATATATATATATATATATATATATATATATATACAGTAAAACCTCACCTTATGTTGCTAAGTGGTTCCAGAACACAAGACTTAAGCGACTTTATGTATATAAAGCTTGTATTGATCATTTACACTTGCTGGGTTTTTTTACTGGCATAAGTCTGAAAACTACTAAGAGTGATTTTTATTTATTCCTTTACTATTTTTGAATCAGCGACGTAACTTTGAGAAAGACGCACATTGAAATGACGCCATTCGAGGTAGTCAAAGTAACATCTGCTATATACTGTACAAGTACACAGAGAGATGAGACGGCTCCAGTTTTAACAGTGCAAAGAACAAAGGACAAATAAGGCACACAGATTAAACAATATATAAATAGAATATAAAATATACACTTTAAACTAGAAGTAGAAAGAACAACAATTTAGACGCAGTACTCAGCCTACAATTATGGTCTTATAAATATTTTAACAATGCTTAAAAATAAATATTAAATATATCAAATATTTCTGTGATCATCTCTGTATGTTCTATTCATGAGCAAGCTTAAAACCACAAAAGTTGGGGCAGTTGTTAGTGTAATTGTTAGAGAGTTGGCCCTGTAATCGGAGGGTCACAGGTTCAAGTCCCGAACTGGTAAAGGTACCACTGAGGTACCATCCCCATGCACCTGCTCCCCGGGTGCTGCCAAATACAAAGGCTGCCCGTTGCCCCTTCATGGATGGGTCAAATGCAGAGGTCACGTTTGGTTGTGGTGCACTGTGTGCTGTGTTCACAATGACAAAAAAATCACTCTCTTATAGATTTATTTTGAATCCCGGCGTGCTGATTAATGATTTTGGTTGGTGCCAGCATTAACTATGGATGAATCCAGCGAGACAGCTTTCAGTCACTGCATGACAAACAATACTTTTCTGAGGGTCTTTTAGAGACGTCGAAGAGGAGGACAAAGACGTAGACACACACACACACTCACACATACACACGCACACACTCTCAATCTCCTCCTGTCCTCCTCTTTTCCTGTCTCCTGCCTCACACCTCGGAGACAGACGCATTGATCTGCAATAATTGGTGCGCAAAGTCACACAAACATGGATATGTGATGCCAAGCTGAGAGAAGTGCATGGATTTTTCTTTTTACGTTCACCAGATTGCTCTTACAAGTGAAGCATGGCAGTGTTCAGCTGTTGAAAAACCCTGAGTGTGGCTCTTCACAGTTTGTTTTACATCTATAATAAGCTGGCTTGTTTTCTAACAAACTACATTTATTGAAAATATGATTAGTAGTTTTATATTTTTATGCATTTTCTCTTTGTACTGAAATATGGCCACAACAACATTTCACTGGCGTTTTATTTTTCATTATGAGAAATAAAATCCTCATAATTCTAATGACCAAACATTCAATTTCGGCAGGAACCTGATGCCCAGGACTCTGGACGGCCAGATCACCATGGAGAAGACGCCCAGCTACTTCGTCACCAAGGAGACACCATCCCGCCTTTGCGCCATGAACTGCGACACCAAACTCATCGTGGTGGTTCGCGACCCGGTGACCCGAGCCATTTCGGATTACACCCAGACCCTGACCAAAACCCCCAACCTGCCGTCCTTCCAGAGCCTGGCCTTCAAGAACTCGAGTTCGGGTGAAGTGGACGCCTCATGGAGCGCCATCCGAATCGGCATCTACGCCCGCCACCTGGAGAACTGGTTCCGGTACTTTCCACCCTCCAGCTTTCTGTTCGTCAGCGGTGAGCGTTTGGTTCTCGACCCGGCTGGCGAAGTGGGGCGCGTTCAGGACTTCCTGGGCCTCAAGCGCATCGTTGGTGACAAACATTTTTATTTCAACCAAACCAAAGGTTTCCCGTGCCTTAAAAAGCCGGAGGGAAGCAGCCGACCCCGATGCTTGGGCAAATCAAAAGGGAGGACTCACCCCCAAATTCCGGATGAGGCGATTCGGAAACTCAGAGATTTTTACCGACCGTACAATCGCAGGTTCTACCAAATGAGCGGTCAAGATTTCGGATGGGACTAGCGCAAACGAAGTGTTGGGGAGCAGCTAGCTAAAATTGCTGACGTTTCTAATGTTACTACTTAATTTCAGTAGCTTATTAGTAGTGAAGCTACTTTTAAAAGACTATAACTTTTCCAGTAACTAACTAGTAAATCGCAAACATTGTCATTTCAAAAAATATCGTTGTACTGATAAGCTACTGAAACAATAGCTACTAATGTGACTTCTTTTTTCAGTATCTTTTCCAGTAATTAACTATAAACAACACAGAATTGCAAAAACTGTCATTACAAAAATTGTATTGTTCTATGCTACTTAAATTGTTACAATAGTATCTACCAGTAGCTAACATAACTCCTTTTTTCAGTAGCTTATCGGTAGCAACTCTACTTTTAAAATATTGCAGCATTTCTAGTAGCTAATTACAAATAGCAATGTAGCATAAAAAATGCTATGTTGTTACAAAAACTACTGAAAAAAAAGTTACATTAGTAGAAACTTTTTCTAGTAGCTAATTAAAACTGTAGGTATTTTTCAAAAATTACCTATATTTAAAACATGGCAGAAATTATGTTGTTACGAAAATATTACAATTCCACCAATAATAATTTTTAAACAGCCGTCAAATTTGTAGCTACATTTTCAGTAGCTTTGCTATTTTTAAGCTACTGAATAAATAGTTACTAACATAACTATTTTTAGTAGCCTATCAGTAACAAAGCTACTTTTAAAATACTGTAACTTTTCTGGTAGCTTATTACAAATAACAGTGTAGCATAGAAAATGCTACGTCCAAAAATACTTTTCTACTGATAAGCTACTGAAAAAATAGCTACAAACAATGGTGTTTCAGTTGTGTTCCACTAGTGAATCTACTGAAAAAAGTAGTTACAAATGTAGCTTAAACCAAGTTACTTTTAAAATATTGTAGCTTTTCCAGTAGCTGTCTACAAATAGCAATGTGGCAGAATGCTACATCTTGTGGTGTAGCTAGCTACTATATTAAAACAGGAGTTTGGCTGTAGCTTAAATACTTTAAATTACATGTAGCTTGAAAAGCTGCCGTTTAAAAGTAGCTTCACCAACACTGATTGTCAGTGCTGCAAGATTTCGACAACATGTTAGTCGATGTTGATTTCAACCGGATGAACACTTTCTTCTGTGTACGAGATAATACGCGGGAAAACTGCGAATCCCGTTCGCGACTAGACCTGCGTCTGACGACAGCTGACAAGTCAGAATTTTCTGCATTGCTCAACTGTGTTATTGTTCAGAGACTCAATACTGAACTTTTGATATATAAAAAATTGACACTTGTAATGCAATAAGCTCCCCATGTACAGTATATTTAAAGTTGATAATTTTCTGTAAATACATTTTTTATTGTCTTTGTAAATTGTGTATGTGAAACTTAATTTTATTCTGTCTGGAACAGTTCTCATTATTCCTGTTTTCAAATATTCTGATGCCACAGATGCATGCTAAATTCTCTTTAGACCACATTTCTATAAGCATTAAATGCTTCATTCAAGTGTAAAAAAATGTATTAGATACATACGCTGTGAGTCAAGAAAAGCTTTTTAAAAAATTCAGAATTAAATTTGCAACCAAGTAATTAAAAGTTTAGCTAGAATATAGACACTTGTTACACAAAAAATTTACACCTGGAATTCAGTAAGCTCCTCTGTACAGCATATTTAAAGGTTTAAAAATTTCCTGTAAATACATTTTTGTCCATTGTTATAACTCAACACAGTATTGCGTAAATGTTCTTCCATTTGCTTGTTGTCGTCTGGTTTTCTGATTTTCACTTTCACATGAATACAATTTCTTGATGTTATGATAAAATTATAGGCACATTTTCCAAAGCTATACTGTACATTATACTACAACGTATTAGGGGTGGGGGTACAAATGGCGAATTAGGGCCATTCTAGATTTAAAAGTAAAAATTGAGGGGGGAGGATAAAATTTCGAGAAAAAACTCAGAAAAAAGTGTGATATTCTCAGAGATCATGACGTCGCAAATTTGCAAGTTTTATTCCATAAATGTGAGTATTTTTCTCGGAATTTTACCCCACTCCATCTTTTTATTTTCGATCTACAATGGCCCTAATACGCCGTCGTAACCCTTTAACAGAGAACAATAAAAAGTTGATTTTATGAACAAATTCAACAACAATTATCAAAACTCAAAGACATTTTGCTGCAGACTATTACAAATTACAAATGTAATTTTTGGGGGTTTGCAAAGTATTATAGCCAGGGGCAGATTAAGGTGTACAGGGCCCCCTAGGCTACATTTTCTGTTAGCCCCACCCCGGGTTCATTTTAATGATTTGATGTTTTTACTGGCCAATCGGGGCCCCCTGGCAGGCTGGCACACGTGAGGGCCCTTAGGTTTCAGCCATATCTAGCCTGTGTGTTAATCCGTGCCTGATTGTAGCTCCATGTGGAAGCACCGGTGCAAAACATCCCTTTTATTGAAAAGTAAAGTGTTCATGATGGCCACAAAACAACCGGAATCAATGATGTGCAGTGTGATTTCTTTGTGTATTGAATCAGGGTTGACTGCCTGGTGTGTTGGAGTAGTTCCTCAATTGACCACCAAGTAGATTTCACACATGTAGCAAAAGTTCAATTCCCCTGTAGAAGTTGTAAATTTATGTTCAATTTATCTCCTCTGTGAGATCTAGTGACCTGCTTGCTGTGATAAAACATCAGTCTGAGGTGAGATGTGATGGATGAGTCTCCCAGCAGCAATTATTTTACATTAGCTCATTAGGTGATGCCACTAATATAACACAGACATTAACATTACAATCTATTGAAGTGTATAGAAATAGACTTTACAATACTCCCTAATGACTACCGAGGCTAAAATATGCCTTTTGTTTATGCATCAAGTAGAAATGAAGCTGTATGTTGCTTAATCACTTAATATAATGTAATAAAATCTTCTGAAAGCAGCATACATGAATGTCCTGAATCTGATTTTTCCACGTAAGTTCTGCTCTTGTCTTTTGCAGTAAATAAGGCATGTTTCTGTGCTCCTTCCAGGTTGAGATACATTTCTCCTCTCAGCCATCGTGTCTCCAAAATCCACCGCCCTGCTTCTGATGCCGCTTGTAATCTGAAGCTCCGTCTTCAACCTCCAACACGTCCCGAGTGCGCCTATCTGTCAGCACACTTTCCTCAGGGAACAATTCTGACATCCACCACAAGCCACTCACTTTTATCAAGTTTTGTTGACCTTGTTTTTGTGGCCTTAATAATGGTGTCCGAGAGCTCGGTACAATCCCCAAAAAAGTAAAGCTGCAAAGTAACAAAATGTTTTTATTAAGTTGATGAACACAACGCAAGTGTGACAACATAAACAAAAGTGTTTCCATTTTTGGGGAGATGATTTTGAAGAGCGTGAGTTGCTGCACATACAGTATTACTATGTAGGAAGAAACCATGGTAACCGTTTATATCTCAAATTCACTCACTGGTTTCCAGTTGTAGCGCCATGCAATCAAGAAACATGTGACCTCCCAAAAAAGTCTCCTGAAACACTTGTGTTGTTGTGTTACATTTGCATTGTGTAACACAACACTTTTGTCACAGTTGTGTTGTTGAGTCACACTTGTGTTGTGTTACATTTGTTACACTTACGTTGTGTTACACTTGCATTGTGTTACACTTGTGTTGTTACAATTGTGTTGTTACACTTGCGTTGTGTTGCGTTACACTTGCTTTGTGTTGTGTTAGGCTTGCGTTGTGTTACATTTGTTATACTTGTGTTGTGTAGTGAAAGTGAGTGATTATTTGTCATTGTGAACACACCACAGCACAGCACACGGTGCACCACAACGAAATGTGAGCTCTGCATTTAACCCATCCGTGAAGGAGCAGTGGGCAGCTAACAAGCGCCCGGGGAGCAGTGCTTGGGGACGGTACCTTGCTCATAAGTACCTCAGCGGTAACTTTACCGGCCCTAGATTCGACCCTGCGACCTTCTGATCACGGGGCGAAGACCCTACCGTTACGCCACCAACTGCCCTAAAGTGTTATACTTGTTATACTTGTGTTGTGCTGTGTTACACTTGTGTTGTGTTACACTTGTGTTGTGTTGCATTGTGTTACACTTGTGTTGTGTTACACTTGTGTACTGTTGTTACACTTGTGTTGTGTTATACTTGTGTTATGTTGCATTGTGTTACAGATGTGTTGTGTTGGTTCAAACTTGTGTTGTGTTGTTACATTTGTGTTGTGTTGCGTCACACTTGCGTTGTGTCGTGTTACATTTCTGTTGTGTCATGTCTATTTGCAACATTTGTGAAGTTGCATGTGTTTTGTGTGTTAATGCAGCGCGTCTATGAATGTGCAGTGCATGTGTAAAATGTGGTGCATGTGTTGTCATTTTAATCAAAGTGTTTTGTGAGTGTGTGTAGCGTCTTCGTAACTGCACTGTGTCTTAATGTACATTATCAACTTGATTAATGTTTTGTTGCTTTGCAACACGTTTTGTATTTTAAATTGCATTGGTCTCTCTCAGCCACCGTAGTTTTGGGCTTCAAATCCGTTAATAAAACAGACAATGGGAATAATATAAAGCAGACAAACATTCCCAAACATTCAGCATTCTCATAGTCTAGCACCCCTGGTTTAAATTATTTATGGGAAAGAGAAATTGGTTGTTAAATCAAAACAGCCGAGGCCAAAAGTCCAACAAGAACTCGAAGAACTGTTAAGTGGCATAAGCACACTGTAGCTGTAATGGGAAATGACTGTAATTCATGCAGCGATCAAGAAAACACAATTAATGCCTGTTCTGCAGTAAAAATTCCACAATTTTAGATGATGACACTGTTCTCTTGACCTGTCAGTTCATCCCTGAAATGTGCAAATATTTGCATACTGTACTGCCCTCAAGTGGCACAGTCTTACTTACGTCTCAGCTGTAACATGCACATTTTATTGCATCATTTTATGCAAAACATTAGTTTATTGTATTAACTTTCTTAGGAAACCTATATATACGTTATATATAGCCTTAATGAAGAATCCTGTAAAAAAGATAAATAATTATAATAATAAGATGAAGAAGAATTAGTATTAAATTAAAATTGGAACTAAAATTCTGAACAAAAATTAATGTTTAAATTGCAAGTTTTATCCAGCTACAAACGGCATAACTCATGCCTCATAAACAAACACACAAGTACACAATTCACATTTATTTTATTAACAATTCTTGATGTAAATTTCCATCTATGGAATTTGTCAGATGTGCTTATACAGAGTGGTTGTGCATTCAGTTTAAAGGTAATGGTCTTTCCCCAGTGGTTAATTTCCATATACAACCAATAAACGTCATGATCATCAGATACAGAAATAAAAACTTTGTAAAAAGATTAACATTTTTTGAAAATTAGGTCATTCACCAATATTTTCTATTTTTATGTAAAACAGTAGAATTGAAGATAACACAATAAGCTAATGAGTGTATACACACCCATGCAATAAAATTGCACAAGAATGTTCTTTATTGCTTGTGGTTCTGTTTTTACCTAAGAACAGATCTCAAATAAGAAAACAATGGCTAACGTCAGAATCTTCATGAGAACTGTGATTTTCAAGAGCTTAAGAACAGCTGCTGAAGAATGTGGAACATCTCTTTTACAAATCAGGCATTCTTGAACGGATTCTCGGATGAAGCTGAAGAAAGTACTGTTTGCACTCAAAAAATCTTAAATGTAACAGTCTTTTTCCAGCTTTTATTATTAGTAATCTCACTTTCTGTGCCAATGCACTTCTCCAAAAACACCACAATTATACTTGAATGACTCATACTTTACAAAAAATCAGATTACAAAATATTTCAGCAGTGAAAAATTATTGCATATTCCAGTCGATGTGAATACGTGAGATCTGATATTTTTGCCCGTCTAGTTAAGAAGTGGAAGTTGCTCTGGATGAGGGTGGTGGTGGTTTAGTGGTTAGGATACTCGCCTCTGGGACAAGAGGTTGTTGGTTCGAATCCAACCTTCAGCACCACCACCACTAGGCCCCTGAGCATGACACTTAACCTCAAGTTAATTTCAGGGAAATGGAAGTTACCATAGAAGTAAATATCGTTGGTATAAGTTGGTATCGTAACGTTTATCAGAAGGTCGCCGGTTTGAATCCCAGACTGGTAAAGGAAACACTGAGGTACCTAATTTCGGTACATGAGTAAGGTACCGCTGCTCACCGCTCCTTCACAGATGGGTTGAATGCAGAGGTCACACTTCGTTGTATGTGCTGTGCTTTATTCACAATGACAAATAATCACTCATTCTCTTTCAATGATCATGCACTCAAAAGTTAACTTCTTTTGACTTAAGAAATCATCAATTGCGTCTTGCAACTTTGAAAGTCATAGTGACTAAATCCTCAATTCCAGCCTGAATCTCATCATGTTCCTGGACAGCTGAGACTCCTTTGGGGGTTCCTGTCAGAATCAAATCACCTTCTTCTAAAGAAATGATCTCACTAATGTAGCTGATGAGATACGGGATGGAGAAAATCATTTGATCCGTGCTTCCACTCTGCTTCAACACGTCGTTCACCTTCAGCCACAGCTTCACCTTCCCTGGATCGGGAATCTTCTCTTTGGGGATGAAGTCGCTGACTGGACACGACGTGTCGAAAGATTTAGCCAAAGTCCAGGGCAAACCCTTGGATTTACAGGCGTCCTGCGCGTCCCGGGCCGTCATGTCCAGGCACAGCGCGTAACCGGCCACGTGTTGCATGGCATCGCTTTGGGCGATGGCAGTGCCAGCTTTGCCAATCACCACCCCCAACTCCACTTCGTGGTGCAGATTTGAGGAGTAGTGTGGAACCAAAATTGGAGACCCCTCTTTTAAGTAGGCAGACGGAGGCTTGAGGAAGAGCACCGGCTCCGTGGGAACCGCGTTCTTCAACTCTTTGGCGTGATCCGCGTAATTTCTGCCCACGCAAATGATTTTTCTGCCCCTTTCCCAAAAACGGGAGATGTTTCTTGTGGCCATGATGGACTCAAATTAACCAGGACGGATATTAGCACAGTTTTTGGTGACCTTTAATCCATCCTCGCCCACTCATATGGAAGTTCCTACGGAGTGCGAGTAGTGACAAACAACCACGACTTTGTCAAAAAAAAAAAAAAAAGTAAATAGAATAAATGAAACGTAAATATCATATATGCAAATTTTGTATAAAAATGACGGCCCTGAAGCTACCGATTTAAACCTAACGTGAAAGCATAAAATAAAAAACGCGAAACGTCTCCTTCAGTGCGCGTCAAATCGCGTCCAACTAAATAAATAGTGCACTACATGTCAATAAAGAAGAAAGCCAAAGCAACATTTATGCTTCCCATTTGACCTGTTAAGTCGAATTTATCAATAAAGCACATTTAAACAACAGCAGTTTTCCCCACAATAATGTACAACTGAGACAGTAAAACTTTTTCCCAGTTTTATTTGTATAGCTCTTTTTTACAACTGCCATTGTCACAAAACTTTACTGTTACTATAACTAAAGCATTATTATTATTATTATTATTATTATTATTTATTATTATTATTATTATTATTATTATTATTATTATTATTATAAAACGTGAAAGTATAAAAGTCCACATTTTTTCATCGTTTAAAGTTGCACTTTTCACGGAAGTAGCACTTCATCATAGTCCCCTGCCAGCTATGACGTGCGACACTCCCCCGTTTCTGATTGGCTGCGCTGCTGTCATCGTCGTTGAAAGTGGGCGGAGTTTGTGCGCTAACAGAAGTTTAGAAAGTATAAGAAGTCCACATATAAAGTATAAGAAGTCCTCGTTTTTCATCGTTTTAAAGTCGCGCACTACATAGGGAATAGTACTCCGTCATAGTTCACCCCCCTTTCATTACGCGACACTCCCTCGTTTCTGATTGGCCGCGCTGCTGTCATCGTCGTTAAAAGTGGGCGGAGTTTGAGCGCGAGGCGAAGTTTCCACTTCCTGTGTGTTGTGTTGTGGTGTTTCCAGACAGCTGAGGGCTGCTATGTTAATCGGTCACTGCTGGCGAGTGGCTTCACCGCCAATTCTCCGGGCTGCAACATATAAATTCGGTATGTTTTGAAATAATTAAATCAGTCCGAACTTTACTACTTATACAGTCACGGAATATCGCAGTGAATAATCTGTATTTTGGTGTTATCTCCTAGCGATGACATGCATGTTTTTAAGTCATTATTACTGCCAATGTTTTGAGTGGAGCAGGCGGAGAAACAGAGCGATCTTTATTTATTTTAAGCATTCATAAGTATTTTACTTAACAACTTCTCAATGACATGTCTCGATGAGGGTAAACCGAAAATTATAAATTCACTAAATTAACCAAACCCAGATTAAAATTGTTTTGGGTGTTGACGCGGAATAAAGCGTTAAAATGTGAGGAGAGTAAATAAAAATGTATGACTTATTTTAAACTTATTACGTCCAAATTTTATAGTGTTGCTTTCACATAAGTTAATATAAGTGATGTTTATGCGTCTTATTTTGTTCTGTGTTTATGTTATTATACGACTGTATTCCTTGATCCAAAATTTTATTTATTTTATTTAACATAAAGTGTTAGTGTAATTTTATTGTGCAGTATTTCTTGTAGAGATGTGCAAATATGACAATAAAACTAGAAACTTGAAATCGAAACAATTGATCAGTTCAGTTGCGCATGCGCAAGTCATATCGCAAAAATTACGAATGCGATCAAAATTAAATCTATTAACAAATAAACGTTATGATGCATTGTTTCCTGCTTGGAAATAAGAAAATTTAAAAACTTTTACCCTTACTACAACTCATCTATAAGGAGGTGTTCAATTTAACACCATTTTCTCTATTTAAGAGTTCTTGGAGAGAAGCTGAAGAAAGTAATATTTGATAGTAATTTACTTTTGCATTGCCAATACACTTCTCTAAAAAAAAACACTTAAATATATATTCTTAGAATAATTCATGCTTTACAAATAGTCATTGGGTTAAAAAAAATCAGAGTGCATTACATTTTTAATTTATAAAAATGGCATATTGCGTCATCATTTATTCCAGTATCACGCCCCAAACAGACAATGAACAGTGTTTTACTTGTTGCCACATTAGCCCTATTGCAAAATAAGCCAGATCAGCGAACCCTTTATTGGGATGACGGTATGTTGAAAAACAAAAGAATAAGGTCTGGTAAACATGCACACAATAAGCTCAGACTATAATATGCAAAATTTAGAAATCTGGCATTTTGTAACTACATTTTTAAGTTATAAAAAGAGGACACATGGTCGTAGCCTTTATCCAGAAATAAGTCAGCAACTGACTACCAGCATGCATAATCACATTTCCACACCTGGGATGATAAAGGTGCACAAACACCTAATAGTCAACATTAAGATTAACAACCGCTCTGACCCCAACTGACCTGGGCCCTCATTTATCAATCATTCCTTAGAAACAGATCCTAAAATCCATCCCTACGAATGAAATTTAGAATGTTAAATGAGTACAATTTATTGAACGTGCAGGGGCGATCATACACATGTTTAATAGTAACAACGTTGATAAATCCCTGCGTTGTTAATCAGCTGCTAGAGTGCCATTCGGTCATTTACATAGTCATCAGAATGGTAACCACATCCTTGAAAACCCATGCAGAAAATCCTTGTTTTTTCACGAAAATAATGGCCAAGAGATCAAAAAAGAAACTTTTAAGCTGAGAGCTGAGATCAAAGGTCCTGCTGGGGTTAGAAATAGACCAAAATTGCAGTTTGGTTCTCACAGCTCAGGGGGCCAACCAATAAAAAAAAATACTGCCTGAGAGAAAGTAGAGGCAATGTTAAATGCAGTCGGGTCAGAGGGGAGGTCCCTGTCAGGAAAAAAAAAAGGTTTCATATCAAACTGAATACGGCCGTGTCTCGGCACACAGAGCCCAGTGCAGATACTTTTGAGCTAGCGACATCTGACCGCAGCGTGAATAGTGAGACTTTCAGTATTGCAGTTCTGTTCTACCACTAGATTCTGTGCAGTATGCATGGTCAGAGCTGTTCTTATATTTAAGAATATTTCTAAGTATAAGTACAAGATGGTAAATTCCGCCACTTTGCGTGAAAATGTTCTCACGCACAAAAAATACGCACAAATCTGTGCATAAGAACGCTTGATAAATGAGGGCCCTGGTGCTCAGGTGTGCGTTTTCCAAATAGCGATGACCGTTAGCTTTTAACTAACATGGTATAATACATCATTAAACTAAAACCTGAAGTATGAAATCGTAACAGCTTCCCAAAATTGTCATAACTCATACTACTGAATTATTGTTTATTTTTTAATTCTGTAGTAATATATATATATATATATATATATATATATATATATATATATATATATATATATATATATTTATGGCCTAAGTAAGTCTTTTGTGTCTTGTCAGCCCCTGCCCACATCCGAGCATCGCTGTTCCATTCAGCAGTTAGGAAGTCCTCTGTGGTAGAGCAGTCCGACATGAAGATAGAGCTGCTGCCCGCTCTCACCGACAACTACATGTACCTCCTCATCGACGAGGACACCAAGGAAGCCGCCATCGTCGACCCTGTGGAGCCCGGGAAGGTGAAAAAGTGTAAAAGCATAGTGGGGGTGTAACAATACATCAATTGACCAACCCATAACATTGCATTACCCTTATTCACCAACCGTCCTTAATGAGAAATTTGCTCTTAAGACCCACGTCCACAGTTTTCACCGACCTCCTGTTCCTCCTTTCACAGGAATAAAAATGTAATAAATGTCCATTACTATAGTTGTAAAAAGGGTTACCTGTGTTGGTTCAGGTTGTGGATGCTGTGAAGAAGCATGGCGTGAAGCTCAAAAGTGTCCTCACAACACATCATCACTGGTGAGAACAGCTTTATTTAGGAACTAGGTGACCTTCATGTGGCATCTCTTAAACGGGGTTCCTACGCAGTATAGAATTAAAATTTTTGTCATTTCCGGGTCTGGATAAGTATTTAAAAAAAGAAACAAGGGTCTGGTGAAATTTGTGTTTCCAGACTTTTGCTGCTACATAGTTGTCTAAAATGTAGCCTAAAATCTCCTGAAACCTGAAGTCTCCCAGCAGTAACTATTTTATGTTACACCATTAACGTTACGCAGACAAACATGACATCGGCGTGCCCCGGAACACATGTTTTGTGCAAGTTGAAACATTGCTGAATAAAATGCTGTGTGTTGAACGTGTCTGGGTTTAGTTTGAGTTGACGTGTGAGTGGTGGAGGAGCTACTTACCCAGCACTGCTACTAATACCCTCCTAAATATTATGATTATATGGTGATGTGCCACAATGTGAATAAAACAGTAGTTATTAATATGGTGTAGTCTTATGAAAGTATGAAAATTTTGAAATGGAAAATGTGTAGGAACGCTGATTTTAGGACTGCTCTTCAAATCTCTTGTTATCTAATGTTAACACTGCCGTCAGTCTGAATCTAACAGCAGATATTTGGTGTGTCTAGGCTTCATTTATTTTTTTTATCATCAGGGACCACGCTGGCGGTAACGAGAAGTTGGTGAAGCTGATTCCCGGGCTGACCGTGTACGGAGGAGATGACCGAGTTGGAGCCCTGACTCAAAAAGTCACTCACTACAACACTTTTAAAGTAAGTGCTGTGATAACGTTGTGGATTTTGAGCATTTTTGTGTTGCTTTTTTGTGTTGCTTTTTTGTGTTTACCACACTTCTCCATTTTTGGAATGAGGAGACGATGAAGTTAAACCTAATTTAAGGAAATATGTCTTTGTAGAATTAAAATGATCATACCGTGTTAATGACTAACAATTATGAGTGTAACAATACATCACTTAATCAATTCAATCATCAATTAACTCAACACATCGATACAAAATGAAAACATCGATCATGCATCATACATGTTGTTAGGTGACTTTATATTGAACATGTTTTAATTTTTATTAAAATAGAAGATTGTTTTTTACAAAATGCCTTGTATTAATAGCAATAATGTTAAGAATTCTGACATTTTATTTCAAATTCTGTGTATTGGCCTAGCTGAATATGTTTAAAGAGAGGACATTTTGACTAAAAGTTGATTAAAATGTAACTACTTATCAGCTACAACAACTAAAACTATGAAGCACAGGACGGACTATAGTGTGACTAACACCGGTATGCATTTTAACCTAAAGACAATGATCAGTTTGTTATTTATTAATGTTTTCTTTTGTGACATGATGTGGGCTACTTTTTTATTTAGTCCTGTTTGTCATGTTTTTAGGTCGGCTCTCTGAATGTAAAGTGTTTATTTACACCATGTCACACCAGCGGACACATCTGCTACTTTGTGACTAAAGACAAGAGTTCCGAACCTCCAGCCGTGTTCACAGGTCAGACAGATTTACTACATTTTTACTTATAAGTTTGTATATTTATATTAAGGCTGTTAATATATTTTTTGATTAAAAAATTTGCATTGTTTTGATGTATCGTCCGAGCATGTTGTCACAAATTGAAGTGATGTGGTTTATATACTGTGTAATGTAGATTTTCATTAACACTTAAAGGTTGTTATCAGGTGTTGTTTCATGTGTTTTTGATAAAGTTTTTCATTTAAAACAAAACATTTCTGGGTGAGAGGAAGATTTTACAGAATTGCTGCAAAAATGTGTCAAGCAAACATCTTGATTTACCTTAAAAATCGTTTTAATTTTTTTAAATATTTACATTTTAATAACACAGATGAAACTGGGCGTTGTTTTCACCCTGATGATTTCTCACACTGCCATTGGATGTACGCTCCCAAGATTAATGTCGTGTGTTAACACATTAATGCTCCCAGCATTAATCGATACACAAGTTTAATGGAATACATACATCTTGAATTTCTTTAATCCTTAGTTGTCTTCCTCAAAACTCATGTAGTTAACTTCACATTATTGTAAAATTTATTTGTGCTTGTGTGCAGGTGACACGCTTTTTGTGGCGGGCTGTGGGAAGTTTTTCGAGGGTACGGCTGATGAGATGTATAAGGCTTTGATAGACGTTTTAGGACGACTTCCACCAGAAACGGTGACAACAAATATTAAAACTCCAGCACTCACCTCTCATGCTCTCTGATTGTTCTCTTCTTTACTGATTCTTCTTCTTCTCCCCACTTTTAAGCTATTAAACTCCGTCTTCAGTTTTTGTCGTAGATAGAATGGTTATGCCTTCAGCTCATTGTGGAAAAAAATGGTGTTTCCATTAATGTTGTCATTCTCTATTTTTAAGGATAATCTAGTCTAGTTACAAATGAATCATTTCTGCTGAGCAGTATTTTTAGTAATTGCAGCAAAAAATTACTTTTGTATATATTATAATACAGGACGGTGTTTTTGTGTTTGCAGCGTGTGTACTGCGGTCATGAATACACCATCAACAACCTGAAATTTGCTCGTCACGTTGAACCAGACAACGAAGCCATCAGGAAAAAACTGGCATGGGCTAAGGTGAGCCGCTTCAACACAGGGCTGAGCAATTAACAGAAAATTAATCAAATGCGACATTCAGAACCTCTTGTCAAGGTAATCTTGCCCATGTTGGTTATTTCAAGTATTTTAAAAGTCTGTTAATTTGTTCTGTTAATACTTTCTCATACTTACTTGTTAGGAAACGTATGACAGCGGGGTGCCCACCATACCCTCAACACTGGCGGATGAGTTTACCTTCAATCCCTTCATGAGAGTCAGGTAAATACATACATTTTTCAAACTAAACCCAAAACGCAAGAAATGTGTTAAAAAAAATATTTGGTTCATTAAAACGTTTTCTTCTAGTTTTGGCTTTTGGTCTTAATTTAAAAAATGAATGACTGAATGATACACAGTTTGAATTTTTTTCATTTAGATTTTGGAAACAAGTATCCAAAAAAACAACATGGTTTCTGGGTTTTGTATTTTAGTTTAAATTTGAAAAACCAATGAATGAAAGATACACTGATTAATATCTCCCATCCCTAGTTTACATTTCAGTACCTTGTTGCTTTCAGTACTTAAAATACTTTACATTTACACTTTGCCGCAGAGAGAAGTCGGTACAGGGGCACGCCGGGACGAGTGACCCCATAGAAACCATGAGAATCATCCGGAAAGAGAAAGACGGCTTCAGAGTTCCCAAAGACTGAACTGTTGTGTAAATCGGACACTTCGGTTTGGGTATCGTCCACTACAGAGAATCTTAATGCACTTCTTGGTCTTATCAACAAAAGCTTGTTAATTAATGTTCCAAACCAACAATACTTTTAGTGGTAGAAGTACTAGAAAGTTCATTTTGGCATGTGCTTACAATTTACAACATGCACAAAATATTCACTTAATATTAATCAGTTAATCAGTTATGGATGTGTTGAAGAAAATCAGCTTATAAATCTGTTTCCCTCCCAATGTTAACTTCTTCCACTTCAAAATGCTTTCATATTTATATTTATTACGCTAGAGTTAAATGAATCAGTTTGTTTAGTGTGGCAGTATCTTGGCATAAATGAAACATAATTCATTTAATAATTATTGGAGAATTCTGTTTAATGAATGTATATGTGATGCCATACGTGCGGCCTGTTTTGGAGGTACAAATTCTGTTGAATATAAAGTTGAGGTATAAAAATATTTTGTGATGATAATCAGAAAGTCTATATAGGTTTCAACTCGCAGCAATACATTCAGTTTTGGTGTTTGAATATTGAATATATACAAATATTTTAAAATCGGAAAAGCTGCCATGGATTTGTGGACAGTGGTGATCGATAGCCATATTTATGTTGTAATTTTGAAATTTGTTTTTACTTGGTAAATTGGTGGATTAATGTGCAATGGTTTATTTTATAGATTGGACAAAATTATTTTATGATACGAGAGTGTTATTTGTGGTATAACAAGAAAAGTCACGAGACATGTACAGGTCCAGAGACGATGTTATTACGATGAATGTTCTGAAAATGTTACAAAATATATTAAATACAGCACAAAGCAGTTTTTATTTGTCATTTACAGAGAAAGTTCCAGCTTCTGAAAGTAAAATCTGTCAGATTTTCCTATCAAAATTTCTACAAGAGGTGCTAATGTTGCTAACAGTGAATGGAAGCTTATAGGGACTTTTATTATGACTCCACACTCGCTATAAAAGTCCCCTTTGGCTACCATTAGCACCACAAATAGAATACTCCATTAGAATATTTATACAGGCGTTCTGTCAGATTTTACTTTTTAAAGTCGTACTTTTCCACCCATGCTCATGTTTTGGTGTTTGATGCTGAATACTTTTATTTCACGTTTCAGCAGCGCTACTACTAACTCCTGTCATGATTATTTGAGCCGGTTTTGCACTTTCTGTCTTAAAAAGCAGCTAAAATAATGATTGTATTTCAGCGTGCTCAATAAAACACGTTTTACCACATCTTTATATTCATGTTTATTATTTTAACGTTCAATTGATCGTGCAAAACTGTTTAGCTGCGTCTGGAACGATTTATCTGCGTGGTTTATTAGCCAGACTGGAGCGGTGCGTCTTCAAAAACATTCCCCACATCGAGGCTCGTCGCTGTATAAACCGGTAAAATTAAAATTCATTTGCTTATGACGATTTTAATATCATGCATTATTATTATTTAACACGTAAAGTCGTCAATCTTATTCTTTTCCTATTTAAAAAAGCGTTTATGTTTTGGAGGAACCTTGATGTTACTCGACACAAGCATCAAAAACTTGCGAGGAAAAGTGAATTTTGCCAGCAAATAATGTGCATAAATGTCGAATTTCTTCATGTATTTGCTTCTATAGAGCCTTCTTATGGGATTTAATGTAGTCTTGAGGAATAGTGCTTACCTATATGTTGGCACATGTTGCAATAAATCTCTGTCTGTTGTCTGATTTTCTTAACAAAATATATAAATGACTTACACAGTGCTGAACCTTTCATAGAATGATGATAAAATGTCAGAATTGTTCATAGAATTGTTGATATTGTATCTTGAATCTGTTAAGTAAAAAAAAAATCTGATATTTATAATATTTCTACATGTTGCAGTAAATCACTGTATCTAGGGTCTGATTATTCTGGCAATATATAAAGAAACGAGTTGTGATTTTAGATTTTTTTGCACGATTTTAAACACTGCATTTGGAAAGACGCAA
This sequence comes from Distichodus sexfasciatus, assembly GCA_032718565.1. Taxonomy (NCBI): domain Eukaryota; kingdom Metazoa; phylum Chordata; class Actinopteri; order Characiformes; family Distichodontidae; genus Distichodus; species Distichodus sexfasciatus. The sequence goes on along the minus strand of JAVGVS010000355.1, from coordinate 196,704 downwards.
AGTATATTTGTAAAAAATCATCATCAGATGATTTATCCAATGTCTTTGTTTTCCTCAGTGCCTTGAGACTGGTTTTAAGGGAGAGATGAAGGTAAAAGTGATTTCCATTCTGGAAGACAACTACATGTACTTGGTGATAGACGAGCAGGGAAAAGAAGCTGTAGCTGTAGATCCTGCTGTACCTCACCGGGTAAGAAGATAAAACATGTCAAAATAAGAAATAAGACGCATGATGCCTTCACTTTAGAGGGGAAAAAATCTGTTCTTTTTCTCTGAATTAATGAGAAAGTTTTCATGCAGAAAATAATTCACTCATGAAGACTTTTATCTCTCAATTCAGAAGAACAGTGTGAACATGAAACTTTATCTTGTAAATCTGAGAAAAACCATCTAAAATTTCATCATCTATCTCAGCATTTTTTAAAAAGAAATGTGTTGTTTTTACCCCATGAAGTGAGTAAATGTTTGTGATTGTGAACACTGCACAACACACAGTGTAGCTATCTTGACCTCTGCATCTGAGCCATCCGTGAAGGAGGACGGTACCTTGATGATGACTACCTCAGTGGTAACTTTACCGGTCTGAGATTGAAACTGGTGACCTTCTGATCAAAGGGCGAACACCCTAACTGTTACACCACCAACTGTCCAGTTTAACAAGAGAAATAATCATCTCGTTATCTCATTAATTTAGAAATGCGGAGCAAACAACTTACTTGTTAATTCTGGAAAACGGGGTGATTTTTCCCCTTAATGAAAATATTATCTTGTTTATTAAGAAAAACAGCAAAGATTTCTCCCCGTGGAAATATTATCTAGTTATTTCAGAAAACCAGTGATGATAATTTCCCATTGAAAACATTATGATGTTTTTTCCACCGTAAAAACTTTCTCATTAATTCAGGAAAACTGAATGATTTTCTCTTTATTATATAAAACTTTATTCATTAAATGCGAAAATCAACAGTGGACTTGAAAACTTGATCTGGTTAATTCAGAAAAACAGAACAGATTTGTTCCTCGTGAAAAATGTCTTGTTAATTTAGAAAACAGCTGAATTTTTCCCCAAGTGAATTCATTATGCGTCTGTAGAAAAATTACATATGTCGTGTCAAGACTGAGATTGAAACTAAATTGCATTTTCAACAGCTGCTTGAGATTGTGCGGAGGGAGGGAGTGAGACTGTCTGCAGTGTTGACCACTCACCACCACTGGTAGGTCACCACACAAGTCATAAATTGCAGGCTCAGTCTGACACTACATCTGTGTGTTTCCTTCAGTTATTTTAACATCACAAAGATATACACTCTTTCAGTAGTAAAACATATTCCAGCTTTATTGGTTAACCATGTAAGCTCTGAGGCGTAAAGCAAACAAAATAATATAAGGCAGTACTTATATATTTTCAGTAATGTGCGCTACAAGACACTTTAAATCTGAATTTTAATGCCATTTTGGTATTAATTAAAAAATCCCCAACACCGCGAGACCTTCATTTGAGACGTTTTAAGGAAATCAAAAAGTTTTTTGAGTAAAAGCTATTTCCTACCGAGTGTGTGTCTAGTAGGGGTGTTGAAATTAATCACATAATCGATGCATCGCGATGCAGATGTGGACGATTCTGCATCGATGCAGTGGCAGCTCGTAATCGTTTTTAACGGAGGTTTTCAACCGGCGATCCTCTGCCCCTTACGGCGGCATTGCAGGTGGTCTGTGACATGCAGTCCCCCTTCACTACTGAACTCACTTTATAAAAATTATTCCTTTTTTATTTTTCAAAACATTTCCAACTGATTTGGGCACATTTTGAGGTTAATTCTGCATCTAAATTCTCTCTTTCTGCTTCTATTTCTAGTACAAGTTTAAAGTTTATATTTAATGCTCCATTTCTAGTTTAAAATGTATATTTTGTATTCTATTTATATATTTTTTGTTCTATATGCCCTATTTGTTCTTGCCCTATTTGTGTAAACTGGAGCCACGTCGTCTATATCTGAACAGAATATAGCAGAGATGACAAAGTTGACTTTGATCTTTATGAATAATGAATTTAATGCAAATATCTAAAAAGTAATACAAAAAATACTCCCTCCAACACTTAGTCTGAGTGGTGGTCCCTGGGACAGAACCAGTTGAAAACCCCTGGATTGTATCACACTGCTTGGTGATTTTCTGGCTGTGGCATAAAAATTCAGTAGCAACTATAGCTGCCCAACCTGTGATCCATGCCCAAGCTGCGTGCAATGTGAAGTAATTTAGAAAAACTGATTGCATGCATCGCAATCCATCGAGATATCAAATCGAATCTCTGACGTGATAATCGTAATCGAATCGTGAGACCAGTGAAGATTCACACCTCTAGTGTCTAGTCATTATGCTACACCACATCACCCTCCGCTGGATGTAGGATAAACTGCAGTAAACATTTTACAATGTCCTACTTCCACAATTATTTTGGTGAAAGTAACTCAAAAGTAATGCAGGAGTCGTGTAACGCATTACAATTCAGAGACAGTAATATTGGAATGGAACCAATTACTTTGAAATGACAGTAACTAGTCATCTATAATCAGACTCTCCAGGATTTCGCGATGTTGCGATCGCAACTATTAATACAAATTCAGCCAATCCCCGCAAATTCATAACTACCGTGCAATTTTTGTTGCTTTTAGAAGACACAGGAAATGTGATAAAACATCTCACATTTACTTGCTCTCGCAACTTTACTGAAACAACATTTTTATTATTATTTTTTATTTTTTTTTTTTTTTTTTACAAAAGCTGCCACAAAATAAGGCATTTTGGGCTGCAGCAATCTCAAAAAAGGCCCGCAAAGTCCCGGAGCGATGTACAGTGTAGTACAGCTTGGAATTAACCTGCACGATTCTGGTCCTGGTAAATAAAAGCTGTGGTGCTTGTCCTGGTTTAGATGTTTTATTGCCTGAATTTTAACAGGTAGAATTTATTAATCAAATGGTTAAAGACGCTCAATGTCCAACCAATCAAAAGCTATGCTCTTGCTTTTCCCCTCGTCTTTTTTTGCTGGTTAACGTGTGTGTTTTTAGGGACCATGCGCGAGGTAATGAAGCTTTGGTGAAGGAGCTTCCTGAGCTGAGAGTGTACGGAGGAGACGATCGCATAACAGGTCTGACTCATAAAGTCACAAACGGCCAGGAACTCAAGGTACCGTCACAGTCAATGGTCATTTCATTCCTGCAGGGTCGTGTCCCAGTGCAAGCTTTATTAATCTGGCCTCTGTCAGATTAATCGGACCACTGTCATGTCCGTACAGATACGGGGAGCAACTCTGATTTGAACTCTTCTCCCCTTTTTTTACCTGCAGTTCAGCACGATGAACGTGAGGTGTTTGTTCACTCCGTGCCACACCTCAGGACACATGTGCTACTTCATGTGGGAGGACGAGTGCAGCGACTCTCCTGCTGTCTTCACCGGTGGGTTGCTTGCTTACTTCTTATATTATGTAACACAGACCCTCCAGGATTTACTATTAACGCAAACTGGGGGGCACCAATGGAATAGCCTACGCTCCACTCGAGCACTGCTAGAAACTTGCTGTTTCCCAGCTGTAACCCCGAATTGAGAAGATTTGCAGCACAAAGCAAGCACACACCAGCCACTGAAAAGTGTCTGACTTGAGATGATCCTCTTTTAGGTTTTTTTCTTACTGGGAACTGGTAAATTTTCCCAGCCATTTTTGTGGAGACAGTTGTTTATTCTTGTTTATAACTTAAGTGTGCTCTTTATTTCTCCCACAGTGGTGAAATTGCACCATTTGTAATTGCATTTGTTTAGCGCAATTAAAAAAGAGAGTTGTATTTCAAATAAAGTTTGAATCTGAGCCTGTGTAGTTTGAATGGGGGGTGCTCAATAATGTTCCTATTTAGAAAAGGGGGGCCCTGCAGAAAATTTTGGGAACCACTGTATTAACCCAACTCACCCAGTCCCCGCAAATTCATTACTACCTGCAATTTTGACCATTTACCTCAACTTTTCCACAATTTTTGACCAATGATTGTCGTTTCCCGCAAAACGTGAAGCCGTACGTCAGCGAAGTCAATTCCCTGTTATGTTTAGAAACGTGTGATACAAACGCCTCACGTTTACCTTTGAAAATAACTAATAATAATGGTGAATAAAAATAATAGTGGTTTTGTTTCCATTCATTATAATGAATTTTTAAAAATTCTTTATAAACGGGGGCAAAATCACACTTTTTTTCGCAACTTTGACTTGCTCCTGCAACTTTATTGCAACCAAACCACAATTTTTTAGAAAAGCTGACGCAAAATCAGGCATTTTAGGCTTCAACAGTTTTTTAAAAGGAGGGACTGATAACAGATATGTAGTGCATGTTTTCTAGGGGTGTTTCATCACGATACGATATTATATCGATTCAACGGAAAGCAATTTGAAGTCTGTTGATATCACAACGTCTGTTACTATACGATTTCCATTCGATTAAATTCAGGAGCCCACGATGGAGGTGATGCAGATGTAAGATGCTGTAAATCTTAAAAAGGGAACGCTGTGAGTGTAATTACACTAAAAGCAAATGATCTCAGTAGCAAACAAATATAACATACCGGCGCCTATCCCGCGATCTTACGGGTGCAGGGCGGGGACCAAGCATAAATATCAACTCTAATATCATTTTTATTTCTGTATGTTACAAGCTTAAGAAAAGCTAGCTGTAGAGCTGCAACAATTAATCGATTCAATTGATTAAAATCGATTATTAGGATAGTTGGCATCTAAGGTAAAAATGGATTAGTTGGGTCCGCGTTATTATACACATACGTACAGTGGCTACTCCCTAATGTGGGGGCATTAAGCTGTGTCTTGCCGTCACAAAAACTGAATTAGTCGCGTAGAAACGCATAAATGTAACAAAAAAAACCCAAAAACTAAATAACCGTCCTTTAATCGTAATCGAGGTAAAATGTTATTAATGGTGATATTGATTCGAGGTGATATCGCCCAGCTCTGCTGTAGTTACAACGTTAATGTTTTCCAAGCTTCTGGGAGAAACTCTTTGTAGATGCAGAGACACGGCTCGTACGCACTTGATTAACTGTGTTTGTGGTTGTGGTTTTAAGGAGACACGCTGTTTGTAGGCGGCTGTGGCAAGTTCTTTGAGGGAACAGCAGAACAGATGTACCAAAACCTGACCGAGGTGCTGGGAACTCTGCCCCCCGACACGGTCAGTCACCACCGGCTAAATCATACTAGCTATTCATCATTAAAATTAAATACAGAGGAAGAGTAGCTAACTATATCCAAGCTGTTTCAGCCAGTAATACTTCATATTACTGTGGGATACTCTTAAAGCTAAACATAGATGTTACAAGAAATATAAAAATGTAGATTTTTTAAACAATATTTAATCACAACCAGGTTTGAGTGAGGTTTTGTAGGTAGAGTGTGTTTAGACACAACAGTAATGTGTGTTACTGACATATGTAACAAGTGTAATATTACTGAAAATGTATTCGCAATGCCGTACCTTACTGCGTTACAGCAAAACGTAATACATCACTGTAATTAATAGGGCTGGGTATCGTTGCTGATTTCCTGAATCGATTCGATTCCGATTCACAAGGTCATGATCCGATTCAATTCTCGATTCGATTCGATATCGATTTATTTAGAGATTTCTTTGCGTCAATACTAGTTTTGCTTGGTTATAAAATAACTTGTTTTAAAACCGAAGTGTTGCCAAACATCGGCCTTTAGGCCAGACGTTTTTATAGCTCTCCTTGCGCGGTCGCGAGAAGTAGTGCATAGCCGCAGGAAAAGATCGCTCCTCGAATTTTTGAATCGATATCGTATTTTTCGAACGAGAATCGATATTGATCGGTGAATCGATTTTTTGAACCCAGCCCTAGTAATTAAGTTAATTTTGTAACAAGTTAACCCCAAAACTGGCCATTTAAGTATCATCAGTGGAGCATAACGATTAAAACTGATTCATATTAATGTGAATACTTGTATTGTTTTCCAGAAAGTATTCTGCGGTCACGAGTACACCATTAAGAACCTGAAGTTCGCAGCAATGGTGGAACCGGAGAACGAGCGAGTGAAGGAGATGCTGAGCTGGGCCAGGGTGCGCTCACGTCTTACTTTCAGCTAGACACTGCTGCTTTTTTTCAAATAAAATAAGTGTTTTGTGTTAATGTCAATATTTTTAAGCAGGGATTATTTTGCTGTTCATCTCGTTAAGCACATGCTCCTCTTCTGAAGCGCAGCGACTGTTTTTCAGGCGAGAGACGACGATGACAAGCCCACGGTGCCGTCAACTTTACAGGACGAGTTTGAATACAACCCCTTCCTGCGCCTTTCGTGAGTCAACACTGCCCCAACATATACGATACGCCAACCCTTAGAATTTCAGGATTTGATTGCAATTATGAGGTCAGTGATTCAATATGATGTGTGGATGCATCTCGATGCAGCCCAGTTTTATTTTTTAGATATTTGCATTATATTCATTATTCATAAAGATTAAATATTGTAAATATTGATTTTCTTTTTGTTATTTTCAATTTTATTAACAGATTAATTCAAATATTTAGTTCTAAAACCTAGTTTTAGATTTAGCTGGAAGTAATGTATTACTTTTTGCTGTAACGCAGGCATTATTTAAACATTTTCATTAATATTATACTTGTTACATATTTCAGTAATGTGCATTATAACACTTTTAACCCCACATTTAGTGTATGTCTACAGTCATTACGCCCTCCACTGGATGTAGAATGAACTGCAGTAAATTACATTTTGCCAAGTCCAACTCGCATAGTTATTTTGGTGAAAATAACTCAAAGGTAATGCAGGAGTCGTGACGCATTACAATTCAGACACAGTAATATTGTAATGGAACCAATTACCTTGTAATAACAGTAACTATATCATCTATAATCAATTAAATTCTGGAAGTAACTTGATCACTATATTTAGGTTTACATATATAGCATTTAGCAGACGCTCTTATCGAGAGCGACTTTCATTTCCCTAATTTCAGGGACAGTCTCTCTGAGAGCGACTTGGGGTTAAGGGTCTTGCTCAGGGACTCGGAGAGTGTAATGCCAGGGGTAGCACTCGAACCCACGACCGCTTGGTCCAGAGGCAAGTGTCCTAATCACTAGGCCACCAACACTATATATATGTAATATGTTTATAAATATCTGACCCTCCACGGCAAAACCAGTCGCTTGTCGCAACGGAGGTTTCCGAGAAAAGCAAGGGTTTATGTTGCGTGGGGTAAAATGTTGGATTTTTTGTGTTTAGTGTTTTGAAACAGTGGAAGGTCTATACTGTACTGTTGTGAAAATTCAGCAAAATAAATTTGGCTGAAAAACTTACCCTTTCCATCCTAAAAACGTATCTCAAGATTCCAAGTTATCATAAATCCATGCACAATTTGTTCTTCAAATAAAACCAAAACCCCAAAACATGGTTTATTCTCCCCACTATTCATTTCCAGAATTTATATATTATATATTTGGTCCTCGGTGTAAATGAGAAAATCCTCCTCACGTACTTGCCGTTTCCACGGAAGAGGATTAGGGCCACTAAAAACAACAAAAAAGGGTCATAGCTTATTCTGAGAATAAAGTCAGAATTCTGACTTTTTTCCTCACAATTCTGACTTTAATCTCACAATTCTGACTTTTTTCCTCACAATTCTGACTTTAATCTCACAATACTGACTTTTTTCCTCACAATTCTGACTTTAATCTCACAATTCTGACTTTTTTTCTTTTGAGATTAATTGTGAGATTAAAGTCAGAATTGTGAGGAAAAAAGTCAGAATTGTGAGGAAAAAAGTCAGAATTGTGAGATTAAAGTCAGAATTGTGAGAAAAAAGTCAAAATTGTGAGAAAAAAAGTCAAAATTGTGAGATTAAATTCTGACTTTATTCTCAGAATAAGCTATGACCCTTTTTTTGTGGCCCTAATCCTCTTCCGTACGTTTCCGTGTTACTGTGTGAACAGTGTGAAATTAAACATGACTTTTCTTCCTTTTCTTGTACTTGTTAACGCCGCTAGTATTTGATCACGCGCTACATAATCATCTACACTAACGTTCTCGATCCTCCGTCCTGCTTACAGAGAGGAAAGTGTGCAGAAGTTCACGGGGAAGACGGATCCGGTGGAGGTTCTGCGAGTGTTGAGGAGGGAGAAGGACAAGCTGAAGAAGCCGAAAGAGAGAGTTGTGCCTCATGCCATGCTGGCTCTTGAGTGGGCTTTACTGCAGCCGTAAACACACTCCACTCATCTTCATCAGCATCACCCCGGTATGAAAGAGTAAACGTCTTTAAAACGATGTCATAAATCGAGTCCGAGTCAAGGAGGAAACCTTTGGGTATTAAAAAAAATCATATTCTGATGGAATCGAAAAAAATCTAAACTGAAACTTCGTTTCTAGAAAAATTGCCTCGACCATTTTTTGTACTCAAATTATTTGAGTTATTCAAATAATCGTTTCAGCCCTAGAAACAGAAAAGGCAAAGAACCTACTGGATGTACACAAAGCTAAAACTAGACTTAAAATAATGAGTATAAATAATTAATATATCCTGTAAAGCTTTACTTTTAAGTTTAAACAGATGCACTATTTTTATTGTGTGTAGTGTTTTAACGCACTCTTAAATATAGTCCTAATTACAATTTAGACGAACAGTTTCCCAGACTTAAGCCTAAGCCCATGTTGAAGAAATACACAGTTCTCAGTGCCATCTTCACATTGTCCATCAACTTAGAAACCTAAACACTGAAAACTTATTAAAGGTGGTTGTAACTGCATAAATGATTGTTTAATAAAAGTAAATAAAAGCAGTAGGTTCACATGATAAATTGATCATATTTTACATTCTTTACAGTGTGGAGGAGATCAGCACACAGTGGGAATTTGGTGCTTGAGTGAAACTTCTAACCTTTTAAATGAAATGTAATTTCACAAACTCAGCTCAAGCTCAAAGTCTCCTCTCGGACACGGACTCGGCGTTTTCTCTAATCATAAGCCATGAGAGGTTTCGCTTGTGTGGTGAAAATATTGCACATTAACCATGAAAACTGTGCAGGCTGAATAACTGTATGACTGATTTACTTTGCAATATTTTAAATAACGCACATTTCTCCGTTTCGCACTCTAAAAGGCAGCATGGTTCAGTTGTACCCCTTTTCCCCTCCTGCTTGTTTACATTTTTGCACATGCTAAAAATTCTGTAAATAAGATATGAAAATTATATCAAATATTTATTGCATTTACTGATCCTGGATGCAGGGCTTTAATAAAATGGCATTTTGCATTGAATACGATTTTACATTGAAACCTCAGCAAACCTTTCTTTAATAAACGGTAATTAAGCACAGTTTAATATGACATGTCTTTATTGATCTGTTCTCATAATTATTCAATAAATATAACAAGACGGATTATATACACGTTTGTCTATTCATACGTGTTTGTAACATAACTTTGTTGAAATATATGAATTATATACAGAACTCAGACGGGTTTAAGGCAAATTGTGCTTTGGTTTAATTAATCTGACCACAGGTTTAACTGATCCCACCACGTCTGGTGTGTAAAATGGTTTAGATCAGACGAATTCAGGTGTTACTTCGTCACTTTGGTCTGAATTTTGGAAAGTAGCGTTCACATCTCAGCTTCACATCCAGCTGGTTTTATATCAGAACTTACACGTCTACGGTTTTACAAAGTGAACCAGACTTTAAGAATGAAGACCACTGTCTAAATGCAGTTTGTGAAGTCCACTAGAGATGCATTTCCTCAAGAAAACGCCAGTGTGATTACTCAGGTTTTGTAGCTGTGACCCGAAAACCTTCTAAGAAGAAAGACTTTGATTAAGATGCAGGGAAGTGAATGAGGAACGAACGAGGGATGAATTCAGTAGGAAAAAGACGAGTGCAGGTGGAAACAGATGGAGATGTGTGTTCAGTGAGGTGGTCTGAGGCGTCATAAGAACCGTGTTGACTGTCGAGTGAAAACAGGTTTCAAGTCTCAAATCTCATGTACTCTTAATGAGAGAAAACCAGTGGGTTCCTATGAGGGAAAAATAAACAGCAGGAAAAAATGATGAAAAAGACGAGTGTGGGTCATGACGGTTACAGATATGTGAAGAGTTACAGATACTCGAATCACGTCCAATCTGGTGGCTTTGTGAAGAACGGCGGCCGAGGAATAAAGCAATGAAATTTGAGCTCCATGATAGTTTATGAGAAAAAAATGGACGGAAAAAAGGACAGAACTCACAAACGAGTGCACGTATCAAAAACGTGTATAAAAGCACCCCACGTTGCTATAGACCACACGTTTTAGAGTCGGAATGAACTTTCTAGCACAAAAACTGTAGGTGGAGCAGCGGTCAGAAAAAGTCAGTCCCTCCAGGATTTCACGGGCCTTTCTGAGATTGTTGAGGCCTAAAATGCCTGATTTTCTAAAAAATTGCGATGAAAGTTGTGGTGTTTTAAAGCGTCTTGTTGCAATAAAGTCAACGTTGTGGAAGATTTTGCGATTTTGTCCCCCTTTATAATGATTCTCTAACAATTAATTAAATGAAGGAAACAAAAGCACTATTATTTTTATTAACCATTAATCATTTAGTTGTTTTTGAAGGTAAATGTAAGGCGTTTATCACACGTTTCCTGCGTCTTCTAAACATAACAAGGAAGCGAGTTTGCTGACGTGTGGCTCAACGTTTAGCGGGAAACGACAATGTTTGGTCAAAAAATGCAGAAAAGTTGTGGTAATTGGTCAAAATTGCACGGTCGTAATGAATTCGCAGGGACTGGCCGAATTTGCGTTAATAGTAGCGATGGCAACATCGGAAATCCTAGAGAGTCTGAAAAGTGGATGGAACAAAAATCAAACAATGATATGTTAAAAAAAATAATAATAACAATAAATAATAATAATTAAAAAAACACAATGATGTGTGATTTTTCAAGAATAATTTTTTACAAATCTTTCAACATTTTTCAGATGTAAAGCATGAAATTTAGACAGTGTTCTCCACTCTTCAAGCCCGATCCTATACTGCATGTACGTTTACACACTTCACTGACGTGCTGATTTGTTAAAGTGACTGTGACAAACGGCTCAGGACCCAATAATATATGTGTTTATTCAGTGTGATACACGGTGACCGCTGCTCTTACGACTTCATCACCTCTCCTCATCTTCACCACTTGATGGTGAGGCGGTTGGTGTTCTTCTCCACGCCGTGGTACTGTGTGTGCAGCAGCTGCCTCGCTCTCTCCCGCCCCACCGTCTCCAACCAGGTCCTGTAGAGCTCGGCCGCGTGGCGGTCCTGCTCCGGGTCGGACGGCCGCTCGGTCCGGTACGCCTCCTCCACCCGCTGCAGCAGCTCCTTGCCAGACTGATCCGGCCCGGGTTTTAGCTGCCCTCCTCCGTTAAGACAGCCTGAAAAACAGGAGTGTCCAACTCAAAACACAACGTGGACCGAAATTAAAGAGCGGGTTTAAACCGAGGGCCGAACTGCGTTAATATTGATTGGAAAAACTGGTTTTAATTTAAAAAACATATATTCTCCACTACAGAAGTATTATATTAAATACTTCGTGCTTTGACAGTACGTTTGTTTTTTACTACGGTGGGTTTTCTTGGTCCCCTTAGCCTACGATTTGTATATATTTTACTCATATCACGACACCTACTTTTAATAATTCTTGTGTCAGAGGAATAATTATGGCCACAACGTGTTCAAAACTAGACTTGAAAAGCTTTGCTTTCCAATTTTGCAGTCCAATTTACATGCAAATCACCTCCTTCAACTATGTATCTAGAGAAGTGTATTGTCCTCATGTGTACCTGAAGGACAGGCCATGACTTCCACAAAGTGGTACGGTGACTTTCCCCTCTTCAGCTTCTGCACCAGGTTCTGAATGTTCCGGAAGCCGTAGGTTGCTGCAAAGCGGAGGAGAACCGTGCCGTCTTTCTCCAGGGTGACTTCTTGGAAGTCTTTGTTCCTGCATATATACAGTATATGAGTGCTTTATGTGAATCTGGAGGATTCCGCCAGGTGGCAGTGTGAGAATTTATTACGGTGAGAAAACAACGTCCAGTTTTGTTGTGTAGTTGGAATGTAAATCATTGTTGAGATTGTAAACAATTAACGATTGAGGCAGTTGGTGGTGTAACGGTTAGGGAGTTGGCCTCTTGATAAAAGGGTCAGTGATTCAGGTCCCGGATCAGTAAAGGTACCACTGAGGTACCTTTACTCCCCAAAAGCTGCTTCTTCTTGGATGGGTCAAACGCAGATGTCACATTGTGTTCACAACGATAAATGATCACTCCCTTTAACAGATATCTTAATGATATTTTCACCCAACGTGATGACTGTTTATATTAATACAGATCAAGTAAATGTTTGGACGTTTAGCCCGTGCAGTGAGCATGGCTTGCGAGTCAGAATGTGGCCACTTACTTGAGTGTTTTGTACGTGAGCTCCTTCACGTCGACTCCGAACAGCTGCCTGGCGGCGTGTGTGTAGACGTGATGAAGATAACCTCCTGAAGCGCTGCCGGCGTGACACAGCAGCTCCTCACCACACACACTGCTCAACCTGCACGCACAACAAAACACCGGAAAAGCTCAAATCAATTACACATGCACCGATCCAACTTTTTCAGTTCTGAAAACGATGCCAATAGTTGTGCTTTGGGTATGGGCCGATCCCGAGTACTGATCCGATACCAGTTGGGTATCTCTCTGTGACTACGAGACTGTTATGCTGAGGGAAATACTTGACTTAAATACTGTTATTCTAATCAGAACAATTTAAAATGATACAGTATATGCTCAATTATTTATTATTAAAATAACATCTCATGAATGATTGGTTTAAACACAGTTGTGTAATTTAGTGACGCTCCCTAATCCTGCGGCACTAAAAGCATCAGGAACACAGAGATTGTGAGCGAGAGCTGGTGTTGTTCAGGAAATTCAACAGTATAATGGTGTGATGTGCTTTTGGGCTTGTAGTGTGTTGTGTTGCTTGTTCTGTTGATTGTCATATCAATATGTAGGAATTAGTGTGAATGTCGCACAATAAACCAGCTTTACCACAGTAACACTTCTCATGTAGAACAAACTGAGTGCAAACATAAACTAACCTACAATTTAATTAAACAGATCGGCTCCATAGATCGGCCCAGTGCCACCGATACCCGATCTTAAAACCTTGCAGTAAGAACAAGATTTTATTCTTCACACACAAACCGAAGGGTTCCTGCCTTTCCTGTCTGATAAATCATAAACAGCAGCTCGTACTGTAGGAAAAGTAGAACGTAAAATGTTTCGGTTACTTCCTGAAACCAGAAACCCATACAAGGAGGAAACTTACACTGTGTCTAAAGGTGCTGGGTCGACATCGTTCAGCGATACACCTTCCTGTTCCAGCATCTTCAAAACCTCGCCTGTGAACCAACAGCACATCATTACTAAGGCTTTAACGCTTGTACACTGATTTCAGCGTCTCAAATATCACTCCTAATCTTCACCTGAAGTAATCACACAATCCACCTCTCGGGTGTCCAACTCGCCCAGGTAGAAATCCGGTCTGGAAGCTTCCAGTTTCTTGTCATAGCAAGGCATCACGGTGACATGATAAATCTTCTGCGGTTCGAGTCCCTGTGCAGGTTAAAAGCAGACGTGTTTCACTGTGTATAAAGTTTCATCAATGGACAGTTTGCTACAGTACAATTCCAACTCAGTAGCCAGGTATCGATATGAGACAATAAGGGCTATGCGTTATGACAAAACAGGTGTTTTACTGTCAATTGCATAAACATATAGGTGATTTGTGGGACCTCTGGCGTTCCATTTCAAGTCAAAAGTCAAAGTAAGCTTTATTTTTATCTCTGCTATATACTGTACAAGTACACAGAGAGACGAGACGACATGGCTTCAGTTTTAACAGCACAAAGAACAAATAAGGCACATAAAATAAGCAAAATATAAATGGAATATAATATATAGAATAGAATATAAATAGTAGCGTGTATGGAGTGTTTCAGGGGCGTGTGTAGGCAGAGTTGAATGCGCACCGTACTTTGCACTATATTGAGATATATATTGGTAGTGGGACATGAAACAGTTTATATTGGGATATGACATTTTGGTCTCATTGCACAGCCTTAATTTGACATCTTCATTCTTGAGCTCAACCAGACATTTAAGTGAAAGACAAACTTCTCTTTTAATAAAATAATTCTTTCCTCAATGACTAGACTTTCGATGTTTTCAGGTTTGGATCGATGCTATCCGAGTACCGTATCGTTACACACCTACTGTGCAACAATATATGCTAAGCCTGACATTTAAAGAAGACTCCAATATCAAAGACTAGAGTCTCCAAGTGGAGTCTCTTTAAATGCTGTATTCTATTCTCCAATATCAAGGATGTTTACAAATGGGAGTGTTTCTACCTGCTGTGAGGCAAAGTAGTGTTTGACCAGGGAGCCCATGATCTGCTGTGGTGAGCGAGTGGTGCTGATGTAGGGCAGAATGAAATCGCCGTGAGTCTTCTCTGCATAGCAGATCCAACCTGGTGGCCATACAGCAAAAATTAAGCACAAACACAGAAAAATCACACAGTGCACCTCAACCAAATGTGACCAGTGCCCAGGGAGCAGTGCGTCGGGAGGGTACTTTGCTCACAAGTACCTCAGTGGTACTTTTTGGCACTTGAACTGGCAATCACGGGACCAACCTCCCTGACCTTTACACTATCAACTGGCCCAAGATGTGGAAGAGATTGAAAATTACTCACCAGGGCAGGCAGATGTGAGCATGGGCAAGGCCTTCTGGTCCTCCTCTTTCCGAGAAAATCTCTCCAAAAACTCCCTCTGGCTCTCCAAGAGGCTGAAGGTGCGACTGAAGCCGGTGTCAAACACATAATGTACTCCTGCAACACAACACAGTTCCCCAGTGTTAACAGTTTTACATAGAACTGAATAACTGGGGAAGCACTCCAGTGAACGCGGCACGCTTGTTCAAATCCTCAACCGGTAAAATGTAGGGGTGTCACGATACATCAGTCTGCGTCGATTCAAGCATGTTTGCTGCGCACCAAGGTTTCTGAAGAAGCCAGTAAGCCTCCTGGCCGTCTCACTGGTGCTGAGGTTGTAGTGGGCTGCTAGTGAGGCTCGGGACTGGGGCGAGACGGACACTACCACCACCTTCCGCTCTCCTCCACCGTCCTCCTGCACATTCAAAGGCAATAACCAGTAAGAGACAAAAACTGAAAACAAAAATAATGTAATTATCGCCTATTAGACGGTGTGTTCAGGTGGGATTAATCTTGGCACCTTGTTGAGTCGCAGCACTCTGTAGAGCTCCTCGTGGCTCTGCTGCGTGATCAGCACACTCTCGGCCGAAGTGATGCAGCCGCTGCAGGCCAGACAGTCGTTCAGTGTGATCTTGGCTTTTTCCAGCTTCTGCTTCTGACCGTCCTACAGTCAAAAATATGAACACAATTTTTCATGAGTGATATATAAGACATGTTATCCTTCACTTCTGTTTAGTGTTCTCCAAGATTTTGGGAAGTTTTTTTTTATTTTATGTCCCTTTAGAAAAATATGTACATCTTAAAACTATATGAAAAGTATGAATACATATTAAACAATTAGATTTAAATGAATTAGATTTAATTGAATTTTCAATTCAATTTTAAAATATTGATCATCATGAGTATAGTTTTTTCATCTTTTTCTTTTTTAAAACATCTGAATAACTGATTAATTGAAAATAAAATGGACAAATTAACTGACAGATATGTACAAAAAGAACGTCACAGACCTGATTGACCTGAAAATAAGTGCCATCATCTTCGATTTGGATTTTAGCCACAGATCTCCCCTGCTTCTTCTCCACTTTCACAGGTTTCACACATTCCTAATGAACAAATGGTTTTAATTAGAGGCTATCAAACACCATTATAAGACCATGGGGTAAATATGTCAATTTGGACCATTTTTAAAAATGTGTTTTGAGTGCAAACCGTTTCTCATTTGTGACAGTTCTATTGTTTTACGCTGTAATTTTAATTCATGACCAAATATGTTTTAGAGGCAGTTCACCCCATGATCAGAAGGTCACAGATTCGAATCCAGGGCCAGTAAAGTTACCACTGAGGTACTCATGAGCAAGGTACCGTTCGTCCCCAAGCACTGCTCCTCGGGCCCTTGTTAGCTGCCCACTGCTCCTTCACGGACGGGTTAAATGCAGAGCTCACATGTCATTGTGGTGCACTGTGGTGTGTTCACAATGACAATCCTTGTTCACTCATTAATTGATGTGTTAATTGATTAATTGAGATGTTTAGGTATGATTAACAAGTCATTCTGATTTGGTAGAATTCTGAGACAACAAGAATCTGTCTTAATATATGCAAAACCCAAGAAATCAAAATCTTTGAATTTTGAGATAAATGTGTTTTCTTCTGTTTTCTGTCAGAAACAGGCTTCTATAAAAATCTGAATCAGAATAAAGTTTACTGCCAAGTACTTTGACAGTAAATTTGATTTGGTGGTTGGTGCCAAGACATTAAGAGCAAACATATTTTAAAAATGTGTTAATATTAATAGAAATAGAAAATTTTAATATTGATGTACAAATGAACAAAATATAGGCATTTTTAAAAAGAGAGTTCAGTAACTCTGTACCCATATCTAGACTGAAAATATTGATCTCTAACTCATCAGACATGTGTCTAAATGTTTATTTGAGACTTTGCTCGTTTTAAAATTCGTATACTGTAAATAATAAAAATTGGACATGTTTGATAGACGTCAAGCTGAAGTGGTGAGGCTAAACTTAATTCTGACGCTAAACACAAGAATCAATGTTCCTTTTACACTTTACACTCGACTGTATGTTTGTGAAAGATCTGCAATGTATAACCGACTCCGTCCGACTGAGAATCGAGGATAAAGTCGAGCTAAAAATTCTATAAACCCGTATTTTAAAAATGCAAGCGGCATCTCGGAAATCTTGTGACTTACCTCAGCAGTGCTAAGCAACGGTTAGCGTGCTAGCACTCTAGCTAACGGTACTACACTACTGAGGGGGTACATAAATATATTTGATGATGTCGAACTTCCCCGGCGATTGGAAATCAAGTGTTTATGCAATTTTCTTTATTATATATATATGTTTTTACCTGTGACGGAGTGATAAAATCATCCAAATCGGTTAGCTGTAAGACACCGCTAAAGTGCGACGCCATGCTGTAATAACACGGCACTGACGAAAACATGGCGTCATGACATT
Organism: Distichodus sexfasciatus; assembly: GCA_032718565.1. NCBI lineage: Eukaryota > Metazoa > Chordata > Actinopteri > Characiformes > Distichodontidae > Distichodus > Distichodus sexfasciatus. Next base: position 179,364 of record JAVGVS010000355.1, on the reverse strand, counting down.
AGCGCTTCAAACGCAGGGTAAAATGCGCCAACACACCTTAATGAAATAAGTTAACATTATTTAATGCTTCAAAAAAAAACTTTGAGCTCATTATTTTTTATTTTTTGAATTCATAACCATTCATAACTGATTCAGAATCAGTAAAAAAAAAACCTTACAAAGTTGAATTAAAGGTCAGAATTTTGAGATTAAAAGTAAGAGTTTTAATTTGAGTCCGAATCAGTAGGTCAGAATTCTCAGACAAAAGTTTAAAAAATCAGACAATTCAAGTCAATTCAATATTATTTGTATAGCGCTCAACAAGTCAAACTCTTAATATTGTAGCGTGTTTGGGGAATTGGTGGGTGGAGTTTCCCAGAATGCACCTGGCTATTCCACTGGGATCTGAATTTGGGGAAAAGGGGGTGTTCTATTTTCTGTTTGTTGTTATTGCCAGTATAAACAATACTTAGTAATAGGGGGCATTTTATTCTACCTCTTAAGAAATGTTTTACTACTTTGCTGTTGTGTTAGTTGCCTACCGTTAACGAGAAGCCTATCATTCTTACTGACCTTCCGCCACTGCCAATGTCTCGTGGGTCTCAGGTTATGAGAAACACTGAGAGCCCCAACAGCCACCAGGGTGGGGTGGCATACCAGCCACCAGCCACCAGCCACCAGCCGCGCGCCGCACCAGCCGCCAGCCACCACGGTGGGGTGGCATACCAGCCACCAGCCCCCAGGGTGGGGTGGCGCACCAGCCACCAGCCACCAGGGTGGGGTGGCATACCAGCCACCGAACAGCCCCGCGTCCCAGACGCCCCAGGACGGGGCGGCACGGTGGAGGAACTGCCACATCGCATGGCACCAAAGCGCCCCGTTCCCCAGACCCCCAGGGCAGGGTGGCACGGCTGAGGAACAGCCACCTGCCACTGAACAGCCCTGCTCCCCAGACCCCCAGGGTGGGGTGGCACGGCTGAGGAACAGCCACCTGCCACCGAACAGCCCTGTTCCTCAGTCCCCCATGGTGGCGTCTTGCACGGCACTGAAGAGCCATGCTCTTCAGACCCCCAGGGTGGGCTGGCACAGTGGAGGAACTGTCTCCCGCCACCGAAGAGCCCTGCACTCCAGCCCCCCGGGTGGTGTGGTAAGGTATAGGAACTGCCACCCGCCACATCGCACGGCACCAAAGAGCCCTGCTCCTCAGACCCCCCCAGGGTGGGGTGGCACGGTGGAGGAACTGCCACCCACGACAACACCTCCTTCCCCCCATTACTAAGTACTGTTTATACTGGCGATAACAACAAACAGAAAATAGAACACCCCCTTTTTCCCAAATTCAGATCCCCAGTGGAATAGCCAGGTACATTCTGGGAAACTCCACCCACCAATTCCCCAAACACACCACACAGCCCCCGCCTAGCTGGTTAGCTGTCTCCAGTAACCCAACCATCTACGTACTGTCCCTGAAACGTGGCAGAGGTTGACACACCGGCCCAGAGACCAAGCTCACTCTACCTCTGCAGTGGCCCAGCCTCACAGACACACAATGGACTCCCTTCACCACCACTGGCAGTCGCCCAGGGGCTGGTCAGACTCTCCAGCTCATTGTGCCCCAACATTTGTGCCCCATCCGCCAGACTCCAACTGGTCCAAGGTTCACTGTGGGCCGGTCATTTTTGGAGTAACCAAAACTCTTCATTGCCTCTGAGACTGGTCAGAACGGCCCCGGCGATGGCATCAACCTCTGCCATGCTCCGCTAGACCCAAGGACCAAGTCACTCTACTCGCAGTGGCCCAGCCTTGACAGACACAATGGACTCCATCACTGCCACTGGCAGTCCCATAGGGCCGGTCGGAACGTTCTCCAGCTCATTGTGCCCCAACGCAGCTCCACGCGCCGCTGCATCTAACCGGTCCATGGTTCACCAGGGCCGCCATTCTGGCAAATCAAACCCCCATCGCCCTGGTACTGGTCAGAACGGCCCCTGGCATCAACCTCTGCTGCCCGGCCAGGACCCAGGGACCAAGTCACTCTACTCGCAGTGGCCCAGCCTCATCAGACACAATGGACTCCATCACCGCCACTGGCAGCCCCCAGGGCCGTGGGAGGCCCCTGCAGCCCATTGTGCCCCAACATTTGGCGCCCCTACATCACCGCATCTAAACTGGTCCATGGTTCATCAGCCGGTCATTTTGGAGTAACCAAAACTCTTCATCACCTCTGGTCCTGGTCAGAACGGCCCCGGCAACGGCGTCAACCTCCACCACGTTTCAGGGACCTTGTTGTAGATGGGTGGGTTGCTGGGGACAGCTAACCAGCTAGGCGGGGGCTGTGTGGTGTGTTTGGGGAATTGGTGGGTGGAGTTTCCCAGAATGTACCTGGCTATTCCACTGGGGATCTGAATTTGGGAAAAAGGGGGTGTTCTATTTTCTGTTTGTTGTTATCGCCAGTATAAACAGTACTTAGTAATTTTATTCTACCTCTTAAGAGGTATGTACCTTATTGTATATAAGATATAGTTTTATTTTTTGTCTTATTTCCTGACCTCCTTATTTTCTAAGTTTCAAGTTTGTATTTGTATCTCTATTTTGTTTTTTTTCTAATTTGCCTATTTCAGTACAGTTAAAAGAGTGGATCAGGATACATTTCACTGCATGTCGTGACCTGGGTATAATTTGCACGTGACAAATAAAGAATCTTAATCTTGTGAGTCTTTTTATCACTTCATGGTTGTAGTTAGTTGCTCAATGTTAGCGAGAAGCATATCATTGTTATTGATCTTCCACATTTCCAGTGCCTTGTGGTGACCCTTGAGTGGTCTCTCTGGTGGTTTCTTCTGGCTTATCTTATATTTGTTGCTAATATGTTGGGTACCCCAGACAAAATATCACAAGTGTACAAACAGGGAGAGCTTTGGTGAAAGGAGCATGAGACTGAATCAGAATCAAAAATAAAAATTTAATTTTTGACAAGTACATCATTACATGGGCAGTTGGTAGTAGCATCAGGAGTCGGCCCCATAACTGGAAGGTCACCAGTTTAATCCCAGGACCGTAAGGTACTACCTATTAATTGCCCTTGAAGAGATGGCTCAAATGCAGAGGTTATATGTGGTTGTGATGTGATGTGTTTTTAATTCACTTTCCCCTCATCTGTGCTTCCACCACTTGGCATTTCACTATGTTTTGAGTGCATATTCCATCATAATATTTCAGTGTCATTTTTGTAAATATATTTACAGGTGGCACTCATATAATATGTAAAAATGTTGCTTTATCATTGTGAGTATATATGCGAAATTACTATATTTATTGTTATTATTATAGCAAGTGGAATATATTATATTATTGTTATTTTATTTTAGAAATTGATTTTTGTAAATTGTATAGCTGTATAATTTACCTATATTTTAATGTTATTTATAACTGTAATAACATTTATTTATTAGATATTTGTTGATATGGCCAGTATATTTCTATTATATGTTTTTCTATTGTCTATTTTATTTTTTTAATATTAATATATGGTTAATAAAGGTGATATATATGAGTTATAATTCTATAATATAATTTTCTTTGATCGTTATTTTATTTCAGAGATTGATTATAAATAATACTTAATTATTAATTTCTATACATATATTTTTTATTAAATATCCAATTAAAGAGTTATTTTTGCTACACAGCTGCCCTTTAGTTGTTATGACGACGGGGTCGTAAATCCGCCATGTTTGCGCCGCTGCTGTAGCGTTGCGACAGAGACGGAGAGCCTGAGCGACATGAGCGAACTAAATGATAATACGGCAGCGCGGAGCGGACTGGAGTCGAGCTCCGTCATCAGCATCCACAGCAGCGCGCTCGGGGACGAAGGTGAAGAGCATCGCACAAACGCTGTCCACTCGCGTCTCACCCCAAAAATCAGCCAGGCGTTCTCCTCCGAGCGTCCAGTTCTCTCTAGGCTGGTAGCTGGGGACGATCTGGACCAGAAGTCGCGCAATACTCACGCTCGCTGGCTACCGCTAACCGCCCAGCTAGTTAGCCAACGTGCTAGCACTGCTAATCGCTCCGTCGCTCTGTCACGTTACGTGGATCTTCACCTTCAGCTTATTTATTGATAATAACAACACGCATTCATCGGGAAATAACAGCAGCATAAACCAGTCTAACTGTAGAACAGTAAACGTGTTATAATTCCAATATAAAGGTAAACTGGTGCCACAAACGGAGAGCAGCGTTAGCCCGATTAGCTCGATGCTACTGCTAACTTAGCTTAAACTGTTCAACATTTTGTTGTAACTGGCGGTTTTCACTAATTTTATATATATATTTTTTTAACAGAAATGAGACTCGAATTGATTACCCGACTTTTCTTTGTGAGGTTCATTAGCGAAAATAAAGACGCGTTTTTACTTTATGAGCTAAAAAAATGCTAACGTGACTATTTTCAGCTTGTGGTGCAAAATAACAAAAATATCATTTATAAATTCATTAATATAACACAATATAAAACGAATTTTAACTCACTTTATATGGGTTTAGACATTTTTGCAGTATTTGCATGTTTGGTTGAGTTGTTTTTACCTTATCTGATGCAATGTTTTAGGTTACATTTTTTACTTTATGATACATTCTCTTTTTATTATGCTTTTTACTATTACTTTACTTGTTTTATGGTGTTCTAACGGTATTCCAAATCCATATTTGGCTCATACCTTGTTTGTTTATTTGTTTGTTTATTGAGTATTAAGGTGGTTAATAAATTGAGAAAAGATTGCTGGGTTTTATAAAATTGCCAATACATTTTTTATTACCTTGGTTCAAGGACTTGCCTGTTATCCTTAGGAAAGTATATTTTGTTGGTGGTTTTATAAAGCACAGAATTGTTTTTATGTATGCCTTGCATGCTTTATGACTTGGGAAGTGGGGATTATTATATTTTATTTTGTTGTCATTAAAGTATTTGTTCATACTGTGATATTTTTCACTTTTTGTAGCACCAGGAGCTAGGCCAAAATTTCCCTCAGAACCTGTTTAATTCCTTATCATGTGTATGACTGTGTTGGCTATAAATTTCAAACTTGTTTGTTTATTACATACAAGTACAACATGTAGTGAAATGTAGCCTGAACCATCCTAAGACTGTGCAAAGTGAAATAAATTTACATTGAAAGTTAACAACAGGTTAAGTTAAAGAAATCTTACAATAAACGAAAATATTTTTTAGAAAATACTTGTTTAATCGAATGTTCTCTGCACAGATGAAGATGTTCACAGATGTGGCCGATGTGGAGAGGAGTTTTCAGCTTTGGATACTTTCATCCAACACAAGCTCAGTCGCAGCTGTAAACGTCCTCGACAGAACAAACAGGTACACCTGCGATTTAACTCTATATCCACACACACGCACACACTGGCATAACTTGGTCTACTGTAGAGGGTAATCGGCCTTGTCAGTTATTGGGGGTCAGTATTAGGCATTTTGGCGGTATCGATATCAGCCCAGAAAATATCGGCCGACCTTTAGTAGAGTGTATTGTACTGTTTTTCAGGGTTTAACTTGGCAAACAAAGTTAATTGTGATTGTTATTCATCGCTGTTTTGGTTTGTTTGTCAGGAGAATGGTGAAACTGAAGGAGACGCTGCTGGTCAGCTCAGTGCTGATGGAGAACAGTCCAATGATGCAGAGAGCTCCAGAACAGGTGAGATGCTATGGCGGGGCTGTTAATCACAAATTAATTAGAACTATTCATGGACTGGTAGGACATTCTAACAGTATGACAACCTTAAGCAATAATTTTTAAGTATTATGGTATTGCAGTTACAGTTCTAAAACATTTTTCCATTGAATACAAACTAGCTTATTTTTAAACAACACAGAATATTTGGTGTATTGGCAAATGTTAAAATAGGGCTGTGTGATATGACAAAATATTTCTGATGAAATTAAAACATTTAATCATATACTCTGCTGTTTATTTAGTGGTGTGGCAAAATACACTGTTTACAGCAATATTTGTTCATGGTTTGGGTGAGGTTTTGCGGTAGTCACCACGGCACCACATGGATGTAGGCACAGAGAATACTGTTGTGTTATACTGCACAGTGGAACTTTCTCAAGCAAAATCTGGCGTCTGTACGCTCAACTCTGCCTCCACACACTCCATGCCCTCGCACTCAGATCTGCAGAACTCCAAAGGTACCACAATTTTTCTTTAAGGCACCTTACTACAGCACCATAAAAAGTGCCACTTTTTGCTGAGATTTTATAGCTTTAAAAAGCAGTGTTTGACGACAAGACACTACAGCGGTGCAAAAGGCTGCATTTTCAAAGGTGGGAAAAGCACCGGTTTATTAGAGCGCCTCCTTTTTAATTAATAAAACTATGTAAAAAGTGGTGTTTTACTGTCAGTTTGCATAAAAATATAGACAAATTCTGGCACTTTTGGCATTCCGAATGGGCACGCGCAGTGTTTGGAGCATGTGTGTAGGTAGTGTTGAGTGTGCGCAGACACCAGATTTTACTTGCCAAAGTTTCACTGACTTTGCAGAAAATGTACTATATTGTGATATATATCGTTATTGGGATATGTGATTTTGGTCATATCACATAGCCCTATTAATAAAAAAAATAATAATTATTGTACATTTTATACATGAAATGCAGCTCAAAGTGTTTACAGTAATACAATGTGGGGATCCTGGGGATGCTCAAAATGTTCTTTTCTACAAAAGGGGTGCAGAAAAAGCTTGGGAGCTACTGCTTTAGTGAAGACTCTGTAATATATCTGTGTTTTTGTCTGTAAATCAAGGTGTCAGGTCGAGTGCGAGCAGTAACAGAAGCCCTTCAACACAGGAGCACTGTGACTCGGACGAGGGAGAGACCCAGAGCTCGGAGCCTACTAAACTGGTGTTAAAGCTGAGCGCAGAGGGACGCTACATTTGTCACATCTGCGAGAAGACCTTCAAAACGGTGTGTTGCATTTACACATGTTGGTTCTAACGCCAGCTGCAGTGGTGGAAGTGTTGGGGAAGCTAATTTTTTTAATTAGAATTTTTGAGCTCAGTGATTATTGGTCAATGTGAACACAGCACAGCACACAGTGCAACACAAAGAAATGTAACCTGTGCATTAGACCCATTTGTGAAGGATTTTTCTCATTTTGTCGTATCGTCATCGTAAGATTGAAAAATCGAGCAGTAGCTAGACATGGTGAAGAAGCTGCCTGTGCCGTGCTTGTGTTTTAAAACATTCTTTTTCTCCTGTTCCATTGCCCATTTTCAGACAAATATCCTGCGGACGCACCTGTTTACCCACACCGACCGGAAAGACTTCAAGTGTGAGCTGTGTGAAACTGCTTTCAGAACCAAAGGCTCTCTGATTCGCCACAAACGACGACACACGGGTAAATACGGCAATGGGCCCGAAAATGTTGATTATCGCCTTTCAGCAGGTCGTCACTCTGCACTGTTAGATGGTTCCATTGAAATGTAAAGAGAATACTCCCTTGCAGACGAGCGTCCCTACCGCTGCAGCCAGTGTGGTCTGGCCTTCAGAGAGTCCGGAGCTCTGACCCGACACCTGAAGTCCCTCACACCCTGCACAGAGAAGATCCGCTACAGCCAGTGCAAAGAGATTCTCATCAGCAAAGACGGGCTTCGCACCGGTGAGAGATGATGTTACTCTCTTCAGTTTGATATCCATATTCCAAGAAAGGACAAACAGACAAGGACATAACAGAAGAGACTCTTAAGTACTTTTGGGATGGGACTGGTTTTACGGGGTACCACTACGGGGTAGTGATATTTTGGCACAGGACGTCTGTAATATTAACAGATGGGATAAGAAATCTCAGAAAAATTCCCAGAAGAATTTAATAGTTGCAGTTTTTTTCACATCGTGAAATCCTGGCGGGTCTGATGATAACTTTAACCTCATGTAAAACGAATCCTTTCCCAATAGTACTTTAGCTAAAATACTGTACATTCAGCCTGACAATCTGCACAGACAAGAACACAAGTTTGTTCATTGAATTGAAAGACAAACGAACCGTTGAAGGCTGAGTGTCACATGTCAAATGCCTTATGTTATCGTTTACATTGTGGTCTCTCTGAAGTTTGTGTTGCTTTTGGGAAATGTGTGTGTGTGTGTGTGTTCATGTCATCGATACATGTGTTGTTGTGTGTGTGTTTTAGAACTGCAGCAGGCCTCAGCACTCTCCCAAAAAGAGCAGTCACTTCCTGTGGTCAGTGTGGTTGAGACCGCTCAAAACGGCATTCACATACAAGTGGTGGAAAACGTGGAGCAGGTTCATCAGGTACTACTAAAAATCACGTAAACGCTTCCCGTGTATATTTTATAGATATTCATTTCATATATACACCTTTATTAGGGATGTGATGCAATATGAAAACAAGACAATATTTCCCATTTATCGAATCTTCCTCTTTATTACAGACACAACAAAAACATGTAAATAACAAAAACATTTTTTATCCGACTAATAATTGATTAATCGAAGAAAAAAGGCAGATGATGTTATATTATCATTATGTATAAATTATAGTATTGATATAATCATCATTATTAATTATAAATGATGAGTAAACCCGGCGTGTTCTGGTTTAATCTTTTTGACGTGTATTTGTTGTTCTTGTCGTGAAGATGGTTTCAGCTTCTCAAGCCGACGCTCTGGTGGAGGGAGAGAGTCTGATCTGTCAAGCCATCATCAACTCGGGCATCGCTATGGAGGCGGTAGCCACGGAGACGGCGGAGGAGCAGGTGGAGACCCAGCCGGTCAAGGAGGCGCTGCAGGGGGCCGGGGACGAGGCGACGGAGGAGGTGCTGGAGGAGGAGTACGTGGTGATGAAGGAGGAAACCGAGGTGAGCAGCAATCGAGAGACTGACCGGTCAAATACATATTTTCACAGTAAAAAGGCAATTCACTCCACTTTCACGCTGGACTCTGCCTTCACGCTCGTGCTGGACTCTAGTTTTGCACTCGCGCTCGACTCTGCTTTCGCACTCGACTTTGACTTCACGCTTGACTCTGGCTTCACGGTCGCTCTGGACTCTGCTTTCGCACTCGACTCTGCTTTCGTCCTCATTCTCAACTCTGCCTTCACGCTCACGCTCGACTCTGCCTTCGCGCTAACGCTCGACTCTGCTTTCATACTCGTGCTGTGCTCTGCCTTCTCGCTCGCTGATTTCCTGTTTACTAAATTTCTCCTTTTCCGCCCTTTTCACCACATGATCCCTTGTATTTTTTTTCCAGCAAACTTGTGTACTTGTTTCTGTGATATTTATTTTCTGTTGTTTATTTTCTTTCGTTCTTTAAGGTCAACTCAGACAGAGAGAGGGAGGCTTTCTTTCCCAAGTTGCACAAATGCCCCCACTGCACGCGAACCTTCAGAACCTCGTCTCACTTGCGCATCCACATCAAGGGCCATGTTGGTACGTGTCGGTCTTGGTTACAGTCTCTTGTGTGCTTTTGTCTCGTCTGTACTTTTAGCTGCCAGCTCTGATGAAACCCTGAGCTAAAAACTCCACGCTTTAATGTTTGATTTGACACATGGGCGATAGAGACGGCTACCGAACCCGCCCTGAGGGATGAATGTTTAAAGGGGGGAGTGTGGATCAGCGCAGACGTTATTGCTACTGACTTCACTGCTGGAGAAGTGAAGACAGGAAACGCGTTATTGCCGTGTGAAAGTTATATTTTCTCTGATCAACTCCCTTACTGATTAGCACAGTCATCTATGATACATTCTTATTATTCCCTCTCTCTCCCTCTCCTCTCTCTTCCTTTTCACTCTTTCCCTTCTGTGCACCTCTTCTCCTTCCCTCTCTTTTTCCTCTCTTCCTCTCATTTCTCCCTCCCTCTTTCCCCTCTTCCTTTCCTCTCACTCCATTCCTTGCTCTCTACCTCCCCTCTCTCTTCCCTCTCCCTCCTTTCCTCTCTTGTCCTCTTTTCTTCTCTCTCCCACTCTTCCCTCCCTCCCTCCCTCCCTCTCGTTGCGTTCTCCCTCTCCTTCCTCCTTACTTCCTTTTTTTCTTGTTCTTCCCTCCCTTCCCTCTTTCCCCTCTTCCTTCTCGCTCTCTCTTTCCTCCTTCCGTTTCTCTCTCGTCCTCTTTTCTTCTCTCTCCCACTCTTCCTTCCCTCCCTCCCTCTCGTTGCGTTCTCCCTCTCCTTCGTCCTTACTTCCTTTTTTCTCGTTCCTCCTTCCCTTCCCTCTTTCCTCTCTTCCCTCTCGCTCTCTCTTTTCTTCCTTCCGTTTCTCTCTCGTCCTCTTTTCTTCTCTCTCCCACTCTTTCCTCTCTCCCTTCCTCCTCCTTCCCTCCCTGGCTCTTTCTGACTCGCTGTCTTTCCTCCGTCTCATTTCCTTTCTTCCCTCTCTCAGTCGTTCCTCTTTTTCTGTCCTCCTTCCTTCCTTTTCTCTCCCTCTTGCTTTTTCCTTCTCTCTCTCCCTCTCTTTCCTCTCGCTCCCCCCTCCCTCCCCCCTTCTCTCTCGTCCTCTTTCCTCTCTCCCTCCCTCTCATTTCTTTCTCCCTCTCTTTCCTCCTTCCTTCCTTTCCTCTCGTTCCTCCCTCTCTTCCTCTTTCCTCTCTTCCCTCCATCCTTTTCTCTCTTGTCCTCTTTTCTTCTCTCTCCAACTCTTTCCTCTTTCTCTCCCTCCCTCCTCCTTCCCTCGCTCCCTCTCTTCCCTCTCACTTTCTCACTTACTCTCTTTCCTTCTTCTTTCCTCCCTCTCATTCCTATCTTCCCTTTGTCTTTCTCCTTCGCTCTCTTTCCTCTGTCTAATTTCCTCTCATCCTTTCTTCCCTCTCTTTCTCCGTCTCTCTCTCTCTCTCTCTCTCTCTCTCTCTCTCTCTCTTTCTCTCTCTCTCTCTCTCTCTCTCTTTCTCTCTCTTTCCTAGTTCCTGTTCAGATGACTCATTGTTGTAGGGATTACAGCACAGTAAATGGAAAAGTCCTTCCACGAATAACGCGTAGTTCTATTTAGAGTTGAGTAAAAGTAAAGTGGTAAACTAAGCTGCTGTGCGTGTGTGTGTGTGTGCAGGCTACAAGGCCTTTAAGTGTGTGGTGTGCCAGAAGGAGTTCCTGACCGGCTACATGTTGAAGAAGCACATGGTGGTGCACGTGAACGAGCGGCGGTACAAGTGCGGAGAGTGCGGTAAACTGTTCAAAGCCATCGGACACGTGAGGGAGCACATGAGGGCTCACTCCAACGATCGTCCGCACTGCTGCTCGCTCTGCTGCAAGACCTACAAAACCAAGGTGAGACCCAGCAGCACGTCTCCAGCACCATCGTCCCCCTGTCAGCGGGTGACGCGTTTAAATCCCGGTCCATGAGGCGCCCTCGTTCCTCACTTGGGACTCTCCTTCCTCACGCAGAATGCGCTGCAGGTGCATCAGCGAACCCACAACGAGGATAAGCCCTACGTGTGTCCGCACTGCTCGCGCGGTTTTCGGGAGAAAGGAGCTCTGGTGCGTCACATCCGACACCACACCGGCGAGAAGCCCTTCAAGTGCTCCAAATGCGGCCGCGGTTTCGCCGAGCACGGCACTCTCAACCGACATTTACGCTCCAAAGGTGACGTTACGCCGCCCTTCTCCACGTCCGCACTGCCTTTTAACGTCCTTCTCTTGAAGATTGACTAGCTTTCCTCCCTCTCTCCTTCCCTCATACATGAACTCTACTATCTCCCTAACACTAACGTGTGTGTGTGTGTGTGCAGGAGGCTGTTATGCGGTGCTGCAGAAGGAGCTGGAGCAGGTGTTGAGCTGTGAGGAGCAGCAGGAGTGCACGGAGAGCGTAGCGACGGCCATCATGTCTGACGATCCTCACGCCGTGCTGGTGGAGTTCTCGTCCGTGGTGGCTGACACTCAGGAGTACATCATCCGAGTGAGTTCACAAAGCACTGGACACAACGTCTCTAAACGTACACTGAAAAAAAACATACAACCGATAAATTGCCAGCGGTCATTATTCATTATTCCTTCTTCATCTTTACCGGGCGTTGTGGTTGGTTAGCGCTGCCGCCTCACGGTGAGAAGGACAAAATGCTGTTACGCAGTAAAGTTGAAATAGTCTGAAATGCTCTGAGCTCCAAAAGGAGGAATGCTGCAGATAAACCCAGGTTTGGGTTGTGGATTAACCACTGGCCTAAGTTTCGCTAGCGTAGAGTGAGGAGATAAACTGTTTTTCTGTTGTGCAGACATCGTCTGAAGAAGCGGCGCCTGTGGAGGAGGTGTCCATTATTCAGGGCAGTCCGAACCAGGTACGTGTGACCAGTGAGTTTGTCTTAGAATAAAATGTCGAATAAAAAGATTTCAGGTTTGTCTCTGTGTTTTCACATCAAATACTTGTCGATATATGGATGCGGTAGTTTATCATTCCGTCTGGTTTGCAGATGGACAGCCACATCATGAAGGTGGTCCAGCAGATCGTGAGCCAGTCCCGAGCCGGACACCAGATCATCGTACGCAACGCGGCGCCCGACGACGTCCCCGGAGACGCCATCGCCATCGCCACGCCCGAGAGCCTCACCCAGCAGGTGGCCATGACCCTCGCCAGCGCCGTCGGCGACGCCGCCGTCCTCACCGCGGAGACCGTCGCCACGGAGACCCCGCATCACACCGTCACCGTGCTGGCCACCGAGGAGGTGGAGCTGATCGAGCAACATCAGCATCAGCAGCAGGAGGAGATGGAGGGGGAGGAGCAGCAGTACGTCATCACCACGCCCGACGAGATGGAGATACAGACCGTGGTGGTGGTCTGACGGACTCCGGCGGAACTCTGGGAAACGGCTCACAAACCCAGGAGAACTACCCAGGAGAACTCTGGGAAACGGGTGGCGGTAGTTCTAGGCCAAAATTTGCAGCAATGGGACAAAATCTCCTGTCTGTACGTGCTCAGCTCGCTCGCTCGATGGACTGCGTTATGAATGTGCCTCAAATCCAGCCAATCACAGACTAGGAGAAAGCCGATTGGTTGATTAGTCTCCAATATGGTTCCAAGTTTGTATTCCTGATACGAACGCGCATTTTTGTGCGGTACAGCGCTGGAAGGAGCAACAAGAAGATGAGCTACGAGTTATTTGGACAGCTCGTCTTCTTGTTGCACCTTTTGGCCGCTCTGCCGGATTATGAGCTTGGAACCATATTAGCGACTAATTTGAGGAGGAAATCAGCCAGTGCCAAGTCGCGCGAGCATGAAGGCAGAGACGAGCGCATACGAACGCGAGATTTTGTGAAACGTCCACTGCACTTTCAACATTTTGGCACAAATATAACACCATAGAAACGTCTCCCGCCGTGTTGCCGTAAGTCGTTAGCGGCTTCGTTTGTCTGTCGCAACGACAATACAGTGGTAGCGCTTTGTTCCCCAATATGCCTTATTGTCTTGAATAATCATCGCGAGTTTGCACTTGCGAACAGTTTTCTTTCCGTTCCTGTGCAGCAGATCGATGAACTGAGTTATTTTTGCAGTCTCGTATTCACAGTTAATGTCAAATTGGTCAGATTTACTCTCTGATCTTCTCCCGCATCGACACCGCAGTGAACTGTTGGAGTTGTGCTTCTCCACCTGAAGACTGACTCCTCTTTCAGTTAGCCGGGACGTTTTGCTGCCAGATTTTTGGCATTTTTGGGTTTTGATTAGCTTTCTTTGTTTAAAATACGCTTATAGCGAGTCCCCAAAAATGCCATGACTCTACAACACTTTTTCCTCCATCAGCCCTGGTTGGTTTGCGACATTGAACCATTAAAGTTGTGCTTCTCTATGTGAAGATTGATTCTGCTTTTCAAGAAACATGACGTCTTATCCATATGCCTCGTCTTGTATAATTATTGTGGGTTTCAACTCTCTCTCTCCCCCTGTCTCTTCCTCGCTTCCCTTCTCCATCTCTCTATTTCCCTTTTCTCCCCAGCTCTTTCTCTCCTTCTGTCTTTATTTTTCTGTCTTCCTCTCTCCCCAGAACCTCTGCCCTTCTCCCACTCTCTCTCTCTCTCTCTCTCTCTCTCTCTCTCTCTCTCTTCCTCTCTCTTCCTTTCCCCATCTTTCCCTCCTTCTGCCAATACCACTCTCTCTTTCCCTTTTCCCTCTCTCTCTCTCTCTCTCTCTCTCTCTCTCTCTCTCTAATACCGCTTCTTTCTTTTCCTCTCTCTCTTCCTTTCCCATCTTTTCCCTCCTTCTATTAACACTTAATTCTCTTCCTTCCCTCCTTTTCCCTCCCTTTTCTCTCCCCCTCCTTTTTCCTTCTTCCTTTCCCCCATCTTTTCCCTCCCTTCTCCCAATACCGCCGATCTCTCCTCTCTCTCCCTTTCTCTCTCTCACTCTCTCTCTCTCTCTAATTTTTCCCCTCTCTTCCCTCTCTCTTCTCTCTCTCTCCCCTCTCCCTCCCCCTTTTTTCCCTCTCTCCGTCTCTCACTCCTTCTGTCTATCCTTTCTCTATCTATCACCTCATCTCTGCCCCCTCTCTTCTCCCTTTCCCTCTATCTTCCTCACTCTCTCACACACCCTTTCCCAGCGCCCCCCGATACTTCTTTCCCTTTCTCTCCTCTTTTTGTTTCTCTTCCCTCCCTTGCTCATCAGTACTCCACCGCGCTGGGATTCTAGGAATCAGTGACCCATCGTTTCTAACGGTGACAGTACTAATCTGCCTCTGGGACAGTGAGCCGGGCTTGTTCTGTGTTTGCTCGTCACAGCCGCGCAAGAGTCAGCGGGGGATACATGAGAAGTTAGAATCTCTCGATTCTAACGGCAGATCTGGGTCGGCTCTCAGCCTCGCCCACTTCGTCCACCTGTCGGGTCATTACGAAACTTGCTGTTGCCATGCTTACGGAGGATGGTTTCTCATGCCCATAGGGGTGTCACCTGTACCCGTACCCTCCATGTGACGGAGACACTGTTGTCATGTGTACGCTATGCAAACTTGATGATGTATGTCCAGAATGTTATATTGAGGTGATCGAGAGTAAATCGCTGTACCCTGGTCACAGTATGATGGTGTCAGTGCAGTGGCCAGCTATTCGAGTTTGAGCTGCTTTGTCAGTGTGAATATCGCCCAGAGCGACGACTGGGTGGAAGGAACAGAGTGCAGCTTTTTAGGCAGTGCTTGGGAATGGTACCTTGCTCACGAGTACCTTACTGATACCTTTACGTGTCCGGAAATTGAACCTACAACCCTCCGACAGAGGCTAACTCCCCAACCCTTACACTACCAGCGCCATGTTAATGTCTCGAGCCTTAGTTTACACTTTTGGAGCCCCTTTAACACAATTCAGAACTAGAGTGCATTGAACGTATGACCCAGCTTAATGACATATCAACCACTAAATCAGTCCCTCCAGGACTTTAGTCTTTTTTAAGATTGTTGCAGCTTAAAATGCCTGATTTTGTGACAGGTTTTCTGAAAATCAATTGCAATGAAAGTTGCAGCATTATTAGGCGTTTTCTTGCAAGAAAGTTGCGGGAGCAAGTCAAAGTTGCAGAAAAATTAGCGATTTTGTCCCCCTTTATAAAGATTCTTAAACAATTTATTCAAATTAATTTTCAAAAAGAGAATAAAACCGCTACTATTTTTATTAACCATTAATCATTGTTATTTTTGAAGGTAAATATAAGGCATTTTTTTCCACACACGCTTCTAAACGTAGCAAGGAAGTGAGTTCGCTGACATACGGCTCAACGTTTTGCGGGAAACGACAATGATTGATCAAAAATTAGGCAATGTGGTCACGTGTTGTACGGTAGTAATGACCTATGGGATTGCTGAATTTGCCTTACTAGTTGCGATCGCAACATCGTGTAATCCTGGAGGTTTTGTTTAAATGTCTAATGAAATCTTTAAATTTAAAGTAATGGAAGGAACTGTCAACGTAATTGTAAAAAATTATGGAATTAACCCATGAGTGTGACATCAGCTAGAATTTCCGAATGTCGGTTTTGATACATTTTTGATTAATTGTCAAACCCCACATGTCAAATTTTGTTCTGGCATGCAGCTCCTATATTCAGAAAGTGGACCAATGGTGACTTTCCAAATTTACATTTTTCATACTTTAAAAATGACTTCCTTAAAATCGGTTTTGCTAAATTTTATTTTATTTTTTGTTAAAAAGAGCATCCCAATAGCACGACGTGCAAGTAATGTAGGAAGAATTGATGGTGCTGCATCGAGACATCGTACCGAAACGAATCGTTGATCTGATAATCGTTCTAGAATTGTTAAAGGTTACATTAAATTTAGTCATCACAAGGTTGTTGTTTTAAAGAGTGGACAAGCTTGACTTTATTGAATGAGCCTTCCTTCCTCTTTCCCTCTGCTTGCATGTCTCTGGGGCCGACCAGAATCGCTTGTCCGCCTGAGCACCAGTTAGCTTTGCTGTCTCCTCAGCCCCTTAGGGAGAGAGGGGCCCGAGCCAAGAACGAGGAGAGAGAAAGAGACGGAGTGGAGGAAGTATTTATAGGGCTTCTCTGTAATTTTTTTCTCACAAAGAACTATTAAAGGGACCTTAGCTAGCTTGTCCCAGATTTCCCACCAGCCTGCATGAGGCTAGCTGGACAAACTTAGATGAACTGCTTGACTCTCGAGCCTCGACTCTCCTCTCTCCCAAGATCCCTCCATCCTCCTCTCCACCACCATCGCCACTGGCTGGGCTGCACGGCCTGGCTGGAGCCTCCCGTCGGCCGGGCTTGAAAAACAGATTCCTGCCTTCCCGGGCGGCTGGGCGCAGATCTGCTGAAGTAGCCAGTGACGGGACCGACACCAACACCTCTTTACACACACACACACACACGCAAACTACAGCTAAAAAGGCAAAATGATGAGAAGATTTCTGAAGAGTCAAAAAGGTCGTTTCTCTCTCCGGCAGAGCCGCTCGGGCTCCCGCAGCGCCTCCAAGGACTTCTGTAAGTTTATTTTCTTTTGGTTTTTACATCTTTACCTTTTCATGCCTTTCATCTTGTCCAGAAACAGGGCTAAAGACCACGTGTATTACAGTACATTTTTCCCTGCAAAAAGAATCATTTAAGGGAATCTGAGACGTGTTTAGGACTGCAAGACTGGACAGCGGTCCCTCATACCAGTGGGTGAAGAGTACCTGTCACGTATATCAGTGAAGTGTGGTTATTGTTACTTATACCAGTGGAAAATAATCTTTATATAACTTGTCATTAATACTAGTGGTGTATAGTTCTTGAGTAACTGTTACTTGTGTAGTACTTGGGCAAGTATTACTAGTACCAGTGCTGTATAGTACTTGTGTGATTGCCACTTTATCAGTGTACGTGAATAATGTGTCATTAATACTAGTGGTGTATAGTTCTTGACTAATTGCCACTTACACCTCTGGAGTGTAGGAATTCTTCCTCATACCAGTGGAAAATAGTACTTCAGTAATTGTCACTTATGCTAGTGGTGTAGAATACTTGAGTAACTGTACTTGAGTAATTATTACTTGTGCCAGTCCACTTATCAGTGTACTTGATTAATCTGTAGTCATACCAGTGGAGGAAGATGATGATGATGATGATGATGATGATGATGATGATGTGATATGTGATGATAATAATAATACACAATAATAATAATAATAATACCAGTGGATAATAATTTAAATAATTTGTCACTAATGCTAGTGGCACTAATACTAGTCCTTAAATAAATGTTACTTACACCACTGGAGTATAGTAATTGCAACTGAAACCGATGAAAAATAGTACTTGAGTAATTTGCCACTTATGCTAGTGGTGTGTAGAACTGGAGTAATTGTTACTTGAATAGTACTGGAGTTATTGTTACTTATACCGCTGGGATTACATGACCTGTTACTTATACCAGTGGAAAACAGTATTTGAATAATTGTCATATACACTAATGCTATGTAATACTTGTGCAATTGTTACTTGAATAGTACTTGAGTAATTACAGCGTTACTAATACCAGTGGAAAACTGTACTTGAGTAATTGTTACTTATGCCAGTGAAAATAGTACTTGAGTAATTACCACTAACATTACTGCTATACTGTATAATACTTGAGCAGGTGTTACTAGCATAGTACTTGAGTAATTATACACTTATACCAGTGTAAAGAAGTGCTTGAGTAATTGTTACTCACACACTAGTGTTACTAGTACTAATTGTTACTTGAATAGTACTTGAGTAATTGTCACCTATAGTACTGGGGTTGGTTAAAATGGTTTAGGACTAGTCTTGGACTTAACTGCAGCATCAGTTGAGATTTACCACTGAAATTCCCAAAGGCTTAAACGTAGGCCGGGAAATTGGCATGTTGTGTATAGTACTTGAGTCATTGTTATATGAAAAGGCCACAAGTAATTGTCAGAGTAGAAATTGTTAATTATACTAGTGGTAAATAATACTTGAATAATTGCTAATTCATACTAGTAATGTATAGTACTTGAGTAACTGTAAGTTGTACAAGTGCAATATGTGAGCTACACCAGTGGAGTATTGTACTTGAGTAATTTGTCACATGTCCTAGTGGTGTGTAGAACTTGAGTAATTGTAATTTGAATAATACTTGAGTACCAGTGAAGTGTAGTAAATTTATAGTATATAAAGTTTTTATGTAACATTTAAGGACTTGGCCCAATGAATTGAATCTTTTGTGCTCCTATAGCACCTCCAAGGACTTTTATTTATCTTTCTTTCTGGTTTTACCTTTTACCCTTTCATCACTTCTTCTGGCCCTAGAGATGGGGCTCTGAGGCAGTTTTAGACCTGAGGAAAAACTCATTCTGTCACTTGTTGTCGTGGTAGACGATAATTTTGGCAAAATGAACATATGTCCTAGTTTTTCTGGTGTTCATCTTTGCTTGTTAAGCTAGAATCAAATTTTGCTTTGTTATAACCCAGTGAAAAGCTCTCTGCAATATTACTTGGTACTGCTCAAGATAAATGACCCTGCTTTTGCATAATAATAATAGCTAAAGTATACATTTTAAGTTTGTTCGGGGACTGGGGAGAGCGTCTCTGTAGCACATTAAATTCACGAGTCATGACTAGAATATTTCTAAAATATGGTTTTTGATTTAGCTTAATTGGTTTGCATGCCTATGTTCTGTGTAAGTGCTGATGAGCTGTTTTTCAATCTCTCACAATGGAATTACAAGTAATAACGTTGAATATCAACACCAAGGTCTCTGTGTGCTGCTGCACCTGTTTCTGACTCCCTTGAGTCTTTGTAATCGTGGAAATGTCCAATTGATGGAGATTTGGGCTGAGCCGGGTTGCTCGGGGCTGCAGAGTCAAACTGAGTGAATCGGACGACGAGCGACTGCAGCACCAGAATGAGGACAAGGGCTCTGGAGCTTTTGGGGCACAGCCGGAAATTTTGCTCCAGATATGGACCAACCATTTTGTAAAAATGAAGATTGATTAAACTGTTAGAGATGAGAAATGATTGCGATATTTGATCACAAACGTTTTATGGTACAGACGGTGATGTGTGAGTTTATAATGACTTCATGTAATGTCAGTCTCATGTTTGTTCTCTCTCTCCTCGCAGATCCAAATCCTCAAGTGCACAGAGACTTTCCATTAAGCATCGGTATGTGGGTTTGATACCAGTGGTGATTAATTGTTACTTGTGTAATATTTGAAGTCACTCCGGATAAGAGCATCTGCTGAATGCCAGAATTAAATGTTTCAGACTCACTTGCTGGCAATAATCAGGCTGGCTGGGAGGATTTTGCTTGCTGGGTGACGGGCCAAGTTACATCCTGTCGGTGGTGGAGGGCAGCAGCGCTTACATGGCAGGACTGCAGCCAGGCGACCAGGTGCTGGAACTCGATGGTCAGAACGTCTCCTCACTCAGCACCAAAGCCCTTCTCGCCTCTGGCACAGACCCCTCAAGACTGTTCCTTTCTCCAAGCATTGCAGGTCTCAGATCGAACAGGTGGTCACTGATGCCCTCAGTTTATTCTTCCACAGCTTTATAAAGTGTTACACACAATTTGGCTACATTATTAGTATAAACATAAGCGCAACATACAGTAAATGCATTTTCTGTGCTTTGAAACCCCAATGTTGGGGCCGACGGTTTCACCCAACTCTCCTGCATCCTGAGGATCAGAAACACAAGCCTTCGGTCATCACATGTAAGTCTGCAGGGCTGAGGAACTCATGAGCATGGTACCGTCCCCAAGCACTGCTCCTCCGGTGCTGTACATCAGTTGCCCACTGCTCCTTCACGGATGGTCAAATGCAGGGGTGGGCAATTCCATGCCAGAATCCAGCAGGTTTCTTGATTTCCAGAACATTCACACCTGGTCTCAGGTAGATGCTCGTCAGAAGTGGCACCACCAGGTCGAGAGGAAAACCTCCAGGACACCAGCCCTCCAGGACCGGAATTGCCCACCCCTGGTCAAACGTATAGGTCACATTTTGTTGTGTATGAAGGAACAGTTGCTCATGAGTACCCAGAGTGGTACCTTTACCGGTCCGGAACTTGACCCAGGGACCCTCTGATCTCAGAGCCAACTGCCCCAACTGCCAACACCATGGTGCACTGTGCTGTGTTCACAATGACAGTGTTCCGTCTGGCTGTGGTTTTTCCAGGTGGAGGAGGTTTTGGGCGAGGAGCCGGTGGTGAAGGAGAGGCTGTTTGACCTGTTGAAGCAGTACGCCTCGGAGAGAGATGTGGAGAGCTTGGCCCCGACCCCTGCCGGAGATACTCTCACCGAGGAGCATCAGCAGCTGATCGACAGCATCAGGTAGCAACGGCTGTACAAATGAACACACGTCCAGTTACGTTCGGGAGATGAATTGGCTTTGCTGGTTCATCACTGAGGGGTGATGGTAACAGCCAGGAGTTGACCCTATGATCTGAGGATCACTGGATCAAGTCCCGGACCGCTAAAAGTACCACTGAGGTACTCAAGTAGCAAGTGAAGAACTCTGTTTCTGCCCTCTCCTCTCTCCTCTTTTCTTTTTTTTCCCTCCTCTTCTCTACCCCCTCCTCTTCTCATTCTCCTCACCCTCTCTCTCTTCCTCTATATATATCGTTTCATCTTTCCCTTTCTTCTCCTTCTCTTTTATTTATCACTCTTTCCCCTCGCTTTCTCCCTTCCTCTCTCTCCTTCCTTCCTCTAGCTTTCTTCCTTCTATCTCTTCCCATTTGTCTGTCTCTCTCTTTCCCCCTCCCTCTCTTTCCCTCATCTTTTCTCTCCCTTTTTTTCACCTTCTCCCCTCCCCTCCCTCCCTCCCCCTCCCTCCCCCTCCATTTCTCTCTCTTTTCTTTTCCCGCCTTTCTTTGACTCTTTCAGCTTCCTGTTGCTTTCTTTTCTTCTCTAATTCTTTCCTCGCTTACCTATTTCTCTCTCCTCTCTCTTTCGCTCTCTCCCCCCCATCCCTCTCTCTTTTGCCCTTCTTTTCTCTGTTTCTCTTTTTCTTTTTCTCAGCTTCTCCCCATCTCCTCATCTCTCCCTCCGTGTTTATCTTTCTTGTGTCTATCCCTCTCTCTCTCTCTCTCTCTCTCTCTCTCTCTCCTCTCTCTCTCTCTCCATCCCTTTCTATCTCTTCCCTCCATCTCTCTCCTTCTCTATCCCTCCATCTCTCCCCCTTCGTTCACTGCCCTTCCCTCTTCTATCCCTGCATCTCTCCCCCTCCTTTCTCTCCCCATCCCCTCTTTTTTGTCGAACCCTCTTTTTCTCCCCCTCTCCTTTTCTATCCCTCCCTCTATCTCTCTCTCTCCTTCGCTATCCCTCCATATCTCCCCTCTCCTTCTCTGTCCTTCCCTCCTCTATGCCTCCTCTCTCTCCCCCACCTTTCCTCTCCGCCTCTCTCTCCTCCTTTTTTATCCTCCTCTTGGTCTCTATCCCTCCTTTCTCCCTCCCTCCTTCTATTCATTCATCTCTCCTCCTTTCTCTCCTTCTCCCCTGTCCCCATCATTTTTAACCTCTTTCCTCTCTTTTCCCCATCTTTTCTCTTCTGGGCCTTTTTTTTCACCTTCTTCCCTCCCCCCTCCACATTTCCTCTCTCCCTTCTTCCCGCCTTTAACCTTTCTCTTTCTGCTTCCTGTTCCTTCTTCTTTCTCTAATTCTTTCCTCGCTTACCCATTTCCTCTCCCCTCTCTCACTCTTCTTTCTCTCTCCCATCTCTCTCTTTGCCCTCTTTTCCTGTTTCTCTTTTCTTTTTCTCAGCTCCCCATCTCCCTCATCTCCTCCTCAGGTTTATCTTTCTGTGTCTATCCCTCTCTCTCTCAGTACCCTTCTCTGATCTCTCTCCTCTTTCTATCCCTCCATCCCTCCTCCCTCTCTATTCTTCCCTCCATCTCTCCTTCTATCCCTCCATCTTCTCCCCCTTCGCTCATCAGTCTTTCCTCTCTATCCCTGCATCTCTCCCTCCTTTCTTTCTCCCCATCCCTTTGTTAACCCTTTTCTCCCCCTCCTTTCTATCCCTCCTCTATCTCTCTCTCCCTCGCTATCCCTCCATATTCCCCCCCTCTCCTTCTCTGTCCTTCCCTCCTCTATGCCTCCCTCTCTCCCCACTCCTTTTCCTCTCCCGCTCTCTCTCTCCCTCTCCTCCTTTTTTTTATTCCTCCCTCTTGGTCTCTATCCCTCCTTTTCTCCCTCTCCCCTCTCCTCTTTCTCTATCTGGCTCCATCTCCCTCCTTCTCTCCTTTCTCCCCTGTCCCTATCATTTTTTTTATCACTCTTTTCTGTATTCTTTCCCTTCCATCTCTCTCCTTCTCTATCCCTCCATCTCTCCCTTTCGTTGAGTCTTTCTCTCTTCTATACCTCCATCTCTCCCCCTCCTTTCTCTCTCTCTCTCCTTTGCTATCCCTCCATCTCTCCCCGCTCCTTCTCTGTCCTTCCCTCCTCTATGCCTCCCTCTCTCCCCACTCCTTTTCCTTTCCTTCTCTCTCTCTCTCCCTCTCTTTTTATCCCTCCCTCTTGGTCTCTATCCCTCCTTTTCTCCCTCCCCCTCTCCTTCTCTATTCATTCATCTCTCCCTCCTTTTTCTCTCTCCTTCTCCCCCTGTCCCTACTATTTTTAATCTTTCTCCCCCATCCCCTCTCTCTTTCTTTTAACCCCTCGTTTCTCCCTCCTTCTCTATCCTCCTTCTAATCCCCTCCTTTTCTATCCCTCCCTGTCTCTCTCTCCTTTTTTATCCCTCCTTCTTGGTCTCCAACCCTCCCATTCCTCCATCTCTCCTCCCCTCTTTCTCTTTTTTTCCTTTTTTCTTCCTTTCCCCCTCTTTCTTTTCTCTAACCCTCAGTCTCTCTCTCTCTTTCTCTGTCTGTCCCTTTTCTCCTGTGTCCTTTCTATCCCTCCCTCCTTTCTTCCTCTCTTTTTCTATTCTTCTCTCTCTCTTTCTCTACCTTCATCTCCCCCCACTCCTCCCCAACAAACACCACACCTGTGCACTATAAAATGCATTGTCACTTCCCTAAATCTCAAACCTTAAACCGGCGTCCGCACGTGTGGAGAGAAACACAGCAGCGCCACTTTTATAAAAAAACAGAGTGTTTAGCTGCTGCGAGGTGACAGAAGCGGTCGACAGCCTTGTCGTAATCAGGACGGTCTATAACTATTTACAGCGCCATGTGCTGAGCCGAGTCTGACTGGAGGGACAAAGAAGGCAGCGTGTGCAGGAGGTGTGAGGGGAGGAATGTGGACAAATGTGCACTGAAGATGAACGTTTTATATTTATTTTCACTCGTCGTGAATTTCTATTTTACGCCCTGCATTGATATTTAAATGAACAACTTGCAAGTCTATGAAAGCAACGTAATATGGGTCCTGCTCAGTCCTGCTTTGCGTCTTTCTCTTCTTCTCTATCCCTCCTTTCTTTTTTCCCCTTCTCCTTCATTATCCCTCTCTCTCCCTCTCTATCCCCCCTTTTTTCTCTTTCCCGCTCCCTCCCTCCCTCCCCACTTCCTTCACTCCATCTCTCCCAATCTTTATCTGCACCCATCATGACATCACTGCTTTTTTGGTCCATCCATTTCTCCATTTCTTCTTTTTCTTCTTTTCCTCCTTTCTCCTTTCTCTCCCTCTTTCTCTCTGATTCTCCCACTTTCTTATTCTCCTCTCCACTGTGTGTCCCTTTCTCCCTTTCTCCTTATCTCTATCCCCCTCATTATCTAACCCCCTTTCTGTCTCTCTCTCCCTCCCTCTCCTTCTCTATCCCTCCTTCACCCCTTTTACCTCTCTCTCCCCACCTCTTCCTCCCTCCCCCCTTCTTTCTCTCCATCTCTCCCAATCTTTATCTGCACCCATCATGACAACGTTTTTTTGGTGCCGGTTCTGAGCCAATTTTAGGTACTGAAGCCATTTTTTAGTGGAGAAACGTGGTTCTAGTTCCAAATTGGGAACCATTAAACTTAAACTAAAAAGCTTAGCAGCTTATGCCATTCTAGCAACAGCTTAGTTTGGTTCCTGGACCATCTTACCTTGACATCCCAGCACAAGTTAAACTCTTGACCCTTTAGTCCGGCATCAAGCCAGAAACTAGCAACCATCATTCACTTCATGTCTATTCCGTTCTTTTTAATCTCCTCTTAACAGTCTTCGGACTGATCTCCTTCATTTTGTTGAGTGGTCAGAACACGCAGCTTCAACTCTAACACTCTGTCTAATTCCACCTAAGCATAATAATTAAATTTCACTTTCCACGCATTCAGAAAGAGGTTTTTGTTGAATGGAACAGACTAATCACGTTCGTTAAGTGTCTGTTCATCGTTTGCTTGCTAACAGATTTGATTAAAACTGGAGTGGCTTCTTCTGACAGTGGAGTCTCGTTGCTAAGCGTTGCTAATTGGGATAAAAACTCAAT
Organism: Distichodus sexfasciatus; assembly: GCA_032718565.1. Taxonomy (NCBI): domain Eukaryota; kingdom Metazoa; phylum Chordata; class Actinopteri; order Characiformes; family Distichodontidae; genus Distichodus; species Distichodus sexfasciatus. The sequence goes on along the minus strand of JAVGVS010000355.1, from coordinate 154,572 downwards.
TTGCAGCCGTAAAAGCTTCTCCGTCCCCACCACTTTTGCTGCTTTCGAACGCCAGCCGAGTAACGAGAGCCCCAAGAGAAAGAAAGGCTGACAACTTTGATCAGAAACACGCTGACTGCGAGAGAAAAAGGAGACGCCTCTTTCTGAAGCCCTTGCATATCTGTTTGACGCGCTTTTTCATTTACTTTCCAGCCGCCAAAGCTGTGACGGCTCTGGAGAATATCGTATTTCTTGATTCTCAGCAGTAAATTTGTACAAAATCCAAATCGAGGCCTTTTTTAGACTGTCATCCCTTTCCTGCGTTCTCTCATGCAAACATTACCTTTAATACTCTGGTCTCTGTCTCTTGGTAGCACCTCACATTAACAGAGGCAAAAAAATTAGACACCTTATCTTGAAATTACGATGCACTATTTTGTAATTAGGAAAAAATATCTCAGTTTTAAGGATCCTATAGTTGCTTAGATGAGATCTCACTGGCGATCATGTTTTGAGACAAGATCCTCAAGAGATAAAGGTCTCATGATTTCAGTCCCTCAAGATATGATCTTGTAAGTCTGAGAAAAGATCTGATAAATGCAAGAAAATATCTCATAATTACGAGATAAGGATCACATAACTATGAGAAGAATAATTTTGCAAATTTGTAATTTTGTAACTCTGAGAGAAGATCCTCGTGAAATAAGGATCTCAATCCAGAGATGATGATCTTGTAATTTTAAGAAAGGATCTTGTAAGAACAAGATAAGATCTAATAAATCCAAGAAAAGATCTCATTGAGATATGGATTGATTTCATAATTAAACTACACTGCAAAAATAATCTTAACAAGCCAGAAAATCTTAAAAAGAAAAATAGATCTTTTTAAAACTAGGTTTTTTTATTTTAAGAATAACTGACTTGACTAGTCTTGTATGTATAAGATAAATAATCTAATTTTAAAAACGTTGGCTACAGTTATCTTAAGAAAAATTTACTGATTATAATCACTTCTTAAAATGAAATAAGAAATTTAATTAAGAGAACGGACAGGTTCTCATGCTCTCCACTACGAGTTATGACAACTTTGTTTATTTTAAGAATATTAAAGCTAAAAACATTGAAAAAGGGAAATATTTTGTTTTAGGAGATATTTACAAGATAAATTTTCTCACTATATTGGCAGATAATTTTGCTTGATTCTGGTACCTTCTTTCTTATCATCCCTTTCTTTTTCTTATTTTCTGACACAGATTTTTTGCAGTGTAGAAGGATGTCATAAAGTGGAAATCTCTTAATTATAAAATGAGGATCTCGTAATTATGAGGTAACATTCAATTATTAGAACAATTTGGAGAGTATGTAATTTTGTAATTCTGACAGAAGATTCTCATGTAATAAGGATCTTAAGGACCTTGGTCTTGAGGATAAGGCTCTTGTAATCTTGAGAAATTCAAGAAAAGATCTCACCAGAAGATATGATCTCAGAATCGCAAGATAACATCTAATAATCCCAAGAAAAATCCCACTTACGATCTCAATGTAATTTTGTAATTATGGCAAAGATCTCACACTGTTTGCCATGATCATATGAGGAAATGTCTCTTAATTACTTGATGATTGTGTAATTTCAAGAAAAAAAAAATCAGATTAGAAAAGTGCTTGTCAGTACTACATCATCATTACGTAATTCCAAGAAAAGGTTGCGTAATTATATCATGATCTGGAATTCTGAGGAAAGTTCTCATAGTTACAAAATAGTTTCTCATCATTACGAGATAGCGTGTCGAATTTTTCTTTTTATTCCTGCAAATGTACTGCACCTCCGTAGCGGTGCTCAGTTTCGGTTGTAATCTTTTTAATTCCACTTCATCTCTCTCTTCTTACCTTTTTTCATCCTCCATCCAGTACACACTCGAACCCACACGCATTAGAAAATCCCACAGCCCCCTCCCAAATCCCAGATCCCTGCTCTCAACCTGCTTTGGTGTGTTGTTTCCTTTTCTTTCCTGCTTCTGTATGTTGCTGCCAGCAGTGGTTTTTGGGAGGATGCTTTTCCTTCCTCTGTCCTCTCTTCTCCTCTCTTCTCTCCTCTTCTCCTCGGCTCTGCAGTGAATGGAGAGCGGCAACCTGTGCGTGGCGCTGGCAGGCGTGGCGTGTGAGACATTTTTGATGCCTGTATTGACGCTGGCGAAGACGAGTTTTGAGAATTGTAAAAGACGTGCCGAGCTATGAACTGCTGCAGGTGAGTGATGCATCGTGGTTATGAGTTTTCATTTGATTGTTGCTGGAATTGTGAGGACAAACAGCATTAAGGGATTCGTAATGGTTTGCTGTTTGGAAACTTTTTCTTGATCTTTTTTTATTTTTACATTCAATTTGGGTCATCTTTCGGCTCCATTTTTGTATTTTAATGCGCTAACTGCTTTTTGGTTGTGAGATTTTAAAACGCAAGAGAGGTAATATGTTAACATATTATATATGTATCTCCACGCAAAAACTAGTCATTGTTGCAACGGAGGTTTCCCGAGAAAAACGAAGTATAAGTTATGTGGGGTAAATGTTGATTTGTTTTTAGTGTTTTGAAACAGTGGAAGGTCTATACTGTACTGTTGTGAATAAATTTGGCTGAAAAACTTACCCTTTCCATCCTAAGAACGTGACTTTCTTGAGGTGAGGAATTCAATTCCAGCAGAATGTTAAAGTTTCTGGCTTTTGACCGTTTACTTCAGTAGATTTATTTAAATCCACTGGTTGACTAGCTGTGAAGATATTTCTCCAGAATCCATCTGCCTCCCGGTTCAGTTAACCTAACGCAGGTAGGCTATCCCGTGGCTGTGAATGCAGCGGTCAGAATGCAAACGTAGCTGCGACTGCACTAAGCGTCTCAGAGGCATGGTGAGTCAATCTCAAGGCAGTTTCTCACTTGGCGTGACAGGAGAAACCCGACTCCTTTGAATGTTGATATCTCAGTCATATGTCGTCCAATTCATTCCATATAGGTATCGTTTTGAAGCTTGATTTATGCCCTTTCATGAAAACATAACTCAATTTTGAAAATTTGCGACAAGCGACTGGTTTTGCCGTGGAGGGTCACATTTTAACCATCATATTGACATTAATCATAGTTTAACGGCTAGCTCAAATAAAATGGTCGTGTAGTGGTTAGGATACCTCTGGACCAAGAAGCCACAAAACTCTGTGGATTTGAATCCTATGTCCAGCACTTTTTATTTTGAACTGCATCGAGGTCTCTCGGCCACCGTACAAGAGACTTAAACTTAATAACAAGTATACATCTATTAGGGCTCTTATTAGGGGTCCAAGTCCTATGGAACACTCTTGTAATTGTTCTGTTTCTACTTTATTATTATAATTTGTAATTATTATTGTTATTTTTCACCTTTGAAACAGATTAAATGGCTCAACAACCCTACTTTTGAAAATTAAAACTAAAAACCGAAACCCAAAAAACAATTTTCTTTCAAAACAAAAAATATTAAAACACATATTCCATTTAATTTCTTCTGTCTGACATTTCAGAGCATGTCTTTAAACATCATCATGGAATGTCAGATGAAACAAAGCTGAAGCAAAATTGTTTAGGATTCAAACCCACAACCTTCAGAGGTTCAGAGGAGAGTATTCTACCCATAAGACCACCACCAGCATAGTGAGTGGGTTTTAAGTTGGGCCGGTTGGTAGTGTAACGCTTATTCCAGTAATCGACAGTTCGCCAGTTCGCGTCCCAGACCGATAAAGGTACCACTGAGGTACTCGTGAGCAAGGTACCGTCCCCAAGCACTGCTCCTTCACGGATGTGTCAAATGTTGAGGTCAAATTTGCTTGTGGTGCACTGGTGTGTTCACAACACGGCAAATAATCACTCGCTTCCAGCTTTTGCTTTTAAGAGTAAATTATTTTTAAGAATGGTTAAAAACTTCTTCTTGAGAACGTTGCTGTCCTGTCTTCCTCGTTCAGATTTTTTAACTGTATTTTTGCAGCCAGGTTGGGAGAGCTTAATGAATAATTATGTAGGTGACTTGTTTCTCACCTTAAAAATGGTTCATCTTATGAATCTCTTCCGTCTCTGCTCCACCTTCACAGGCAGGAAAGTAAGAAGTGGAGCGCCATGTTCTATGTACCTAGATTCATGTCTCTCATCAAGGTTTCTCATGTTAAACTCATCTCTCTGCCTATAAGACAGTATTTTGGTTAGGGATGGACCGACCCTAATTGTTTAATTCCGATTCTGATGTCAGTACCTGTGCTTTGTGTATGTTCCGATCCCGAGTCCAATATCAGTGTTTAATTTAATAAAATGTAATCTGATAGTTCTTAATGAGGAGGAGACTGAGGAGACTCCGTGGATGGATTTGTTCAAACACAGTTGGTTAATTTTGCTACACTCCCTAACACTGCTGCACTAAAACCATCAGGAGCAGCGAGATCTCCAGCGAGACACATTAAACAGTAGAATGGTGTGATTTGATCAACGTTTGGGCTTGTAGAGTGTTGTCATTCTTGTTCTTGCTCTTTAGTCTGTAGATACTGTATAAGAGCATGTTTTCTCTGCTTTGTTTCCTCATCCGTTGTCATCGAGCGCAGCATTTTCTCTTAAGTTTTGCTGACATGGAGAGAGAGAGAGAGAATTTTCCTGACACCAGCGTTTTAGAGCTTTTTGACCTTCTCTCTGTACAAGGTCTCGTCCCCATTCTCGTTGGGTTCAAATCCCAGACTGGTAAAGGTACCGCTGAGGTTCTCATCAACAAGCTACCGTCCCTAAGCACTCTTACCCGAGCGTGGGTTCATGGACGGGTCAAATGCAGAGGTTTCATTAGCCCCTTTTCCACTGCTCTGGTCCCCGTGCCGGTTCCCAATTTTGGAACCAGTGCCGCACTTTTCCACAGAACAAAAATTGGTGCCGGTGCCCTAAAACCGGCTCCGAACCGGCCCCTAAACTTTGCTGGTCTAGCAGCGAGAACCCGTGACGCCACAAGAGGTGGGCGGAGTGGTGGGTAGCTTTAGAAGAGAAAATGGCGGACAGCCAAAGTCCGATAACGTGGATCGCGGAAGAAATGAAAGCTGTTTTAGCAATATGGACGTCCAGATTCAGCAGAAATTGGAAAGTGCACAAAAAAATTAGAAGGCATATGAAGAAATAAGGGAAAAACTAAAAGTTGCAGGCTTCGTACAGACGACCGTTCGTTTAGTGGGCGTGACCTGTGACGTATTATCATGCGGCGCCCGCTGAGCTCCCTGGTCAGTGTGAATGCGGGCCGGGTCTCGGCTGGTTGTCAGTTCAGCACCGGCCGAGCACCAGAACCGGCACCTGGCACCAGCACTAGTGTAGTGGAAAAAGGGTAATTGTGGTGCACTGTGTACTGTGCTGTGTTCACAATGACAAATAAGCACTCACTTAAAAATGAGAACCTCCACCGTTGTCAGCTGCAAACTGCATATAAATTTGTTTGACGCCACACTTCATTACCTTTAGTTTTGCCTCGCACAATAGCCTTCATGTTCGTCAGTGATTGGGACTCGAGGAAGGTTCATGGGTCGAACTCAATGTCCTCTAGCTTAGCGGTGCTCAACCCTTGGGTCGCCACCCAAAGTTGGCTAGAGGCAAGTTTTGAAAGGGTCGCAAGGCAAAGTTGGATTAAAAAACGTATAAGTGCAGTTGGTAGCGTACTGGTTCGGCAATTGTCCACGTAATCAGAAGGTTGCTGGTTCAAGTCCCAGGTGGGTAAAAGGTACCACTGAGGTACTCATGAGACCGTACCCAAGCACTACTCCCCGGACGCTGCCAAAAAAGCTACTCACTACTTCATCACGGATGGGTCAAATGCAGTCAGGGCAGTGGTCCCTAATTATCTTTCCCCATTGCCAAATTATGTAAAGTCAGGCTGAGGGGCCAAAAAATCCTCGTCACATCTCCCGACACCAATATTTATTTTATTATATTAAATGTGCTGCTTTTAGCCTTTCTAGAAGAGAACTACGTTTTTGCTCATGATGGCGTTCCATATGAGAGTAGCGAGCGCTAACACGTCGCGAGTGAGAGTCCCGAATAATGTATTTAATGCTTTTTTGCGCAAATAACTTCAGATTTTGTGCCCAGAATTACTCGCATTGACGTGGAGATCACTTATCACAGACGACCACTGGGAGTGCACGTGTCTGTTTATGTTTGTTGCCAATGTGACGAGAGGGGCCAGATATATCGCTTGCTCAGCCTCTCTTGGGGGCCGCCATTTGGGAACCACTGGGTTAGGGCGCTCGTCCTGTGTTTGGAAGGTCACCAGTTAACTTGTCTCGCATCAATTGCTGAATTGAATCAAATCGAAATCGCATCGTAGCAGACTTTGCGATATCGGCAGACTTTGAATTGATGTCCATCAAATTGACATAGTATTGTGATTTACCGTAGTCGTGGCTGAGCTGGCATTAGTTTAAAAATGGGTCGCGGTGCAACAGAAAAAGGCTGAGAACCACTGCTGTAGCTCACTTAAAAAACTTGACCAGCTGTGCTCCGTTCTGTCCTCGCAAAAATCTGAACCGCACTCCCTCCGGGTGCTCGCGCTCTCGCTATTTTTGAGCAGCCTACTTCTCTTAATATACGCTGTTAGGTCCATGACGCACTGGAAGTTTTTTACTCAAAATCCTCGCGCCAACTTGTAGATGCCTGGAGTTTATGGAGTTTGCGCTTGAGGGGGATTGAGATTCGGGGAGAATCTGTCAGGTGAGTGATGCGTCAGTTTGTCATCTCAGCATCAAGACGTGTAACTATTAATTCCGTGTTGACGGTGAGATGTGACTTTGAATTGGTATTGTTTATTGGATGAAGTTGAAGGTGAAGACGTGACATCTCATAACGCTTCCTTTCGCGTCGACTGAGTTGGAAAGGACATCTGTGGTGTGAACTGAGCACGGCCTCCTCTTCTGTTTCTGTTTCTGGATGACACCCGTCCATTACAGAGTCCTTAAGAGGGCAAATGGGAAAAACTAAGTAATGAGTTTTGCATGCTCACGAGAAAGTAATATGTGCTCACAAGACGTTAGGTGCTCACGAGTTGTTATGCCATGCTCATGAGAAAATACCGCATGCTCCCGAGTTGTTATCGCATGTTCACGAAAAAGTAATATGTGTTACCATGTGCTCATGGGTTGTTGCCGCATGCTCGTGACAAAGTATCACATGGACAAGATGTTATTGCGTGTGCATCAACGCTTTCCCGTGATCGTGCAATACTTTCTCATGAGCACACAATACTTTCTAATGAGCGCTCGCTACTTTCTCATGAGCATGAGATACTTTCTTGTTCGGCATGTGATACTTTCTAATGAGCGCTCGCTACTTTCTCATGAGCATGAGACACTTTTTCGTGAGCATGAGATACTTTCTTGTGAGCATGTGATACTTTCTCATGAGCACTTGTTACTTTTTCATGAGCATGAGACTTTCTCATGAGCATGAGACTTTCTTGTGAGCACTCGTTACTTTCTCATGAGCACTCGTTACTTTTTCATGAGCATGAGACTTTCTTGTGAGCACTCGTTACTTTCTCATGGGCACTCGCTACTTTCTCGTGAGCACTACTGTCTCGTGAGCATGCGATACTTTCTCACGCGCACTCATTATTTCTCATGAGCATGTGATACTTTCCTGTGAGCTCTCAATACTTTCTCGAGAGCACTTGCTACTTACTCGTGCAATAGTTTCTTGCGAGCACGCTAATTTCTCATGAGCATGTTTTACTTTCCTGTGAGCATGTGATAAATTCTCATGAGCACATATTACTTTCTCATAAGAATGTGATCCTTTTCTTGAACGTCGTACTTTTTCGTGAGCATTCGTTTTCTGTTGAGTGCTCATTACTTTCCTGTGAGCACTTTTTCGTCATCATGCAATATTTCCTCGCGAGCACACAATTCTTTCTTATTATCGTGTCTTACTTTCTTATGAGCATGTGATCACCTTCTCGTGAGTGCTCCACTCTTTCTCACAAGTACTTGATGCTTGTCAACTTGTCAGCTCTTGTCAACATTTGACGCTCCCTTGCGAACACGTGTTACTTTCTCATGAGCACACAAAACTCACTTTTTTTTCTTTCCCTCATTTTTCCCTGTAGACATTCTGTCCGTCATTCTACGTCATCGACTTTTTTTTGTGAAATCTTTAAGTTGAGTCTTTTCTCGCGGTGACCTTCCCAGCCAAAAAAATAAAAACTGCTCCTCAGGGAGTTTTCCTCCCCACTCCACTCGCTCCTCTCTCTCCCTCCTCACCTGCTTTTCTCCTTGTTCCATCTCTCTCTCTCCCTCTCTCTCTCTCTCTGTCGTTCCCTCCACCTCCGAGGCAGTCGCTCCAACGCCTCGCTGCCGATCCGAGACTCCGACCTGCAGCAGCGTTGGCGTTCGACTCCCCGGGGCAATGCCAGCGTCTTGGGGGGCGCGAGGTGGAAATACCACCCTAAATGTGGGGCAGAGTTGACTCGACCCCCCAAATTTCTGAAAACTTTTTTTAGCCGGAGGGATTTCGGGATGGTTCCTGCGGCGAGGCGGCAGAAGTGTTTGGACGTTTGGAGATTTGCTACAGCCGGCGTTCGCTCATTGATTATTTATGGGGACGTACACGTGTAGGAGCCAACGCTGCTGCTGCTGCTGCTGCTGTTCGGTGCTGACAAACTGAGCTGAGCAAGTATGGGGAGGGACAGGAGTTTCTCCAAACACTTTCGGTAAGAAAAAATCGTGATTGTAAAAATGTTAATCGTAGAAAAAAAATCCTAATTTTAACTTTAAAAAACCTTAGTCTTAATAACAATCTTAATCTTAAAAATCTCGATTTAAAAAATGATTGTAAAAATTTTATCTTATTTTTAAAATTCTGTTTTATAAAAATCTTAATCTTAAATAGAATCTTAAAAAATCTTAGTTAATCTCATTAAAAAATCCCAATCTTATACAAATGTTAATCTTAAAAAATCTTAATCTTAAAAAAGTGTTCATTAAAATCTTGCTTTTAAAATATTATTGTTTAAAAATCTAAACAAAAAGTTAGTTTTATTTTGTAAAAATCCCATTCTTATACAAATGTTAATCTTAAAAAATCTTAATATCAAGAAAACTACATCTTAAAAATCTTGATTTAAAAATCTCATTATAAAAAAATTGCAATTTATAAAGTCGTGTGTAGTCATGTCTGCAGGTTTGCGTAAGAGCATTCTTTTCTTATCTAAATTGTTAAATAAAAAACACATTGTTCACGAAGGCGGTTATTCGTGAATATTACATAATAATCTAGATGATGTGTCTGCAAAATTCTCCTCCGTTCTCTGGCCTGTTTACATTGAGGACAAACTGCATTAAAACACAAGGCCACGTCTCTGTATATCTCGTAATTAAATATAGGATTGTCATTTTAGGCCATTTTAGTGAGTTTAATTGCTTGACCTACTTGATGGATGGTGTGTTGTAAACCCAGGAAATAGTCATGACGATTTACCATAAAATACAGTGGAGTTAATTTTATTCTGCCTGCTGTTAAAAAGGTAATTCATGATGAGCGTTTTGGACAAGATTTGTTGATTAGAATGTAAAGCAAATATAAAAGCAAAATGGAATCAGTAAATAACAACAGGAAAATAGATAAAAGTAAAAAACAAATGTGCAAATGAACTGAAAACCATGTTGGAAAAATTAAGTTCTCAACTGCTTTTTTAAAAAATACTATAACAAAATATTGAAATGTTGCACAAAGGAATTACTATAAATTTATAATAATTTACAGTAAAGTTCACTGCAGGGAAAATATATTTTCCTTTCCACCACTCTAAAATAGATCTTGTCTTTTTAGAGATTTGAGTTTAAACAACACACTGCTTCTCCTTTTTTAGCTTAAAAACAAGTAACTTTACCCTGAATCCAGTCTTAACAAATAAGTTGCTCGTCTCGTTCTCCTCTTATCTTTCACTCCTCTCAGAAATGTGTCCTTGATCCACACACTCACACTCACACACACACACACACGTTTCTGTGGTTTAATTTTAGTCTTCGCTCGACCTCGTTCTAATTGAGGGCAGCCCAGTCTAAAATGGAAGTTTATAGAAGAACAATTCGGGCTCGGCTCAGTTCTGTAGCAACTGGGGGAAAGTGTGGATGAGATCTGTAAGATCTGTTTTTTGATAGCAATATTAATTTCACAGTGGAATTGTATCTTGTAAGATTTGTATTATTATCACTATTTTGAGTCGGTTACAGGAGGTGTGATGACTATAAGATATTCAACGTCATGTTCACATGGCATTTTTCAAAGTCAAAGTGAACTTTGTCATCGCAGCACATACAAGCAGTGTTGGGCGAGTTACTTCCAACATGTACTAGATTATAGATGACTAGTTACTGTTATTCCAAAGTAATTGCTTCCATTACAGTATCACTGTCTCTGAATTGTAATGTGTTAAACGACTCCTGCATTACTTTTGAGGTACTTTCACCAAAATAAGTGTGCAGGTAGGACATTGTAAAATGCTAAAATATAGTTTACTGCAGTTCATTCTACATCCAGTGGAGGGCGATGTGCTGTAGCATAATCACACTTTGTAGGACGTAGCTCTTTTACTCACACTATGGGTCTTGTGGGGTTTTGGATTTTTTAAATAAAAACAAAACGGCACTAAATTTTGGGTTAAAAGTGTGTTGTAGTGCACATAATCCACTGAATTTTTTTGATTACTGTATTACGGAAACACTGTCTAGACAATACTATATACAAGTATACAGGGAGATGAGACGACGTGGCTCCACTTTCTACAGAGTACAAACAAGGCAGATATAATATACATACAGTATATAAATAAACTGTAAATGTAGAAAATGTGCAAATTTAGTTACTACAATCAGTCCTAGAATTTATTTTTTTTCTGATAAAATACTACAATCCTGAATTACGGAAACTCCCACCTTACACAAAATTACGACTGTGTAGCCATGGAGACGGCACCCGAAGCACCCAGCTTGGGCTGTTTACCGTCTAACGACTCTGTTAGACCCACGATGCCACTCACTGTTTGCACCGCTCATCATCTGCCGAATTATCCAGCAAGATAAAAGCCCCGAGGCTGGGAAAAAAACGTCTGAATGTGCTGAGAGAATTTAAAAGCAATTATCCTACATGCTAAATATATTTCAGCCTGTCTGAGACAAGCTGTGCAAGAAGGTCTAATGTTAATTATTTTCTTTGCTGGTTTCTTCATCGCCCCAAAAACACAGTCCTGTTAAACAGGGTTGGGCGATAGGACTCAGACTTCACATCATGGTATTTTTGGACTTAATCTCGATATACAATATGTGTTGATATTTTTTATAATCCTGTTTTGCTCAAAACAAAGTAACTAATTCATGTTTGCTCATACATATTTAATTATTTGGATGTAATTTAACAGAAACAACTTTATATAATGAGGCATAAATAAAGTAGACATCAAAGCAATGTAAGCATGTGAAAGGTGCATTGCACTTTATTGCATATTTAATTTTACCATAACACACACGTTACTGTTTATAATATGAATCACAATGTTGCTAATTTAATGCTAATTTTGGTCAATTTTGCCAAAGTTAGGGCCAAGCTACGGAGCTCTCCTTTTGACTCGCGTCACTTGAGAAAAACCACTGACATTAAGTACAAACTTTGATGTTTTTTTTATAAAGGTCAGACGTTAACGTTGACTTAAAATAAAGTGCTTTAATTTGCTTAAATTTAAATTTCCTTTAATTCCAAAGTACTGTGTGCTGTGCTGTGGTGTGTTCACAATGACAAATAACCACTCACTGTCACTCATTCACTCCTGGAGCAACATAGCTTCCACAGCAGCGACAAATTCTTTCACTGGCATTCGTCACTCGTCAATTTTTTTCCCCTTAAAACCCAAATCCCATCGGTTTTGGTGCAGATTCTTAGCAGGTTTTTATTTGTGTTCGTCTCCCTACACAGATGCACAGAACCTTTTAAATCTGGATTACGAGGAGAGCCCCGCCTCCTAATCACGCCTTCCACAGCGTTAGTCAGGCAGCGCTCTGCGTGAGAGGAAGGGC
>JAVGVS010000355.1:0-137500 GCA_032718565.1 Distichodus sexfasciatus | reverse complement strand
AATAAAAATAAAGAAAACTTAAAAAAAACTTTTGAAGTCTAAAAAATTGCAATGGAAAAGTTAACACTGCTGAGTAATAATAATAATAATAATAGCAATAATAATAACAATAATAACAATAATAATAACTAATAATAATAATAATAATATATAATAATAATAACCGATTTGACAAAGTAAAAGATAAATGAACTTTGAGGGTCCAGTCCTCATTTAACAATTTGGCTTACCAACATTGATGATGAACAGTTATTATTATTATTATTATTATGTAATATTAATGTGTCAATATATCAGCAAAATTAATAATATTTTTTATTTACTGTATAAAAATGATAAAAATTAGACAAAAAATTAAATAAGAAAACAATAATTTTAAAAATCTTAAAAAGGTTAAAGGTGTTTCATTTGGAATTTAAAAAGATACACATCTGTACAGCTGCTGCATTTCTCTGAGCTTTTGTTTTCTTCGTTTATGTGCATCGTTGGGTCATGTGTAATTATATATTCAAAACTATTATAAAAACAGATCTGTGTGATTTGCATATTTATTTTTCATATTTGTGCTGTAATTATGTCATGTAAACCTTGTTGCAGGACGGTTCGGGTCTACAAGGGGAATCAGAGTTTTGGTTTTACTCTTCGTGGTCATGCTCCTGTTTGGATCGACTCGGTCATTCCAGGTACGGACATTTGACGGTTGAAATGATTTCAGTTTGATTTATTATTTAAACTAAATGTTGATCGTTTTGAAACGTCTTTAACTCTTGCTGTACTTGTTGTAATCATATGGAATCAGGTGGTGAATATTCTTGACTTTTGTTGTCAAGAAGTTAAATGAAATGTGATTAAAGTAAGTATGTTCAGTTTAGTTCTCATGGTCTATAGACATGAGTGAAGGTAAAAACTGCACATGGAAAAAAATGTGAAAATGATTTGAAAACTTTTAGATTCATGTAAAACAGTTTAATGTTTATTACTGAGATTAGGGTTAATGTTAGCGTTAGGGTTTGGGGGCAGGCATAGGTTTACTTAAAACACTCATCATTATGTACATGGATGTTTCCAGAATATAGTGTTAGGTAGTGTGTGAGTGTATATACCATGTTTTATGCATTGTGGGGACCTTTTTAGCTGTAGAATTATATACACCTTGTCATTATGAGGAGTCTACTCAGAGAATTACAAGACTCTTCTACAAGACTGTGTGTGTGTCTGTGTGTGTGTGTGACAAAACTTTCCATAGCCTATTAACCATTTCTGGCATTAACTATCGTATGTTTGTACGTGTACTGTGTGTGTGTGTGTGTGTGTGTGTGTGTGCACTTGCGTGTGTGTGCCTTGCCTAGACCCACATGTAGGCAATTAGCCGTGCTGGTGTTTGAAGTCAGAAGGTACAGGTGGTAGTTTCTGTCTGCATCAATGTTAATCCTCCTCCATTTACACTTCCCACAAACACACTTTAAATAACCAGCGATCTGGGGATAAAAGCGTGGGAAAGAGTTAGAGGGAAAGAAAAAGAAAGACAGGAAGAGATGACAAGACATAACAACGCATCACTGCCGGAAATCATCAGTCAGTTTGAGGAGATTCATTAGAATTCACAGTAATAATAATAATAATAATGATAATAATAATAATAATGGTATATTATTGTGTTTTTCAGGCAGTGCTGCTGAGAAAGCAGGCCTCAAACCAGGTGATCGCATCCTGTTTCTCAATGGGCTGGACATGAGGTGTGTAGTTATATTAATATATGTTCATATTTAATTTATTTATGCCATAAGGATCTGTGTATTTTAAACCGATTTGAAATTTTTCTTTTGAAATTCCCACTAAAAATTCAGGAGCTGCTCGCATGAGAAGGTGGTGTCAATGCTGCAGGGAAGTGGTGCAATGCCCTCGCTGGTGGTGGAGGACGGACCCCGGTCTCTCCAGCAGTGGGCATCTGGAGGAGGGTGGGCCGTCGCGCGTTCCCGCTGCTTGGCGCTCAGCTGCAGTGGGTGGCCGAAATCCTGCCCCCCAGTATCCGGGTGCAGGGCCGAACCTTCAGCCAGCAGCTGGAGCACCTGCTCACCCTGCAGGAGAGATACAGCATCTGCAAAGCCCTCGAGGCCTTCTTCCAGCACCGGTCAGGCTCAAACTCGGAACGGGTTATTACCAGGGACACACGATATGGGAATTATAGATGCCGATATTCAGTGTTCTTCATGCTTATATCTGCCAATGCTAATAAATGAGCAATGCAGAGTTGTAGTTAAGAGCATAAAAAGACAGAGAGATTTTGCTTGCGAGCGTTTCACTGCGTGCTCAAAATTTTGGCACAAAATAACGACATGCAATTGGTTCTTCATGTGAAGTGTGACTGTGGTAAAGCTGGTTTATTGTTCAACAGTCACACTAATTCCTACATATTGATATGACGATGAGCAGAACAAGCAACACAACACACTACGATCTCAAAAGCACATCACACCATTATACTGTTTAATTTCGCCAACAACACCAGCTCTCACTCACAATCTCTGTGTTCCTGATATTTTTAGCGCCGCAGGATTAGGGAGCATCACTAAATTACACAACTGTGTTTAAAGGAATCATGTTGTAGATGATATTTTAATAATAAATAATTTAGCATATACATATGGATGTATAGTTATCACATTGTTTTAGTTAGGAGAACAGCATTTAAATCAAGTATTTCCTTAAGCAGGACAGAAGAATGTTTTGTATTCAGACATTTTTTGAAGCATTATTGTCTGTTTTCTGTTTAAAAAAGACTGTATCAAATTTGTATCTTATTGCCAGATATCCAAATTTACAAAATCGGTATTGGATATTCAAAAAGTAGTATTGTGCCATCCAGAGATAAAACTCAGATGTCGCCATAATCTTTCAGTATTATTTATTCCTGGGTTTTTATGTTTGAGTGCTTGATTGTTTTTTGTGTTTGCGTGCAGGAACGTGGACACTCTGATCGTTGATGTTTTCCCTGTTCTGGACACTCCGGCTAAACAGGTAGTCTGGCAGTTCATTTACCAGCTGCTGACCTATGAGGAACAGGAGCACTGCCAGAGCAAAATCTCACGCTTCCTCGGCTATAAAGTCATACGTGAGTCACACCTTGCGCACATGCTTGAGAGTGTGTGTGTGTGTGTCTGTGTGTTTGTGTTTTATATCTGCAGTGTTTGCGTTTTTGAAAGCGGTACCTTATAACTGACACTGACTTTAATTTTTAATGCTATTAAATGCATATTCTAGTATATAAAAACCATAATATACTAATACATTTTAAAAACGGTGGATGCTTAGAAATAAGGTTTCAGTATTTTTTAAAAAGAAATAGTAAACTTCCATTTTCTAGCTGAACGAGCAGCACGTTCAGTGAGAGCTGCTATATTTCTATGTATTTCTAAATCATATTTAAGTCATGTCATATTTTTTACACTGTTAGTCAAAAAAGCAACTTCTGTGACTACAAAGCTTATTGACTGATTTTTAGATCTCTTTTACTGTTGCATTCAGAATTGAATTTGCTGCAAAGGAATTTTCATTAAGGGTTGACTGATTATCGGTCGCGCTGATTATCGGTATCAGTATTTAATTTTGACCATCTCCAATATTAAGTAATTACAAGGTGGCTCCACTGCCATCTCTTCTCTCTGTGACCTTTGCTCTCGACTCGCTGCTTCATTTAATGTCTCGCCCACAACAGTCTCTGATTGGTTATATGTCACACGAGTAGTAGCCAGTCAACTGAAGCCTTGTTATCACTCACACCACACTCACACGGCAGTGGCTCGAAGCAGAAGAGGAGAGATTCATATCAGTGGGGGGGTTCATATCGGTTCCAAATATAGGTTATCAACTCCATTAACAAGTGATAAGCAGTATCGATATCGGCCCTGAAATAACAATATCGGTCGACCTTTAATTCTTATATCACACCTTAACGGTGTAACTACAATACCTTGTAAATAGACAATGATCACAAACAACAATATTTTCATATTAACAGTGAACACAAAAATGTCAATTTACAGCTAAATTCAACAACAATTATCTGTTTATTTTGCAATTACAAGAAATGACAGTCACGAACATCACTGGTAACAATTTTTGGTTTTCGCTGATTTTTGTATTGCCAGCTGCAGGGAACCGGAACCCCGCTCAGGCACGGCGCAGCAGCTCGATGAAGGTTACGGGAACCACGTACCGCAGCAGCATCAGGGGGCGAAGCTCGGACGACCTGGTGATCGGCACTCACCTCGGGATGGGTAAATAGTACCGAACTTTACCGCCCTACTACAGTTCCCTACACTCATGCAGTATGAATAGTCAGTGCAGGGGAAGATACTTTTACACAGCAGCTTTCAAGCTACTTCTGATTAGAAGTAAGCTACTCCCAAGCTTCTGATTTAATATAGTAGTTACTACGATAAAAGCTAAGCAGCTAACTGCAGCTAAGCTGTTTCAACTAGTAATACTTCATATTAGCACTGTACGATACTTTTATACACTTTTAAAAATGAGAAAATATGTACCATTTTTAACAATGTAATGAGGCAGTGTTTTCAATGTTCAGATTGCATAAGTTACAGGTCTGTCCTTTTTACTTGTCAAAAAGTGAAAATTTTAGTCACAGATTTTTGCTTTCATCTTGGCCAAGGGTGGACTCAATCGCCAACTCCATCTCGCCCAGCTCCCAAAAAGCACACCTTGATTACTGCAAAAACGAGTGTTTTAAAAGTAGCTTGGTGACTAATAAGCTACTGAAAATTAGTTAATTAAGTAATATCGCTACTTGTAGTTAGCTCCTCCCCAACACGGTTTATAAGTGTGTTTTTCTTGTTTTCATGAGGAATCCGCACTGAGCCAGTGGAGGTGGCCCCCATGAGACTGGCTCCTGGAGAACGACAGTCTGGAGACGGCACTTCGCTACCCGAGACCCCCAACAATCCTCACCAACGTAAGCGCACTGAGTGTCACTGGAAAACAGTGTTTATTTCAGCTTTGATCATGGAAATATGTAAAAAAAATATCAAATTCAAACAGTTGCGATGAATAATGCTAGTATTCCATATGATATCCAGCACTCTTCATCTCCTGTAGCTCTCTGCAGTCTATGCTGAACTGGAGAACGTATATGCAGGGAAAAGATCCAAATCCCTAAAAAGCCGTCCTCCCCCTGCTCCTGAAACACTGATTGATGCCTTCCCCCACACCTCTAGCCAGTCGGTCAGAGCTCATTCCACCTCACCATCTGTACGGGCTACTTCAGGTTAGTGCCGAATCTGTGGACACTTACAGCTTTCAGTTAAAGTACTGAACTAATGCGTAATGATAATTCTCTTGATAACCATCACAGGTAGTCGCAAGATAACTTCAGTCTAACCTCCCCCTCCTCCTCCTCCTCCGCCTCCTCTACCCCAGCCCATTGCCTGGACAGAGCCCTTGCCCAGTCCTCAGTGCCCCTGCTACCCTCCAGACCTTCCGTCCCAAGGCAGTGCCGAATCCAACCCTTATATCAGCCTGGACAGTCCTCCGCTGTCTCCGCCTTCACCCCCCGACTATCCGCCTTCGCCCCCCGACTACCCACCCAGTCCACCCATACGAAAGAAGCGTTATACTTTTTCCCGTCCTCCCCGCAGCGCCGACACCGATCTGTTCATGGAGGCCCTCACCGAACAGCTGGGGCAACAGCTGTCTGTGGATGACTTCCTGTCTCCTGAGAACGACTACGAGAGGTAGGTACCTTGGTTGTGGGGTGGTGATATAGTGGTTAGGATGCACGCCTCTGGATCAAGGGGTTGTGAGTATGAATCCTACCTCCAGCGCTACCATCATTGGGTCCCTGATTAGACAGAATACTGAGAATTGATTGTTCTCTCTTTAAGTAGATACCATTTAACTCTGTAAAAGTGAATTTAACCCCTTACGACGGCAGTGAAAGATGCTGTCAGCGGCATGATCTTAGGCTATATCTCTTTGTGCTTGCTTGCAATACCAGGATGTGGTCCAGATGACCCTCCAGGATGAAGAGGACGAGGAAGTACAGGAAGAAGACGAGGAGGAAGATGAGGGCCCTTACATCCCTCCAGAACTGAGCAGTCCCAGCGAGATGCACAGCAGTAGTGAAGATGCCAGCTCACTTACCTATTCCTCCAGTTCTGAGCACATCCCTCCTCCTCCTCTTACACCTCCCCCCCCACCCGTTTAACGATCCCCCACCTCCTTCGGGATACACCCCCGACCATGCCCCACGACCGCTCACTTTCCGCCGCCACCCGGGACCTCCGCCTCCTCCCCCTCCCAGAGCCAATCCTCCAGGCCCAAAACGCCAGTCCATTCATAAGGTACTCCCTACTCGTGAGGATCTCATGTCCCACCAGATGCCCCAAGAGCACCAGTCTCTTCCGGCCCAACCTACAGCCCCGAGTAGCCTCTCCCAGCATCCTATGCAGCAGATGCACCAGTCCCTGCCCCCTCTACCCTCGCCAGATCTCTCTCCATCATCCATCCCTGGTAGCCGTGTCATCTACCAAATACACCACCAACAAGTTCACCCGGTACAACAAGCTCATCAGGGTTTTCAGGTTCATCCGAGCCATCTCCAGGCTCAACAAAGTCACCAAGATCAGCACGGTCATCAGGTCCAACAGGTGCAGCCAAGCCATCAAATGCACCAGAGCCACCAAAGCTCACATCACTCTCACCAGACCCAGCTCTCTAGCTCCATGGACAGGCTGGACAGGATTGAAAGAATGGAAAGGTCTGACAGGCAGCACATTTATGAGATTCATCAACCTCATGCAATGGATCATGGTCAACAACTTCATCATGCTCACCATCAAAGCCATCAGGCTCACCTTTCCAGCTCCATGGACAGGCTGGACAGGCTGGAAAGGATGGAACGCTTGGAACTGATGGAACGGATGGAGCGGATTGAATGGCTGGAGAGGGCTGACAGGCAAATGCACCAAATTGATCTGTCCAAACCCACCTCTTATCATTCTCAGCAGGTTCATCCCGGTCAGCAAATCCACCCAAGTGGGCAGAGTCACCAGATCCGCCAGGCGCACCAGGTTTACCCACCAACCCAACCTCCTCCTCCAGGTCACCAGCCTCATCACATCCATCAGATCCACCACATCCATCAGACCCAACCAGTGCAGACAGCACCTCAGTACCACCTCATCCACCAACCGCAACAACCCTACCAAACACAAATTCTCTCAACCTTCCAGCCCCTCCCTCCACCCCAACCACCTCCGTCTCAGCAGCCGCTCCACCAACAGCAGCAGCAACACCAACAGCAACAGCAGCAGGAAGAACAGCACCCAGGACGCCAAGTACACCCTTCCACTGCATCCAGGCAGAGTCCACACCCGATGCACCACCAACACAGACATCATCATCGTGAACCTTCACCTCTACCTCAACCCCAGCCTCAACCTCTACCCCAACCGCAACCCCAACCCCAGCCCCAGCATCAGCCACATCACCACCAAGAGGCTTCCATCATAGAGCCCTCTCCACCTCCACCCCCACCGCTGCCCCCTCCCTGCGTCCCGCCGCCGTTGCCACGCTCCTCACCCCAAAAATCAGACTCCAGCCACATGAGTGTGAAGAGACTACGATGGGAACAGGTGGAAAACTCTGAAGGGACGATCTGGGGACAGGTAAATAATGACGCTTGTCATTTTGCCTGCAGTCACCAGGTTTTTTAGTTATGAATCAGCATATAAAACCTTGTTCAACTCATCCTGAGTTCAATATAATTTTTACATAATTCCCATTCCATACCAGTTTATTATATAACAAAGCCAGTTTTCCAGAACAACACAACTTTGATGTTTTTGACAGATTTTTCATAGATTGTGTTCATCAATGCATGTTATTTTTGGAGTCTTTATCTGAATATACATGAGCCAGGGAATGTGTTTGTGTTCCTACTTCTGAGCTTGAATCAAAGTAAAAAGAAATGGCCAGATTACGTAATTCTCTTTTGTGTGAGTGAGTGAGTGTGTGTGTGTGTGTGTATTGGACAGAAGGCTGTTATAGAGAAAATAATGAGTCTTTAGAGACATCTGCATCCACCCAACGTCATTATGGCAGAATAACAGTAAGAGCGGAAATCCACATTTATTAATTCATTCATTTTTTAACTCAAACCAAAACCCCAAATACATGTTTTTTTCCCCCAAATATTGAGCAAAATGATAAAATAAGTTAGGGATGCAGGATCATATCAGAATCGTATGACTTAAAAAAAAAAAAAGTCCTCAACATCGAACCACTGCTTCGATTTTCCCGATATTTATAGCCGATGATTTATGGCACACTTATTATACAGAAAGGTCATGCTTGTGCCAGGCATGTCCAAAGTCCGAGGTGGGATTTTATACGGCCCGCGCCTTCTGTCTTAAAATGTATGCCGTTATTTTGTGGCAAAATTCTGAGCACACAGTGGAACGTTCATGAACAAAATCTTTACACGCTGAACTCTGCCTGTATGCACGAATTTTCTTTTAACTAACTAAATTGCATGTTTTCCAAATGTGAGCTTGCACATGGGCTGTGTCCAGAGATGCGTACTACCACACTTAATAGTATAGTAGGTAAGACGCTCTTATCATACTTTTCTATGTGGTAGTATGCATCTCATGAAATAACTAGGGTTGTAGCTTAACTGCTCTCTATGCACTAGGTAGTGCACATGGAGTGTCATACGCCATGCTCTATTTGAGTTGGTACACTACGTAGGGTGGGAAGTGACTTTTTCTTAAAATGTTGTGCGCTACGCTGGAAATGCTACGCCCTCGCTCCACTCTGCTTTTATTGGCATTGGTATCGGCAGATATAAGTATGAAAAATGTTGGATATCAGCATCGACCAATAATTCCCATATCGTGCATCCCTTAAGTAAATAATGAGTCACTGTCTCATTTCCAATTTAGGGCTCAAATGGAGAACTGAAATATTGGAAAGCTGGCATTTCTGAGCATGTCAAAGTTGCTTAGTCTGTGAATTTCCCCATTTTTTTCCCCATTTTTTTTATTATTTGTTTTTCATTTTGGTTTTGGAAGCAAATATTGAGATAAACGTTGTTTGGATTTTGGTTTCAAATTCCAATTCAATGTGAAAAATGAATGAACAAGTGATACGGGTATTTATCTACGTCCACAAGAGGGGAAGGGTTTTATGTTATGTGCAATTGATTGCAAGTGCTCTAAGAAAATTGTATGTTCCAGTTGGGAGAGGACTCAGATTACGAGAAGCTCAGTGACATGGTGAAGTACCTTGACCTGGAGCTACATTTTGGCACACAAAAAAGCCCAAGTGAGTAGTGTGTGTTACATTTCTTTAAAAAGCTTCAGTGCCATCATATCATCCCTACTGCATGTACAAATAATCAGAGTAGCATGTAGTCATTTTACATTCTGATATATTCATAATAAATGTTTTTATTATTTTTGAGTTTTGAGTTTATGGACAAAAATAAGTTGCAATCTCAAGAAAATTAGATGTTGAGATCAAAAGAAAAATAACTTTAAAAAAATTTAAATAACTTATTAATGTTGAGATCTTGAGGAAATGATTTCCAGTAACTCATGATCGTCAGATAACAACGTTGTATTGAGAAAAATAACTTGAGAAAGTTATGAATTCTTGGGAAAAGTGTTCCATATGTCCTTTAGTGAATATATATACACTGCCCTCCAAAAGTTTGGAAATGCCCTAGAAAAGTGGGGTTTTGGAGAGTATTGCCATGAATCCTTTTTAAATTTGTGATAATGTTGCACTGATAAGGGACAACACAAACTATGAAAACATATTTTATTACATAACCAGTTTATTAAACAGTTTCTACATAGAAAATACTTAAATTTTGGATTCATCAAAAATATCCACCCTTACCAGCTATTACAGCTCTGCATAATCTGGGCATCCGAGCTGTCAGTTTATTCAAACATTGACTTGATATATTATTCCAAGCTGCCTGAAGGATTGCCCAAAGATGATTCACACTGGTTGGACACTTCTTACGGGCATCACGGTCCAGTTCCTCCCATAGTAGCTCAGTTGGGTTGAGCTACATTATTATGTAATCAAAATAAAAATGATTATTGCTGGTATCCAAAGATAATGTCAAGTTACTTTAATGTATTTGCACCAAAAAATGATGAGGATTTATGCTGATATCGTCCCAAACCCCACTTTGCCAGGGGCGTTTCCAATCTTTTGGAGGGCAGTGTGTATATATATATAAAACCTGTTTTTTGTTGTTCTGTCAGTATCTGTTCCAGAACCAACACCACAGCCTGAGACCTTCAAAAAGAAAGATGTGATTGAGATTCTCTCCCATAAGAAAGCATATAATGCATGTGAGTAGGACAAAGAAAACTGTGTATATATCCTCTGTGTGTCAGAAATTCATGTTTATGTTTAGCTCTGTTTACTAGTACTACTAACACTACTACTAGTACTACAACTGTTACTACTAACACTACTAGTAGTACTACAACTATTACTGCTACTACTAACACTACTACTAGTACGACAACTGTTACTACTAACACTACTACTAGTACGACAACTGTTACTACTAACACTACTACTAGTACTACAACTGTTACTACTAACACTACTAGTAGTACGACAACTGTTGCTGCTACTAATAATAATACTACTAGCAATACTACTATTACTTCTAATACTACTGTTACTACTATTACAGATACTACAACTACTACTCTACTGTTACCACTACTGTTACTCTTACTATTGCTACTGTTACTACTACTACTTCTATTACTACTTCTATTACTACTACTGTTACTACTACTGTTACTGTTACTACTACTACTACCACTACTGTTACTACTACTACTTCTGTTTCTACTACTACTGTTACTACTACTTCTATTACTGTTACTACTATTACTACTGTTACTAATACTGCTGTTACTACTACTTCTTCGATTACTACTACTATTACTGTTACCACTACTACTACTGTCACTACTACTTCTATTACTACTACTATTACTGTTACCACTACTACTACTGTCACTACTACTTCTATTACTACTACTATTACTGTTACTACTATTACTACTGTTACTAATACTACTATTACTACTGCTGCTACTGCTGCTGCTGCTGCTACTACTACTACTTCTGCTACTACCACTGCTTTTACTACTACTTCAACTACTACTACTGTTACTACTACTGTTACTACTGCTTCTTCTATTACTACTACTATTACTGTTACTGTTACTACTACTACTTCTGTTTCTACTACTACTTCTTCTATTACTACTATTACTACTGTTACTAATACCACTGTTACCACTACTACTACTTCTGTTACTACTACTACTTGTACTAATACTTCTTCTTCTATTACATTACTACTGCATGTTAACCTCGGCTCTGCACCTACAGCCATCCTGATCGCACACCTGAAGCTGTCTCCAGGTGAGCTGCGTCATGTGCTGATGACGATGCAGAGCAAGAGGCTGGAGCCGGCTCACATCAAGCAGCTGCTGTTATACGCTCCGGATGAGGATGAGGTGCGGCAGTACGAGCAGTACCGAGACGACCCAGCTAAACTCAGCGATCCCGACCAGTTTGTACTACAGGTGAGACAACAGCTGGGTCTAATTGTACACTAACACACTCACAAAGACCCACACACACTCTCTCTCTTATGTATATAAATATAAATTTTGAAAAAAAAAAAAAGAGTAAAATTGTCTAAACAAATAAATATTATAATATATTATCAGGTGGACAATTCTAGAGTCAGTTTTCTTCTAATGTAAAGTTTTACTTCTTTTGGTGGTCATAATGTGATTACTATTTATTTATTTATGTATATATATAGTATATCCCTTTTCTTACATTGTGTGTGTGTCTCCAGATGCTGTCTGTGCCTGAGTATAAAACCCGTCTGAAGAGCCTGCATTTTAAGAGCTCACTGCAGGAGAAGACAGAAGAGATGAGAGGAGGTTACGACTGCGTCTACAAGGCGTCCCTGGAGCTCAAGAACAGCAAAAAACTGGCAAAGATCCTGGAGGTGCAACACTCTTCCTTTATTACTTTATTCGAAAGCCCTGCCGAAGTTCTGCACACACACCTTGAGAGTGAGATAAGAGTGATTATTACAGAGTTCCTCATCTAAATCTTCCTCGTGTACTTCCAACTCCTTCGTTAACCCTTAATGAATAATCAGGATTGTTGTTGTCTTCAATAAATGAGTATGTGACGATAAAAGGATTATAAAACACTACAGTGCTTCCACTCGCCAACAATTGCCTTGTCTTTTATATCTTAAAGTTTGTTCTTGCAATGGGGAATTACTTGAACAACGGCCAGCCCAAAGGAAGCAAGACCACTGGCTTCAAAATCAACTTCCTGACTGAAGTAAGTATGACAGTGAGCATCCAAAATGTGTTTAAAGTTAATTTTATCGACAACAAATTTCAACAATTTTTCAAAAGGAATCACTATGAAAGAATTTTGCTGCTTTTCATGGTTCTTCTGGCACAAGAACCATGCTGTAACCGTGCCATACCAATATAGATAAACGTTTCATTACAGCACTGTTCCGAAAGCGGAATCTGCTCCCTCACGGGTGGGTTAAATGTAGAGGTTACATTTGGTTGTGGTACACTGAGCTGTGCTGTGTTCACAATGACAAATAATCACTCAACAATGATCTAATTCCCAACACTGGTTTTTGAACGTGTTGAGCAGCAGCAAACGCATCAGCAACACTGTTACCAGTCTAACCTTTAACCCTGCGTAAAATCAAAGTTTTCTACAGCTTCTGTGTGATTGCAGTATGGTTTAGGAACCCTAAGCTTCTTCTGTACCAATGGAAAAGCTCCATTTGTGTCTACATAAGGCTTGTGTCACCACTTTACAGCTTGCCACCACCAAAACTGTGGATGGAAAATCCACCTTCCTGCACATCCTGGTAAAATCCTTGTGCCAACACTTTCCCGAGGTACTGGACTTTGCCAAAGAGCTCACCACTGTACCACTGGCGTCCAAAGGTGAGGAGCTGACGTTACACAGGATTAATTGATCAATTGTTAAATCCACAAAAGAAGCTCCAATTTAAATGACATGTTACAGATTATTGGGTGGTGATGGTCTAGTAAACACCAGAGCCACGTTGTCTTGTCTCGTCTCGTCTCTCTGTGTATTACATATAGCTGAGATGACAATAATGTTGATTTTGACTTAGGGAAGGATTCCTCAGTAAATCACACTGATGCACATTTTTGCAGTAAACCAGAGGAACATTACTTCAGATCTCAACGACTTGCACAACACAATCCAGGACATCCGCTCTGCCTGCCAGAAGATGCCAGCCAATGCTGAGGACCGCTTCACTGTGGTCATGAGTGTATCCTGACTTGCCAAATCCCAAGCTTAATTGTATAGTTTTGTGTAATCACGCAGTGTATATAAACCAGGGCAACCAGAACACCGGCCCTCCTCTCCATAACAGTGGTAGGAGAAGCCGTGCGAGGCCATAACCCCCTCAAGGAAACCAAAGTATACAGAAAAGGGTAGGGGTCCAAGGACAGAACCCTGAGGCATGCCAGTGGTAAGTTTTTTGGGACAGACTGGGAACCTTGCCATGTCACCTGTAATGTCCACCGGTCTAGAGACAATGCAAGCCATTGCCAGGCTGAAATCCCAAGATTGGAGAGAGCTTCCCGGAGGATCTGATGGTTGACTGTGTCAAAGACTGC
Organism: Distichodus sexfasciatus; assembly: GCA_032718565.1. Lineage (NCBI taxonomy): Eukaryota > Metazoa > Chordata > Actinopteri > Characiformes > Distichodontidae > Distichodus > Distichodus sexfasciatus. The sequence goes on along the minus strand of JAVGVS010000355.1, from coordinate 123,722 downwards.
AGACAGGTCCAACAGAATCAGAACCGACGACAGATTTGCGGATCTAGCTGCATTAAGTTTTACTGAGACGGCTAGAAGTGCAAATATTACTGTGAAAAAGACTGGGATCATTATTTTAATGAAATATGAAGCACAAAATGAATTAGAACCACAAACACAAATTATCGGGATCCAAGCAGTTTTAGCATGAAAGCTGATTTTGTGTTGTTATTTTGTCAAAAAGAGAGCAAGACCCATGAAATGTGGCATGTTGACTGTGATGATGCCTTTGCACAAGTAGGTGCAGACAAATGTGTTTCAAATGCAACTCCCCCCCAGAAAGTGTCCTGCAGTTGTTTTAAGGGTGCAATTACTTGATGTGTTGTATATGTACCAGACAGTACAGTACAGCAGTGTGTGTGTAGTGTCCTTAACCATGGTGTGTGTAGGGGTTTTTAGAGAACAGTCACCCTGCAGTCCAGTCTCTAGAGTCCCTTCAGCAGAGAGCAATGGAGGAATTCTTCAAAGTGGCCTCTTTTTTCGGCGAGGACGGCAAGGCCACCAGCACCGAGGCCTTCTTCGGCATCTTCGCCGAATTCATCTCCAAGTTTGAGGTGAGTCCTGTGTGCGTGTTTGTGGGGCATTTTTAATATTCAGGTTTAATTCGGTTTCTCTAAATCACAGTCCAAAAAACATCAAAACCTGTCTTGTAAGTCGGTCATAAAATGTAGTGCATATTTTTAAAGACTTGATTTTAGGTCAAATTTTTTGGGTAATATATTCCATCTGTGATCTAAGTGTCAACGGTTCAAGTCCCAAACCAGTAAAGACACCACTGAGGTACTCGTGAGCTAGATAGATGGATAGAAGGATAGCTGGATGGATGGGTGAGTAGAACAACGATAGACAGATGGGTGGATAGATGGGTGGATGGATGGATAGATAGATGGAAAGATGGCTGGATGGATGGATGGATGGATGGGTGGATGGATGGATGGATGGATGGATGGGTGGATAGATAGATGGAGGGATGGATGGATGGATAGATGACTAGCTGGATGGATGAATGGGTGGGTAGTGGAAGGATGGATGGCTGGGTTGGGAACAATGGACGGATGGATGGATAGATAGATTTACAGATGGGTGGATGAATGGATAAATAAATAGATGGGTGGCTAGATGGATGGATAGATAGATAGATGGAAAGATGGCTGGCTGGATGGATGAATGGGTGGGTAGTGGAAGGATGGATGGCTGGGTTGGGAACAATGGATGGATAGATAAATAGATGGGTGGATTGATGGATGGATGGGTGGATAGATAAACAGATAGATGGATGGATGGATGGATAGTATAATATTAGTGTGTATAGATATACTGTTGTACCGCTCATAGTGTAAATCACAAGTTTCATCACAAGACGATGTCTGTCGATATCACAAAGTCGATGTATTGATGTAGCTCGATGTATCGTTACACCCTTCCTTACTGAGGCGTGTGTGTTTTTACAGAGAGCCCTAATGGATAACCAGTGCTCAGAAAATCCTCCCCGTAGTCCGAGGAGTCCTCGCGTGGCCTCTCCATTGGCGTGGTGAACACGCGCACACACACACACACACACACACAATTGCATAGACATTTACAAACACACACTCCTTTATTCATTAACCTCTACTAATACACACGCTTATATAAACACCTTTACACCACATACTGCTCATCTACAGAGACTCTTTATTGCAAATAAATTCATATTAAATTGACATTTCATCTGCAATCATCGTTCCATCTACAAGTTATCAAATTATTTTAACAGATATAAATATACAAGATTTCTTGTATTTTAATATGGGAAATAATGAATGTGGGGAAAGCAGTATGTGTTTAATACTGTTAAATATGAACTGAGAGTAGAATGCTTTTTGGCGTTGATTTTAGAATGTATTTAACATATAAAACAGACACTCTGGATAGAGTATAGAGAGATATATATGTTGATTTATGATTATTTCAATATTAACTAATAAAGTGAGTTCCTCGTATCTGGGATTATTATTTAGATGCCATAATGATATAAATTGATATTATTAAGAGATTTAGTTTGTATAGATGTTATTATATAAAACTTATGGTTAAATGTTATTATATATATCTTTTTCTAAGCGTCAATTATGAATGTACACGTCACTCGTGATTTTACACAAAAATACATTTTTCATGTGTTTATTTTTCTTTGTCGATCTGGTGTTATTTTTACTACAATTAGTATTTTATGTTTCAACATTAATATTTTAATGATGTAACTCCATCTGTATCAGGTCAGAATTGTCTTCTGAAGTTTGAAAATGTTAATTTTTATTTTTATGTTCAATTCATTTCAGGTTTGTTGTCTATATGGACTGACGGTTACTTTTTGAGTTTGTTACTCCAATTTAGTTATTTGTTTATTTATTTATGAAATTCATTGTCATTGCCATAATTACTTACAGTCTTGTCTAAGGATCCGGGGGTTTGCAATTCAAGCAGAGATAAATATGATTAAATCCTATATATGATATCTAAATACAGTTACGGTCATAAAAAGGTCTTTCTAAGCAAAAATAAATTACATGCTGCTTACATTTGCTATAAAAATGAATGATATACCTGGCGAATATTGTCGCAAATTGATCTTCATATTCGCTGTTCTTTTTCCCCTTCTTTCTTACTCATGTTTGAAATGTTCCTCATTTCCGTTGTCTTCCCGCTATGCCTCGTTGTTTCGGTGTTTAGCAGTGCTCTCCTGCTTTCTCAAGAAAAGATTTCATGTTGCTGAGAGCTTTCCAGTATGTTTCAAAACTGTGAACATTGTTGCATCAGTTGGATTTCGGAACTTTTCCCCAGTCTTTCCAGAACTTTATGAGGATACAGTTTATTATATGAATAATGTAATTATTTTTGAGCTGGAATTCATTGTGCTTTAAATGTAAGAGGAAGAATGTGCGCAGTGAATGAATGTATTGCAGATTTATACACATACTTTTAATTAAAATGATATTAGAACAGCAGCTCAGCTCTAGTTTGTAAGCAAAAGGACAATGATTTTTCTTTACGATGTGACTGTTCGACTTGCAGACTATACGGGAGAATAACGGGAGAATCACACAAAAATCGAGTGTTTACTATGTTTCATCATGATACGATATGTCGATGCAACGGACAAATTGAAGTCTGTGACGATATGATTTCTTTCAATTTAATTCAGATCGATATCATATGCCGATTTAACACCATCATTCACCATTCATATCAAATCACAAAAGCCTCTAAAAATCCAGTCAACACTTTTATTCTTGAGCTCAAGACATTTACATGACAAACTTTCCTTTTAATTAAAATAAAGTAACTCAGTATAAAGTGGTGTCACAATTAATGTGTTGACTGTTTCACGATACAATATTATATAAATTCAGCAGACAACGATTTGTCGTCTGCCGATATCACAGTCTGTTATGATGCGATTTCAGTTCGATTTAGTTCAGAACGATATGAGACGATATCATATGTTTATTTAATATTCACTTCCGCTTCAAGTTACAAAAAGCAGCTAAAATATAATTTGACCTTTTTATTCCTGAACTCAAGACATTTACATGACAATCTTCTCTTCAATTAAAGTAACTAAATATAAAGTGGTGTCACAGTTTGTATGTTGTCTGATTGACGTTTCACTTTGGATCGATGATTTTGTGTTTTGATATGACTGGAAGTGATATTGATTGTTGAATCGAGTAGATCGATGTATTGTTACATCCCTATTACAAATAAGTAGGGATGTAAATCAAGTTTCATCACGATACGATATAATATCGATTCAGCGGATGATCTGACGTCTGCCGAAATCACAAAGTCTGTTACGATACGATTTTGATTTAATTCAATTCAGAACGATATGAGAAGATATATGTTGATATAATATTCACTTCCACCTTTATCAAATTACAAAAAGCAACTAATATATTTGACATTTTTATTCCTGAGGTCAAGACATTTAAATTACAATCATCTCTTCTAATAAAAGCATCTCCTCTTCAATATTACATTATGACATGTACGATATCTGATCGATGTTTTCATTTCGGGCTCGTGGAGTATTGAATCGGTGCATTGATGTAGACTGATGTATCGTTACACCCCTAATGTTTACTTTGTGTTTAACAAGTTTTTCTTAAGGTGTCGCTCTACTAATTAACTGTGTATAACGGCTGTCGCAATACCGTTCTGTTACCTTTTTGGTAATAAAACCTCCTTACATTTTAACCCGTGTGTGTGCGTGTGGGTAATGTTATATAAGGCGGGGAAGAAAACTGGAGTTTGATCCCGGCAGGGGACGGAAAGGAAGTTGGTAGAAAGCGAATGAAAGTCTAACGAGTGTGCGAAGAGCGAGGGAGGGACGAGTGAGAGTAACGCCATGCGAAGAGGCCTCTCTCTATTTCTATCTCTCTTTCTGGTTTACTCCGTCTTCTCTGCCTTACTGATATCTGACAGATGGCGTGTTTGCTGCTCGTGTAAACCGGTTTCTTCGCACCTGTCAAACGAGCGTGGGAGGCTTGGTGGTAAGAGCGACTCAGCGGTGAAATCTCTTAAACACGTGATGTGGAGTGATTTTGTGAACAGGTGGTTAATGTGAAGGTCTTCTGTTCTTAAAGACTGAAGAATTTTTGTTGTGTGGTCATATATACAGTATATATAATATATGTCAAGTATTGGAACTTGTAGTTGTAATGCATGTGTCCAATGGCAGTCTAAATTTTGGTGGTCGGTAGTCTAACGGAGGGTTCGAGAGTTGACCCCGTGATCGAAGGGTCGCTGGTTCAAGTCCCAGACCGTAAGAAGGTGCCACTGAGGTACTCGAGAGCAAGGTACCATCCCAAGCACTACTCCCCAGTGCTGCCAAAAAAGCTGCCCACTGCTCCTTCACAGATCTGCCTAATGCAGATGTTAGATTTAGGTTTTTTGTGCTGTGTTCACAATGACTATCAGTCACTTAAATTACGTTCAATTTTCTTTGACACATTTTCATAGTAAACAATGGGAGAAAAGAACGTCACGGTATTTATGAGGGCAGCATCGATCAGCATCATTTTGTGTGTGTATATATTATTATTCAGATATACTGTATAAACACACTCGTAATAACGTTTTATGTAATCACCATTCTTTTTTAGCTTATTTTATAAGAAAATGCAAATTGTTCTTTGGAGTTAATTTTTTTTTGTATATACAGTAGTATACAGTATATCATATATAGTTTATACACTGACTTTAATATTATATATTTAGGACATACAGTAGGTACAGTGAGCATGTAAATACTACATTAAAACTACATTAAAAACAAAGTCTAGTTTTTTATGAAAATATGAAGAAATAAGAATGATTGTGTGTGTGTGTGTGTGTGTGTGTGTGTGTGTGTGGAAGATGAATAACACTCGTCTGTTATGACTGCAGTTTGGAAGCCGTGTGCTTCCTGATGCGTTTGTCCTGATGTCGTCCTACACACAGAGCCCTACTGTTCCCCCTCTTACCCCTGAGGGGGGCTCAAAGCAGCCCACATCCCTCCCCGCTGCCGACATCACCGTGCTGCTGCTGTATTTCATATTAATCCTGGCTGTGGGATTGTGGGTAGGTTTCCTCATGAGGCGCCCCGCATGCATAATATTATTATATGTGAATACTCTTATTAACACAAATTAAAGCTAGCTATTTCTCTAATTTTTTGGAGGTTTGTTTCCCCAATTACTGATACTAGATTGTGTTTGAAATTTGGTATTTTAAGTAAATGTTTCACAAAATAATTAAAATAGTAGTTAAATTTACTATTTACTATACTATTAAAATGTTACATGTTGTGTTTGTTATAAACATTTTTCTTCTTAAGAACAGTTGTGATAATGAACTTTATGAATTGAATCCATGAGGCCTTAATATATTTATAAAGATTGCAGAACACTGGACTAGTACATAAATAAATAAATAAATAAATAAATAAATAAATAAAATAAATAAATAAAAAGCAAAAATTAAGCAGTTCTTAAAATAGAGATTCTTCTTAAATACTAATTCTGGAATTTTAAAGTAAGCATTTTCACAAAATAATTAAAATAGTATTAAAATTTACTATACTCTTTTTTACTACACATGTTATACAATTAAAATGAAAATTTGATTAAAATTGTACGTGGAATTTAAGAGGTTTTCTTCTTAAAAATAGTTGGTGAATGAGGTTCAATATCTTTAAAAATGCAACATTAACTCAAAGATTCAAGATTCTTTATTTGCAATTCTCCACAAGTACAACTTATGCAGTAAGTATATACAATCGCTCTTTTGTTGCTTTGATGTATATATATATATATATAATATTAGTATAAAACAAAAAAATACAATATACAAACTTAAGAAGCAAGGAGATAGAGAATAAAGATAAATAAGCCTTTCTTATATTACAATAAGGATTAACTATGAGTGTAACCGTGGTTACAGTAGATTTTGGATATAGATGAGTTGAATGAGATGAAAGTCCTAAATCTAAAAGATTGCTTTAAATCTATAGCCATTTTTGAAATACTTAATTATCGTGGGCTGATTGTTGGCTGTGCTCTTTTCAAGTCGATGTGGAAAACCAAGAGAGAACTTTGGTGAGTGGATATTCTAGCGGGAAAAACATGACCTGGTGGCCGGTGAGTTCTGATAAAATCATAACCTTCGTAAATCCTCTTCCCTGAAATTGCATGAATTTATTTTTGGGGTTTTTTTGTGCTTTGTGTGCAGGTTGGAACTTCTCTGTTTGCCAGTAACGTTGGAAGTGGACACTTCATCGGACTTGCCGGATCGGGAGCTGCATCCGGCATCGCTCCGACTGCTTACGAGTGGAACGTGAGATTATTTCCATTAACATCTTAATTACATATTTAAACTGGGAAATGGTTAGGGGTTAAAGGTGAAGAACAATAATTGCGGATTAATTTCACTTTGAGATTTCTGTGGATGTTTTTTATTAGGCGTTATTACCAGTACAAGTATTTAGTTTTGATAAAATTGATGCTTTTAATTACTATTTATTGTGTGAAACGTTGATTTAAAATACTTCGTATCACGCCATCTTTGGCTCACTTATTGCAGTAGAATCTCTATTTTAAGAGCAAGTAGTTTGAGTAGTTACAAAGATGTGTGAATATCTGAATCTTGCTGAAAACTGTGTGTTTTAAGAACAAATTTCTGTGGTGGTTGGCTCTCTCCGGCAGGGCATGCTGATGGTTTTGCTGCCGGCTGGCTTTTCTTACGATCTCTACATTGCTGCGGGGAATTTGAGAAAAATTCGGGGCTCATATCATGCGACACAATCCTATCTTCTGCATCTTGTAATTTATTCCCTGCCTTTGGTGTGTACGAGTATCTTCAGAGGAGATTTGGAGGCAAAAGAATACAGATATTCATCGCTGTCTTGTACTTATTTAGTTACATCTTCACCAAAATATCAGTAAGTAAGCTTTAGAAGCGTTCAATAGAGTAGAGATATCCACATGTAAACCATGTAAATCTTACTGATATAAACTGAAATATGTGCAGTAACAATTTTAAGAAGTTGAATGTTGAACGTAACCAGCAGCAACCAGAAACCAATGCCTTCGAGGACCACGTGATATTTTATAGCTGTTCTGATTCGTTTTATTGTTTTGGAGAATGTAAGATGCAAAGACTTGATGAGGTGTATTATTATTATTATTATTATTATTGTGTGTGTCTTGGCGGCTGCGAGTGGATATGTATGCAGGAGCTGTGTTCATTCAGCGAACAGGCTGGGACATTTTGTTGCTTGGTTATTGTGCTACTTACATCGTCACTGCTCTCTACACTATGGCAGGTGAATTACTGTTCATGTCCTTTTGCTGCTGATGTGTATATATATACAGTATATATATAAATATTAGAGATGGAAGGCCGATATTGTTTTTTCAGGGCCGATATTGATACCAATTATTGGGGGTGTTGAAATTAATCACATAATCGATGCATTGCGATGCAGATGTGGACGATTGCATCGATGCAGTGACAGACCATAATCGATTATAATAACTGAGGTTTTCAACCGGCGGTCCGCTCAGTGTGGCATTAAAGCATAAAAATTCACCTGGAAATCCGAAACGATAATATAGATTTACTGTCTGATCCATCGTAGGCTCTTGTTAGAGCAAATTCCATGTCCTCACTACAAGCGGTTTCTGCATGGTTCCTGGGATTTGAACCACAAGCCATGGAACAGTTACCACTGTGCGTATTTTATGTCCTGTTTCAGGTGAGATGCTGCGTGATGATCTGCACAGCGCGGCTCAGACCCTGATCATGCTGGTGGGGGCGCTTACTCTCATGGGCTTCAGTACGTAACATTTTGTCATTGTAAAAGCAGTGTTTGGGGAGAAGCTGTACCACACCATGCCAGTTAGGCTTCAGCAGGGTTGAATTTGACTTTGCCAATGGTGTGCAGGTTTTAAGGAGGTTGGCGGTTGGCAGGCCGTGTTTGACGGTTATCCCAACGCCATCCCCTCAGATCGAGACCTCAACACCAGCTCTTTGGAATCCCGAGCTGGCCATGCCACCTGTTCGACCCTGTGACCTCAGAGCCTGCCCTGGCCAGGTGTGCTGCTGAGCATGTCCCATCCCCTCCCATGTGTACTGGTGCTCCTGACCAGGTGAGAACAACCTGCAGTTTCCGATTTCACCAAACTTCAGAAGCAGTCAGTGGGCTCAACTGATTTGTCTCTTCAAAAGATGAGTTTGAAAGACTTTGAAGAACATCAAGGGTACGAACAAAGGCAATTGCATGTTTGTTCTGCACGCCTTTGCAAAGATCCTCAAACCTCTTCAAGAACTTTCATCAAAGGCGCTGTGATGTCCTTTCAATGTTCTTGAAAGACTTCCAGTTGCCTTCTTTTAAAGTTCTTAAAAAATAATAACACAAGACTTTTGAATAGAACAACTGTCTTTTTTCAAGTTCTTGGCGATGCTTCAAAAGGTGCAAAACAAGTCAACTGGACACCTTTTCAAAGTTTTTAAAACTGAAACTTCTTTAAGAATTTTGAAAAAAGACATCTGCCAAAAAGTTTCATCAGTTCTTCAGTCTTTAGGAACTTTGCATGATGGTATCAGGACTTTTTCAAAGTTTTTGACTATGTTTCACCCCTCATCCAAAAAGTTGCTTCAGTTTTCCAGTTTTCAGGAATTTGTAAAGAAGTCCAGCTGCCTTCGTTTAAGCCCTCAAGATAACCAAGTCCTGTGTGGCATTATTTTTTGTGCCAAAGTTCTGCGTGAGCAAAAATCTTGTGGCTATACGCTCTCAACTCTGCCTTCACGCTCGCTTGACTTGGCACGGTGTTTTATTTCAAAGCTCTTGACGTCTTTCCAACATTCTTGAAGACATTCCAAGAACCTCAAAAAGACTTCTTTAGGTTTATCATACCTGCTGTAGCTCTAAGATAGAAATACAAGTGCGTGTGTGTGTGTGTGTGTGTGCGTGTGTGTGTGTGCAGGTTATAGTTCAACGCTCTCTGGCTGCTAAGAATCTGCTGCACGCTAAAGGAGGTTCCCTGCTGGCTTCTTACCTGAAAATTCTGCCGTTTTTCATGATGGTTCTGCCAGGCATGATCAGCAGAATACTTTATCCAGGTACTCTAAACTAGTCCTCAAAACTCTAAATAACCTGGGTATAAAATTCCCATGATGGCACAAGTTTTGTTTTGTGTGTGTGTGTGTGTGTGTATGAAGACGAGGTCGGCTGTGCAGATCCGGAGGTGTGTAAGCAGGTTTGTGGGAATGTAGTCGGCTGCTCGGACATCGCTTACGCCAAACTGGTCATGGAGCTCACACACAACTGGGTGAAAGTGTTGTTTATCTCTATTTGTCTTATAAGCAGGCATATGTTCCTTTCCTGGTGAGTACACTTTCTCACTTGCTCAAAGTCTTTCCTCACTTGTCTCTTAAGGGGCTATGTAAAGTGTAGTTTGGGGTGTAGTGTTATTTAGATCAATTAATGCCTGGATTCAATGGAAGAAACCTCAAAAGAATAGCATTGTATTATTGTGTACAGGACTGCGAGGACTGATGATGGCGGTGATGTTGGCAGCTCTGATGTCATCTCTCACTTCCATCTTCAACAGCTCCAGCACACTCTTCACCATGGACCTGTGGACACATTTCATGTGGCTGATAATCCAGTGGGGAGCTGGGTAGTGTTGAGCAGTGACACCATACTTTTTTTATAATATATGATATATACTATGCGTCAAGATACACTACCGCTCAGAATTTGGGATCACTTGGAAATGTTCTTGTTTTCCATGAAACACATGAAATGAGTCTGAATAGAATATATGTAAAATAAGGCGAGACATGCAGATATTGTCAGAGTTAGGAATAATGATTTTAATGGAAATGATGAATGTTCAAACATTTTACGTTTAGGCATTTAACAGACGCTCTTATCCACAGCAACTTCCATATTCTAATTTCAGGGGAAGTCTCCCTGGAACAACTTGGGTTTAAGGGTCTTGCTCAGGAACCCAATGATGGTAATGCCAGAGGTCAAATTTGAACCCACGATCATAGCGATTACAAACAGAAGTGTCACAGCACTTCGCTACCAACGCACCCTGAATGTGTCCTTCAAACGTGCCATCATCAAAATATACCTTTACTTGTGATGACATCTGTACAGACCTTACTCATAGCAGCTGTCAATTGTCAAAGCTAATCTGATGGTTGCACATGCTTCTTGGAGCATCTCAGTACACTTCTTGGAACCCCATTACACTATCGACTGCCCCAGCATAATTCTGTTTGTTAGAATCCTGGGTTGTTTAATGCATATCGTATAGACTGACTGACTGAGTGTGTGTGTGTGTGTGTGTGTTTGGGGTGTTTGTGCTGGGGTAGTAGTGAGTGGTGCCGATTGTTGTGGATCCAGCTAGATTCCCAGAGCCAGTCAGGGTGGTCAGCTCTCATCATCCAGTCCATCGGTATTTACCTGCAGCCTCCCATTTCCGTGGTGTTCATGGCCGGATGCTTCAGGAAAAGGACCAACGAGAAGGTGTTTATCTCACGTCAACTTCAATACTGATTATTCACTCTTGTAATTAGATAGCAACGCTAAAACCTGTAGGTTTAAAACACTAGAGCGGCCGATATCATCTCAAATCAATATCACGATTAATTGAACATTTACCTCGATTTTGATTAAAGATCAGCCCTTGTGTGAGTGTAACAGGCGTGTTGTTGTTGTTGTAGGGGGCGTTTTGGGGGTTGGTGCTTGGGCTGCTGGTGGGAGTAATCCGGATGATTCTGGACTTTGTGTATCCCGTTCCTCAGTGCTACGAGTCTGACAGCAGACCTGACATCATCAAATACGTTCACTACCTTTATTTCTCCATCATTCTCTCTCTGTTAACACTCGCCGTGGTGGTGGGTGTCAGTCTGGCCTCGGAAAAACCCACACAACAACAGGTAACAACCAATTGTATACTATTTATATATATATATATAATATGTAATTTGTACATGCATATATATATGTGTGTGTGACAATGTGTGTGTGTGTGTATATATATATATATATATGTGTGTATGTATATATATATATGCATACATAAATACATATTATAATGACAAATATTTCCCTTATATTATCACACATAATGGTATACATAGAGATATAGATTTTATAATTATATATATGATAAATGTGTAATTTGTATATAAGGGTCATTTTCCATTGTTCTTAACAAGTGAATATATACATTTACACATATATGATTATTGGATAAATTATACACACAGAGACATACAAACCTATTTCAAATATATTTAAATATCTTATAAAATTAATATATCACAAATATTACAAATTACAAATGTTATTTACAAAATAAATATTATACACACACACACACATATATATATATATATATATATATATATATATATATATATATATATATATATATATATATATATATATATATATAACATCTATAAACATATAATTTTTTTTACGGTAAATGTATAATTGTTATATTTCCTTCACGTGACAGATAAGTCGCCTGACGTGGTTCACGAGGTTCGATCCTGTGCAGGACAGTGAGGCGCAGAAGGAAGATGGAGCCTTTGCAGTGGAAAATAACACACCGAGCGGGTGGGAGGAGAGTCACGGAGATGAGGATCAGCACAGAAAGGGTGTTTATCTTCTTAACGAAAAGAATGACAAAAAACTTCAAACAACCTTTGAACAATCCACATCATTTTTAGCTGCGAAATGAGCACTAATATTTTCACCAGTACTTTCCTTCGTTTTTAACTGTGTACAAAACATAATTAAGATTTCAACCAGCAGGAGGAGCCACAGAGTCACAAATCACTCATTACTATAGTACAGACTGCTGTTTATTAACCACCAGAAAGCATGGAAACCATATGTTTAGATAAAAACTTCAAATTCTGCTGCATATTTATCTTGATAATTACAGTACTGTGCCAAATTAAGCCGGCCCTGACTGCCTCCACTTACGTGTCTTTTATGTAGTCTTCAAGAATAGTATGTACACATATGTTTGCATACGTTGTAAATCACTTTACTAGTCAAAGTACAACATTTTATACAACAAATTTGAGAAAATATAAATATTAATGAGAAAGCAGTGTTGATAAGACAGTAACGTGTGTTAATGAGAAAACGTGCTGAGGAGAAAGTGACGTGTGCTCACAAAAAAGTGTAGCATGCTCATGAACAAGTGTAGTTTGCTTCATAGAAATTACTGCATCCTGACGAGAAGTTAATGATGATTAGCTGGCCCAGTAATGTGTTATTAGAGAGTATCTAGTGAGCGTTGTGACAAAGGTTAAAGGTGACCTTTAAAGTGGTCGTCATACTTTGAAAAATATAATAACTTTTATCGTAAAACGTGCCGCATTAAATCTCTCTCTATCTCAGTTTCCCAGACTCCGGCCCCAGGTGAGAAGACCAAGTCTAAGCTGAAGTCCGCTCTTTTGTGGCTTTGTGGGATGGAGCAAGCGTCCCGAGGTGAGAAACTGGCCCCTCCGCCCCCTCCAGCTGAGGCAGGGGTGTGTTCTCTGGAGGAAGAGCCCTACATGAGGCACGTGGTCACTTGCCTCATCATCTGTCTCTCAGCAGCAGTCTTCCTCTACGCTTACTGGGCCTGAGCCAGCTGCACTTCGCAAGTTACCCTCAACACTGACATTTTTGACTGGCAGCATCAGTGGTAAAACGATTCGTAATAATCAGTAGAAACTGGATGCTACTTTTCGACTTCGTGTTAATTACTTCAGAATTGTTACTAGTTTTGTGTTATTTAAATTTTTTAATTTCAGGGCTAATTATCATTCCAATGGAGGCCTTAAAGGGAAAAGTGAGGGAAAAAAAAAAGTTTTGTTATTGGTTGCTTGAAGAAAATATTGGCATTGTTGACAAGTAACACATGCTTGCAGCATTAGCATGCGCACTAGAAAGTAGTGAATGCTAACGAGAAAGTAGCGCATGCTGACAACAAAGTAACATGCTCACATGAAATTTTGTGCTCATGAGAAGGTATCAAATGCTCACAAGAAAATAGTGCGCTCACGATAGTAATGCATGCTCATGAGAAAGTATTGCATGTGGATGAGAAAGTTTTGTGTGCTCATGAGAAATATTGGGTGCTCACGAGACAGTAATTCATGCTCACGAGAAAGTAGCGCGTGTTCATGAGGAAGTAGTTCATGTGGATGAGAAAGTATTGTGTGCTCACAAGAAAGTATGATGCACTCACGAGTCTATCAAATGCTCAGGAGGAGAAAGTAATGTGCTCACGATAGTAGTGCATGTGAGAGTAACACATGCTGTCAAGAAGGCAACACATGCTTGTGCTCATGCTTTACTATCCTGTAAAATTTGCTTATGATTTTTCCGCACATAGCTTTTTATAAGCTCCATAGATTCCGCAGTGAGAAGGTCATTTCAACATGAACCACAGTAACGTTTGACTGGCAGCATCAGTTGGAAAGCAACTCAGAATACAGGCAGTCATCGACTTATCATCGAGATGTGTTCCGATGAGCCCATAGTAACTTGGAAATATCGAGCCACACTTGGGCGTTTGAAAAACATATGCTTTTATCACTAAAATTGGGCTTTGAAACCAAACCAAAAACACAGAAATAAATATGCAGTCTAACACCGAGATAACTGAAGTCTGACACTCGCCAGCAGGAGATGCATACATCCCAGTAGCATTCTTGCGTAAATTACTGCACTACGCTGCTTTCGTTGCACCCGTGGAACTTTGTGTTTTTACAATTTTGTCAAATCACTGTCATCGTAACATGAACCATTGTAACTCGGGGACCATCTGGAATCACTACAAACTGGATGCTAGTTTAAACTTAAATCATTTCAGACTTGTTCTAGTTTTGTGTGATTTAAATAAGTTTTTCGATGCTGATTATGATTCCCACATTAGAGCAAACACTTAGAACCACAATATGTCTATTGAAATACATACTAGCTTTTATTTATTCGAAATGGAAAATACACTTTTTATGACAGGCACCTGCTGTCACATTAGATGAATTAAGCTCAAAATTAAAACTTAAGAAGTTAAATCATTTTTTAATAAACCTTCTTACAAACCACAACTCTCAAAAAGGATATTTGGAATTCACTTTTGTACTGCTTGTATTGCCAAATTTCATGTGGCCATCATCTGGCCTGCTGTGTGTGTGTGTGTTTGTGTTTGTGTGACTGTATTCAGCGTATTTAAAGTCACAAGACAAGAAAAATGCACATTATCAGTAAAGTGAAGTGGCTGAAAATAATGTTGCTTTCTGACGTTCCTGAGTTTTGTAAACCTTTAAAAAAATAATCATATTTAAAGAAAAGTTCTAATTCTAATAGTAAAGAAAAATTAAATTTTAAAAATCATATTCCATAGTTTCCCAACATTGTGTCCTTTTTGGGACATCAACAGTGTGCAGCAGTTTTAATCTAGAGTGGTGAAGTGCCTGCAGATGAGAAAAATGTTATATTCAAATCATTCAAATGGGCTGATCCAGGAAGAGAAAACATTGGAGCGGAATGTTCAAATAAAGTAGAATTAGAAAGTAAAAAACCACCGTAAAAACAAAATTTGGTCTTTTATTCATTTTTGCTTAATTTTGTTGCTGTAGTATTTGGTCGATCCAGCCAATGAAACTAGGATACCCGTACAACTTGTTCAGTTCTGATACCGATGCCGACACTTGGGCTTTGGGTATCGGCCGATCCCGAGTACCGATCTGATGGCAGGGTTTAACCTTTACAGCCCTAAAAGAATTTGGGTCATTTTTCTATACTGTTGTTTTTAGGTTTATGCTGTGGTTCTCCACACATGCTTTTGTCATTTGTCATAGTTTGATATGTAAATGTTGACACTGTCTTGAAATCAGCACATTTCTGATGAAAACTGACCTGCACCCCTTGAGTTATTTTATTTATTTTTGAAAACGTATAGCATAAAAGTGCAGAAAATGTAACTAACTAAAACAACTAAAAATAGTACGAACAGTGTCTGTTTTATTGGCTTTGGCCGTAAGAGTTTTTTTTTGTAGAGACATTTTATGGCTTAAAACTATGAAAAAAAAATTTTTTAGTTCCAGGTGGAAACACTTCTTTTATCCTTTTGGAATCCATCTGGATATAGAGTAAAATTATTTGATAATTATATTTTTTACTCTCTAACATAATGTAGAAAATATTTTCTGATTAATACTGAAGTTTGGCAATTTTTGAGCCAATCTGGACTCATTTTTGGAGAGAAATAAATTTTTGACAGGATGGCGTTCCATATGAGTTGTTTGACATGATGGCGTTCCACACAATAACACGACGAACACGCACCATGAATTAAACACTGAAAACTTATGCAAAGAGTGGAATGCTGGTTGTTTGTTATTAATCAGCTAAAATATAAGTTTTGTCTGTAATAAAGGAGAAGATTTAACTGAACTGGTATATTTTAGTAAAGTTTGAACTTCCTTGTGAGAGACGCGTGCTAATAAACAGCAAGGAACACAGAGACTGTGAGTGAGCACTGGTGTTGTTAAGGAAATTTAACAGTATAATTGGGTATAATTTGCTTTTGGGATTGAAGTGTGTTGAAACAACGTTCTGCTCATGAATTAGCGTGGATTTTTGAACAGTAACCATCTTTACTGCAATACCACTTCCCATGCATGAGGTTATTATTAGTGCGTGCTAGAAAAACTACAATTTGCAGATGCATTAATGCCGATACCCGATCGGTATTTGGTAGCTATCGGATCAATATCCTTAGCGTATCGAATGGATTGCATCCTAAATAACCCTGTTAAATTTCTATTGCAATCAGTCCAAAAACGTTTTAGGAATAAAAAAGTGATTGTCAAAATCATATTGCACCGTCGGCAAGAACATACTAATATATATATTTTTTTCATTCATTCATTATCTGAACTGCTTAATCCCAACTGGGATGGGGATATATATGATCCTGAAGCATACCATATCATTTTTATAATGTAATAAATCTTAAATGAAAATTTTTTAAAATTCAATATAAGTCTACCCATCCCTTCTGATATTAAGGCCATTTGGTCTTTAAAACCAGCATGAAAATCTCAAACATGAAAATTTGCGATAAAAAACATTGTCAGACGGAAAAAAAATAAAGCTGCAGAACGTTAACAGAACGATACAAGATAAATGAATACACTGGTATTTTTTTTCTTTTGTTATTTTAGTCTGCAGACATCGAGGCTGCTGCGGAAACTAAAATACAGTGGTACCTCGATACTCGAAAATCCGTATTTTTCACAAGAAGAGTGGGAGGTTGTGATCTCGAGATAACGAGCAGAAAAAAATAGAACAACTTGCAATCTCTTTAGAAACAACCTTCGTAATTTCCAGATCACAAGAAAAACAATAAGAAAAAAATTCAATGTTGTTTATTGATTTCTAAGTTGCTGTCACTCTTTGGTTGATAACTGTAATTAAAGGAAGCGTTCAGGAGTGAGTATAGGAGGAGGAGGAGGAGGAGGAGGAGGCAGAGTCTGCTCTTCACAGCATTGTGCTCTCGGATTGGCTGTTGGGATCCGGAGGCGTGGCCGCAGGCTGTTCCACAGCTAGCTCAGGGTTAAGGTCCCGCCCTGTTCCCTCTAACGTCACGCCCCCATCTGCACGAACCACATCCAAAGCAAAGTTAGAACTCTGAAAAGTGTGTAGATTTTGCAAAGCTACATGACAGCAAAATACCAAATAAATGGTAAGTAAATGGTGAAGCAAAGAAAAGAACTGATGCACCACAAATGTTATTTTTGAGGCAAGAAAAGTTATTATACTATATTTAAAGAGTAGCACCAATGAAATTAAATAGCGAAAAACAAAGCGACATAAGTCACTAAAATAACAGCTTTTCTCTTTATAAGAGTTGATTTATTTCCTTCATGGGTTTGTGATTTAATTGGAATTGGCAGTGTGGTGGCATCAAAGTTGGCTACTGTGCCTTCACTGCAACACAGTAATGCTCTTATTTCAGTTAGTCGGAGGATGGCCACGTTGGCCAAGATGGAAACATGACTCCACATTCTTTCGAAGGTATGTAACCAGTGTTGTGGAAGTTACTTTCATTAAATGGCAGCTTTTTAAACAATATGCTACTTGTGATTTAAAAAGCAGCTAAACTACACTACAAACTCCAGTTTTACTACACTACAAGCTACAGAGAAAAGAGATAACTACATCCAAGCAGTTTCATCCAGTAATACTTCATATTTCTGCTGTATGACATACATGAATTTTTAAAAAGTGTAACATGATGTTAAAAGTATACTTAAAAGTAATTTTTTCCCCCAAAAATTTTAGTTTTAACATGTTTTAGTCTTTTTTTTTCAAATATAATATTCTTTTTTTTCCTTTTTGCAGATCTTGTAAGCACTGTGAAATTTCTGATATAAAATTACAGCATAAATAAAGTATTGTGTATTGTTTTATCGATATTATATTATCAATAAGGTTTAGATGTTTTGGAGGGAGTGTTATGATTTTCAGCTTGTGTAAGTTACACAAAATGTAGGCAACAACACCGGATGAACATTTCAGGATTTAATGAAATTATCCGAACAACAGTGCGGTATTATTAAAGCATTATCTGATGGTATTACCGTAAGCTTGTAAAAACAAATCTGACAGGCGTCTCACGAACTTTCTTGCCAATGATGCCACCAACACTGGCCTGATCAATTTACTTCATGACTCATCAACCCGATCTTTTTACCGGGCGGCACTTAAAGAGACCGGCTATATATAAACTCTCGTTTATTGAAGCAGGAAATCCAATAAAGCGAGCCACTACTAGAAAGATATCTGGTATTTATATATATATATATATATATATATATATATATATACATACATATATATATATATATATATATATATATATATACTCTCTCTATATATACACATATACATACATATACATATATATATATATATACATATATATATATATATATGTATATATATATATATATATATATATATATATATATATATATATATATATATATATAGGCCCGGTCTCAATAACCGGTCTCAACTAATGCCACGGTCTGTAGTAAAGGTCGAGACTGATGGTAGCTTTTTTGTGATTGATGATTCTTATATATATATATATATATATATATATATATATATCAACAAAATTTCATTGTTTATAAGTATTACTTTCACTATGATTAAAGCTACTGAAAAGTTAGTAACATTTTTTAATTTTAGTGAACAACTCAACACCCAATTTTATATACAAACCTTTTTCTCCACTTAACATGCATCTAATTAGCCATGATGAAGCAGCAGAGAGATGTGAACATGCAAAATATTACGCTTTTTTATTCCACATGCAGATAAGAAAGTTGGGAGACCTAGGGCTGGGCAATATGCCTCAAAATTCTAATCACAATATTTTTTGAGCAAATGTCCGCGTCCAAGTGTTGGTATTTTGTCTGTCCAGGTTTACTCAGAGAGAAGTAATGCATTTATATTATTCTTATGTTGAATTATTTGGATCTTGTGGTATAACAAATAATTCTATATAAATGAATAACCTCTTGATCTTACACTTGCTCTTGCTCAATACACTGAATTATTTTTCATTTCATTACATCCAAATAATTTATGTTGTTCTAATATTGAATTATTTAGATCTAATGGTGCGGAAAATAATTAAATATAAGAACGTCTCATTCATAACTGCTTATGTTGTATTGTTTGTAAAGCAAAGGCGATGGTAAAAATATTGACAGAAAAATCGATAAGCGAAAAAATAAAAATAAAAAAGTAATCGATTATCAAAATAATATTTTATTGTAGTAGAAATGACAGAGTACAAACTGTGTTTGGTGAAATCTATTGCAATATAGTAACTTATAGTAAGTATATTAATATATTATGTTTTGAATTAAAATAAAAAAACTTTACATTTGCTAATAGATTATTTAATATGATATTTATATATTAACAGAAATATATGATAAAAAATAATATATATTACCCAATATTTTTCTTTTCTAAACCATAAGTAAAATATATTTGATAGCGATGTTCGATATATTAGCCAGCTGGTCAGTCCATACAACTTTTAAGCCAAGCAGATTATTAAAAGCAAGCTTTCATCCTTGGCGTACTTACCTTGGTTTTCAGGCAGGCGTCACACATCTGCAAGAAGTCAACATTCCAACATCATGCTCGTAAATCGCAAAATTAATGTACCAATTAATTATTAATTAACTTCAAGCACAACATTCCAACAAGCAGTCGCCCGTCACAACAGCAATTAACCCCCAAAGTGCATCATTATAATATTGAGATATGAATGATTGTATACAGGAATTCCTGTTATTTAAATAAAAAATAAAAATAATTTCATAAATTAAGAAAAGAAATGCAAGAAGTGGCTTTTGAACATGCTGATTCGATAGTCTTATAGCTGCAGTGGTAAAGAACACACACACACACACACACACACTTTTCATTACTGCCGACTAGGTACAGGCCGATATGCGATTTCAAGGTATATCGCATTTTCAAAAATTATTTATTAGGGGTCCAAGCACAAAGTGCTATGGAACATTTGTAATTGTTCTATTATTATTATTATTATTATTATTATTATTCATTTCTTCCTACAAAACAGACAATGCAGGTTGAAGTATAAGTTGCAAAAAGCTGAAATTTTCAGGAGTGGAGGAATGGTGTGCATCTCGGCATGGCAAGCATAGTGATTGGGCTATAATTGGCACTATAGCAAAGTAAAATGTTTTTTGACCTCTGAGGCGTTAAAATGCTGTATAAATAAATGCAGTCTGATTCATTGACTTTAATCAAACAATACACGCGTTTGAGCGTTGCTTAAATTTATGCGATGTTTAGCTAATCTTGACTTCGACTGCCTACGACACTTACTGCATCAGCTACTTTTGTGTGCTTTTTGTGACTTTTGCATGGACCCGCTTGTTGCCGCTTGCGTCTTTATTTAATTGCTATAATTTATATAATGTGTGTAGAAACTAAACTGAAAACATGTGTTTATACAAATTCAGTCTGAGTGTTAATTTTGGAACTAAATCTCAAATGAACGTCAAATGTCCTATTTTTCTGTATTTTCATTAGCCAAAATGAAGAGATCAAGAACACTAAACCTGTACCGTAATATATAGAACCCAAAAGGAATTTTTTGTAGTTTTATAATACAAAACTGGCAGACCCCTACTCTCTGATAGTGAAGTTAATTAAACCAAAAAGGTCTCACACATTTCGGGCTTCATGTTTATATTTGTTTCCTAGCTCTTGGTTAATAAGCAGAAAAATTCCATCAGAAGTTCGATGTGAATTTATTTTAGTAGTGAAAGGACCTTGATCTCTCTGTTTTGGGTGATTATCTCCTGTTTGTCCAGATGCAAATATCCTCCCACATGAGATACGTCATTTTCATTAAGTCAACTTAACAGGCACACTTGGAAGTGTTATGAAAACTGGAGAAAAGCAGGTGAGCAGGTGTGAGTTGGGTTTGGCTCGGTTTATCTAGTATTTTTAAAAGTGTGACGTCACACTGGCTGATAAGGTTTTCGGCACTGGAGACTAGGGGTTTGACAAGTTTTTCTTCATTTCAGAAAGTCTCCCTGGAGCAACTTGTTAAGCGTCTTGCTCAGGGACTCAACAATGATAATACTACGTTAAATGATATTTTAGTTATTTTTTGCGATTTGATGTAAATGGAAGTTAAATCAGCATATGATATTGTCTCATATAGGTTACTAAATGCGTTTTTGAGTGTAAAGTAGTTCTACAGTCTTCTGCCCCAAAAGCAACCATTTATTATTTCCAAAGTGATGTCTGCTGCATCATTTGAATATATTAAAAATTGATTTTTTGGATATTTTCATTTGGAAGAGCTATCAGATCAATAATCTCAAGTAAATATCAATAAAATGGATCTTCTGTATCAAAATGGCTCAGGCGGAAAAGCGTGGTGCTGGGAAATGAAAGTCATAGAAGAATCAATGCTCTGGAGGAACAAATTACAACGGAACTGATCAGCTGGAGCCGGTTATCGATTCCCGCCCCTAGTGACAACAGTAGCTGTTACATGATAACACACATTTTTAATAATAATGTTTTCCTCACCTATGATGATTCGGAGGAGGGCCCATGAATCGTTGGCTCCCTCTCCCAGTGGCTGTGGTGGGGGTGGCATGTTGGGGCGGGGCCGTGGGCGCGGCACAGGGCGGGGGCGAGAGTTTGCGGAGAGCGATGCGTCGTTGAGGGGCGTGTCGAGTGGCTCCGGAGTGCTGGGCGGGGGGGATCGGGCTCTGGGGTGCTCTGCTGCTGCTGCTGGGGCGGCTGCAGGCGGAGTGGCTCAGCGCCTGCAGAATCTGGTTGCTGGGTAGCTGACAGGCGTGACCATAGGATGGGTGGGCGGATGGGGACGGGGAGACTGAGGCTGGGCGAGACTTTGGGGCTGAGGTTTATGGAGAGGGCTAAGGCCGGGTTTGGGAGGGGCAGGAGCTTGTTTTTTGGTACCTGTAAACAGTGAAATTACAAAGTTACAAAAAGGCAACAACTGCTAGTAGGAGGGAATGATGATTCCTTTATTCTACGAGTAGTGGTGTAATGATACATCGATCTACATCGATATGTCAATTCAATGATCATTGAGATCATGGCACTGATTAAAAATGGCTCTCCATTTTTCCTTTATAGTGTCATAAATTGACTTGCTCAATTTAGATTACAATCTCATTATTATAACTTCTAGGTAGAAAATTTGCATTTTCATCATCTCAAAATATGACTTACTATCTCAAAAATTTGACTTAAAATGCCAGTTGCTAGACTGAACTGAATCAGAGAAATAGAAATAAATATATTAGCAGTCTTTCTGATACTCGATACTGTGATATGAACTTTACCTCTACGCACTATATAGCAGACTGGGGCCTTTAAAAGCAGGCGATGGAATCTATAGTCAGCAGGCGGGGAGTCGCGGGGCCTCGGTCCGTTCCTCAGGGGTGGCGGTGTGGACGCTGGCTCTCTGGTGGTAGCGCTGGTAAAAACAAAAAGTTAAAATCATTAAAAATGCAGCCTAATGCTTTTGTCAGAGCCTTTTGTTAATGAACGCTTTTCATGCTGCAAAAGAAGGATTATATGGAGCCTCAAAAGGGACAAGTGAGCAAAAAATGAACGAGTTTTGCACAGATGGCTTTCCATACTCGCGAGAGTGCCCATGAGATGTATTCACTTGCTCGCAAAGTTGCTTTTGCACGCTCACAGGAAAACATGAGAGATATTTTTTACTTTTTTGCTTTAACAGGAGTTGTTTTGGACAAATGAGACATTTGTCCAGAAACAACTCTGACAAACTACTTCTGACACATGAAAACTTAGCGCCCCTGCAAAAATATCTCACTTCAAAACCTCAAAAATGCGTCTCGCTCACGTGAAAACATGTTGATTTTGAAATGTCTTGTGGTCACGAGAAAATGTATTGCGAGCCCTTAGCGTCTCGCTCGCGTGACCCCCTTTGATTTTTGAGATAATGTCTTATACTCGCATAAAAAATGTCACACAAAATTGTTCACATGATAACATGCTTGCTCCAAAGCAAAAACATCTCACGGTCACACACACATCGTGCGAGCACTTGAAAACGCCTCGTGCTCATGCAAAAATGTTTTTCTTGACTCTGAAAAAATGCCTTGTCATGTAAAAAACAGTAATTAATAGTTCTCCACTTGTCTCATTAGGGCTCTGTATATTTATGATGGAATAGAAGTTAAACTTCGGGCAGATCAAAGAGAAAGTACAAATCACTGACAAGCAAATGCAATGTATTATTTTTGCAAACAAGAAACGGGAAGGTGATTTTTTTGCAGGCAATCAGGACGCTGAGTCGAGTCGAGCAGTGAGTAAGAGAGAGCGGTGAAGGGGAGAGTGACAAAGCTCCCAGAAAAGGAAAGAAAATAAAAAGAGACTCGGTCTGTAAAGAGCCACGTTGAGAGTGAGATCCAGATCAGCTTGACCCAGACCGGACCCGCTTCAGTCCAGACGTCCAAAGGTAAACAGCTTTTAGAACCCCCTTTTATTTTTATATCATAAAGCAGCAGGCTTTGTACTAATCTAGTGAGCGTTAGCAACTCACATGGTATACGTTAGCATCTAACAAAATTAATACGTTAGCAACTTCCAAAATTAATGCGTTAACATAGTGTACATTAACCTTCAACATAGTGTACATTAGCAACTAACATAGTGTACATTAGCATCTAACAAAGTGTACGTTAGCATCTCACAGAGTGTACGTTAGCATCTTAGATAGTGTGTTAGCATCTTACATAGTGTATGTTAACATCTAACAAAGTGTATGTTAACAGTGTACGTTAGCATCTAACATAGTGTACATTAGCAACCAACATAGCGTACGTTAGCATCTGGCATAATTGGCGGTAGCAACTCACATGATAGCGTTATCTAACGCGAATTATTACATTAGCATCAACATAGTGTGCATTGGCAACTAACATGAATTAATGCGTTAACAACTCACATGGTGTCGTTGGCAACTAACGGTGTGCGTTAACATAGTGTGCATTAGCAACTAACATAGTGTGCATTAGCAACTAACAAAATTATGCGTTAGCATCTAACAAAGTGTGTATTGGCGGTATGCGTTAGCATCTAACATAGTGTACATTAGCAACCAACAGAGCGTACGTTAGCATCTAACATAGTGTAGGTTAGCATCTAACATAGTGTACGTTACATCTAACAAAGTGTATGTTAACAGTGTACGTTAGCATCTAACATAGTGTACATTAGCAACCAACATAGCGTACGTTAGCATCTAACATAGTGTACGTTAGCATCTAACATAGTGTACGTTAGCATCTAACAGTGTACATTAGCATCTAACATAGTGTACGTTAGCATCTAACATAGTGTACGTTAGCAACTCACATATTAAACGTTAGCATCTAACATAGTGTACGTTAGCATCTAACAGTGTACATTAGCATCCAACATAGCGTACGTTAGCATCTAACATAGCGTACGTTAGCATCTAACATAGTGTACGTTAGCAACTCACATATTAACCGTTAGCATCTAACACAGTGTACGTTAGCAACTAACTTGGTGGACATCAACAATGTTTCTGGGAAGCGCACCCCTGGTTAGTGGGGGGCAAAGCGAGAGTGAATTTTCTGATTTCTCAGCTGAATCATGATGGAGGGGGCAATAAGGGAAGGTGGCGGGGGATTTGAGGAGGGAGTTGGTTCTGGCATTTTGGGAACGCGGCATCTTACCTGTAGTCCTCAGTGAATAGCTGCTGGCCTAAGGGATGATGTTGGTTCGGAGCCCCCACTACGAGCGCCGCCTCCAAGCCCCCACCTGGTGGAGAGTGAGGGGGTGCCTCTGAGGCTAGCGCCACCCCCCCACCGGGGTCCACCGGGGGAAGAGGGGGCTGGAAGGCGGGTGAGGAGTGCTGCTTTCTATTTAGGGTGGTGGATCTACGAGGAGCGCACTCCGGCTGTTTGCTAGTAGGACTACAGGGGTTGGGGTTGGGTGGGAAATAGGGGTGGGGTAAAAAGGGGGGGAGAGAGAGTGTGAAAACACTTCCAGAGAGCTGTTAGAACCCAGAGGGAAGAGATGAAGGAGAGGAGCATCACCAAACCACACCTTTAAAACACTAACACCACCACAAACAGCGCTGGGGAAGATACTTTTAAAGTAATTAGTCACTAATTGGTAGGTAGTAACTGACAAGTTGTGAAACTATATTTAAGATCTTGTTCGATATTTGATTTTATTATTTTTCTGACTAGTGATTTTTGACAGTATTAAATATTTTAGGAGCAGATTCATAATGCTTAGGCTGAGGTCTAAACTCCATCATGAATTCTAAAACTAATTTAGTTACAGCAATGGAATAAAAATGTTTTAAAAAAATTAGAGTAAAAAGAATTATTTAAAAAATCTTGGTTGCTTTAGTCTGAGGTAAGTGGACTTATTTTAGGTTCTTGAAGATGTTTCACTCTTTAATTTGACTTGCCCTGCTGTCAAACGAGTCATAATGGTCACCTGAGCTAAGGTGTGAACCATTCATGGGTTGTTGCAACTTTCACCTTGATTCAGGTGACCCTAACGACTCATCTTGATCATCACCTTGGCTCATGTGACTAACAACTCCCGCCTTTATTCAAATCGTGGCTCGTTTGACAGTAACGACTCTCACCTTAATTCACAAGTGTGACCCTCCACGGCAAAACCAGTCGCTTCTCTCAAATTTTCTAAATTGAGTTATTATGTTTTCATGAAAGGTCATAAATCAAGCTTCAAAACGATACCTATATGGAATGAATGGGACGACATATGACTGAGATATCAACATTAAAAGGAGTCGGGTTTCTCCTGTCACGCCAAGTGAGAAACGGAGAAATCTGCCGTCGAAGTTGACTATCGCCGTAGCACTCACAGACGCTTGGTGCGGTCGCGGCTACGTTTGCATTTACGGTAGCCTACGCAGCATTCACAGCCACACGGATAGCCTACCTGCGTTAGGTTAACTGAACTCGGGAGACGGAGATGGATTCCGGAGAAATATCTTCACGCTAGTCAACCAGTGGATTTAGCGTAAATATTGAAGTAGAGCGGTCAAAACACAAACTTTTAACATTCTGCTGGAATTGAATTCCTCACCTCAAGAAAGTCACGTTTTTAGGATGGAAAGGGTAAGTTTTTCAGCCAGATTTATTCACAACAGTACAGTATAGACCTTCCACTGTTTCAAAACACTAAAAACAAAAAATCCAACATTTTACCCCACGCAACATAAACACTCGTTTTTCTCTGTTGCGAATAGCGACTGGTTTTGCCAGTTAGTCTCAGGTAACGCTGATGACGCTCACCTTATCTAATGTGAATATTTGTACTTACCTTGACTACTGAATATTTGTACTTAAATATATGTACTGTTACTTTGCTCAAATATTACTCGATTACAACTACAGATGTTAGTAGTTAAGTAAAAGTTCAAAGTAGTGAAAAATTACTCAGAGTACGAATTACTTTTTAGCCGTTAATATTTACTGAATAAATATTCAGCATCGTTTTTTGTACTTCAATATTTATTTATTTGTTTAGGAACACAGGCGACGGGAATGTCGATCAAACTTCTGAATATCAATTCATATAGTAGGCGGACTCAGTAACGAAATGTCGTTTTAGAAAGTGGTGAAGTAGATTACTCACTTTAATTTGTACTCAAGTAGTTACAGATTGAAAAATATACTCATAAAAGTACAAGCACCCAGAAAAAACAACGATTTAATTACAGTAACGTGAGTAGTTGCAATTCGTTACTTCCAGCCCTGCTGACTTTAACATACACACAAATCCTGACGCAAAAAAGGGCAGAAGACTAGAAATAAAGGACGAGCTACACTCAGGCCGAAGTGGGAGTTTCGGATGCTTTGACGGTGACCGACTCTTTGGCCACCACGTAGACGGCCGACACGGCTGTGGATCTGGAGTCTTGTCTGTGAAGGCGAGGGTGGGACGAGTACCTGTCTTTTCGGGGCGTCTCGGCCTCCGGCGCCCCCTGCTGGTGTCCTCCGCTGCCACCGCTGCTGCTGCTGCCCGGGCGCCTTCTGTCGATGGTAGACGGGGGCTCGGGTTCGGGAGTCTGGTGCGGGGGGCCGGTGGGCATGGCAAACATCCCCGAAACATTAAATTCCACCTCTGCCAAAACAGGGAAAAATGGCTCAGATGAACTTAACGACTCTCATGTTGCCTCACGTGACCCTAACGACTCTCACCTTCGCTCACATGACCCTAACCACTCTCAGATGGTCTCATGTGACCCTAACCACTCTCACCTTCGCTCACATGACCCTAACCACTCTCAGATGGTCTCGTGTGACCCTAACCACTCTCAGATGGTCTCATGTGACCCTAACCACTCTCACCTTCGCTCACGTGACCCTAACCACTCTCAGATGGTCTCGTGTGACCCTAACTACTCTCACCTTGGCCTGTGTGACCGTAACGATCCTCACCTTGTCTTACGTGACCCTAACGCCTCTCAACTTCTCTCATGCGACCCCAGTGACTCCCACCTTTTTGTGTAACCCTAACACAAGCTGAAAAACAGATCTCACCATCAGGGAAGAACCAATCAGCATGCTGGATGATGGGTTCGATGATGGTCACTACGTGGACGGAGGTAGCAGCTGCCATTTCAGCAAGGGAGCTAGAAACACAAAAATAACAAAAATCACCATAGGCACACACCGAAAAAGACACACACACTTGCAACATGGCACATTTTCTGTAAATTCAAAATAAGCTGTATCCTTGAAACCTCATCAAAGTTAGTCGAAACGGCAGAATTAGCTGTTTTAAGTTAATATTTTTCTGTATTTTTGCTGAACTCACCCCTCGGTTTTGGCCCACAGCAGGTTGGGTCCCAGCACGATGGCGATGTTGCTCGGGGTCATCTTGTTCACCTCGCTCTCCTGAGCCAGTTTGGCAAGAAACTTCACCAAATACCTTCATCAACACATCAAAAATTAAAATGAGTGATTGTCATTGTGAAGATCATTCAACACCAGATTTCTGCCTATTCACATCAACTGTTTCTGGTTACACCTCACCACTACAAAAAGTACTTTCTTCAGTAGCATCATTTTGTTTATGTTCTGAATCACTGCACTGTTCAGTCACAGAAAACTAAGATAAAAGATAAAGATGTAACACTAAAAATAGCCAAAATGTTTTAGTACAAAGTCTTTTTCCTTCACCTTCTTAATTCAAATGTCGGCAAATTTAGAAGTAATGGTAAAAATGACAAATTTAAAGTAGGGCAATAAAGTTGAATGCTGTAAAAATTACAGAATTACTGTAAATATTGTCACCGTATTTTGTAATTACAGTACTGTACTTTAAATATCAAATACAATATACTTGCTGTAAAAAAATACTGAAAATACCGTAGATCTACAGTGATTATTTTACATGTACCTCAAATTAGCTTTGTTGGCTTTGGGCAAACTGTCACACACAACCCAAAGCTCCTGCAGCCGCTTGTCTGGGTCCGAAAAGCTGTGTGGAGAGCAAAAGAAAAAATGTTTTACATATGATTATCACAGCAAATATAAAATGTATCGCCGATTCTGCTACGAATCCGAGATCATTGTGCATCCCTAAAGGAAATGACTAAAATCAAATTCCAGACTTTTCTAAACTGCATAGGTACCCTGCGTAACTTTGTTACAAGATAATCCTCAACATATTTGCGAATGAGGCCCAATATTTAGGTTTTTATTAATTAAAATGTCCATTATTTGTACATTATTTACATTTCTCAGATATTTCTGTTTAATTAGTAACACACCGACATGCATTCTGACATAAAGCAAGACATTTACTTTGAGGCGTGGATCCAGTTTTCATACAGCTGGAATGTCATCAGGGGTTCGGGAAGCTCCCTCAGGTACGACTTCAGGGCTCCTGCTCACGGCAACACACAACGTTTCAAAACAAATGATAATCACGAACCCCCTCCGAAAATCTCACAGCGATGCGGCAAACTGCAGCTTGAATCGGCAAAAACGAGTCGGGCCGGTTTGAGGAGGAAAGAGTTGCAAGGAAATACAAAGCTGAAAATAACTTTTTAACAGCTTTTAACAGTTCGTTTCATTTATGCAGCCGTTTATGTAAAAGCAGAAGAGCTTTAAATGCGGAGATTATGACCACAAGGGCTGAACGGTGTGACCTTAAATCAGTATCGCAATTAACTGAACAATTAACGAACAATTATTCAATTTGAATAATAAATGTTGTTTAAGAACTTAAAAACCACGTCAGGTTTTATTTTAGAGCCAGAGTTTGCTTTATTTTTGCCGTCGTCTGAAAGCGAAAGCGAGACGTACCGGCCACGGCGTGAGGGTCAGAGTAAAACTCCTCCAGCTGCGAAGTGGAACAATCCAGAGCTGCCTTCAGCTTCTTCAACTTGGAACTTCCTGCAGCGATGCGAAACAGACCCTGGAAACGAGAAAACAAACTCACATAAATCTAATATTATCAAAATTATCATCACCAGAATCTTACAACAAGCTTACTCCAACGAACGCAGCAGCGCTAACTGAAATACTGTTTAGTTTCATGTTACAAAAATCAACACATTTTTTCACATTTTACTTCAAAATGTAACTTCAAATTGATGTACAAGTTACGGCTCAGCTACACAGCTGAAATAATTGAACTGTCATTTATTTTTGTAATTTATACTTTGTTTTACATTGAGAACTTCAATGGAAAATGTTTGTTTTAATATTTGCATTTAAATTTATTAAGATTTGTAATTTTTTATTTTAAATTACTTTATTTTATTCTGACGTACACATTTACTAATGTTTCCCCACATTTTATGTCCTGGTTAAAAATAAAATAGTTTATTAACTCAGACACTTCAGACTGTTTTGAAAGTTGACTTTAATTTTATTTAGAAAAAAATCAGTTGTTTTCATTTTTATCATTATTGATTTGATCATTATGTCAAAATGACAAGTTATTTTTCTCTGAATTAAGAGAAAAATTCAAAGTAATTAGGAATTACTTTTCTCCAGTATTTAGAGAAAGCTATTTTCATTACGTCTCGATCATTAGTTATTTTCTTCTTGGAAATTAGAGAATAGATTCCAGTCCCCCAACTAGGATTAAACAGTTCATATAACGACTGCTGTCGCGTCAAGACTACGAGTCAATTTTCCTCAGAATGTAGAGAATGTAGAGAAAACAATTTTTGTTACATTTTGATTGTTATTTTTTGAGTTATGAGTTAATTTTCTTGGAATTTATATAAAACAACTTTCATTACGTTAAAATTACAAGTTTTTTTTCCTCAGAATATAGAGACAACTTTTGTTATGTTATTTTTCTAAGACTTTAGTAAAAATTTAGTGGAGTTTTCGTTATGTCAAGATTGCGAGTTATTTTTTAATCTTGGTCCAAAATCAACTGTTTTACACATTTCGGCCAATCAACAGACTCTGTGTCGAACTTCGTGGTCTCATTGTAAAGTTATAAAAAAGAATAAAATGGTGATTAAGATGGACATGAGGTGATGCACGTTTGATATTTTAGCTCATGGAGGTCAATTTTTCACAATTTTAAGCACTAGTCTTGTATGGAAATGTCTGTCTCGTTTCTGTACTATAAATATCTGGAGAGAAACACAAAAAGCAGAAGTGAGTAAAGCAATTATTAGCAGCCGCAGCCACAGTTCAACTCCAGTTCTAATAAATCTCCATTTAGAAAAATCTAGACTCAAAAACTGACCTGGAAAAAAATTGAACATTTCCTGCTGCAACTGCTAAAAATCCAACTTTATCACTGAGTTTTTACATTTCACACATATGTTTCGGATTAATCAAAATATTAGGAAATTCAATGGGAAACGCTTGTGTGTGTGGGTGGGTGTGTGCGTGGATGTGTTGGGGTATGTGTGTGTGTTGATGCAGGTTAGTGTGTGTGTGTGCTGAGTACCTCCTCCTTCATGCCCGTCTCCAGCAGCATCATCACACACGCTTCTATAGGTAAAGCGATTTCCCTGTTACTGCGCTTCAGATGCTCCTCCAGCGCCGTGCCGAACGCGGGCTTCTCCGTCCACGTATCTGCGCACACGCACACACAGTGAGAGATCAAGGTTCAGAGTGTTTTATTATCCACCAACTCAGAATGTTGAGTTATAACAGTAAACATTTAAAAATCACCAGCACTTTATCCATAAACACGCATTCACTAAAACAAAGTGTCTTCTATAAATTCCAACACAAACAACTTGTAATTGTGACGTAAGGAAAGTTGTGTTCGTTAGCGAAAGTCGTTTTCTCTGAGAAAAATTACTTGTGACGTAAAGTTGATTTCTATCGATTTTGAGAAAAAACGACAATCTTGACATAACAATCTTATTATTTACAAACATCTCAACATGACAAAACTCCTTTTCTCTTAATTCAGCTATTAATTACCCTGTAATATTGATGTAACTAGTCATTTTCTCTCATTTCTAAAAAAAATAACTAGTAATTCTGACAAAACAAAAGTCTTTTCTTTAAATTCTGTGAAAAGAAAAGTTTATGCTGACAAAACAAGTCTTTACTGTAAATTCAGTTTTAAACAATGTCATTCTGACAAGTCTTTTCTTCTAAAAAATAACTAATTCTTAACAGTAACAATAAAACAACAAATGATAACAAGTGATAACAGATAATAAAACAGAACTAAAAGTGAATAAATAAACACCCAATACTAACGGAATCAGACCCACACGGAATGACCACACAAAGAGAAAAAGTGAACTTTGAGCTGAGAGGTGAATTCTGACAGTGGACATGATTTCTGGCACACGTTCTTATGTTGTGTTACTGCACTGACATGTAATTTCATTTCACTTTTTAACTGCAATAAGCATTTTTACAGTGTAAATATTGGTGTGAATGTGTCAAATTAAACCATAATCGGGGAAGTTAATCCCAGACTGTGAATTCTTACCTTGTTGTGATCTAATTGTGGGCAAAACGTTTTCGATGCAGGCCAGAGATCTCCTATGATACTCAGCTTGAGCCTCTAGCAACTGATGTTAGAAAATAAGACCAAAAAATATCCATCACGTTATCAGAAAGTAAAATAAAAACGAAATATCAGCAGATTAACACCCAGCACAAGCTAGCAGTAACTTCCTCTTATTCGTGCACCCCTACAAGCTCGTAATTAAAAGGGACGGTAACTCTCTATTGTTATAATAAACTCAAGCTAATGATGACTTCTAATACACGTCGAATGTGACTCTTTACTAAACTTTACAGATTTGTTAAAGGACAAAAGAAACCTCACCATCACATAATAATGAGCGTAGTCTCCCTCTTTGGAGGTAAAGATGAACAAGTCAGCCGCCAGCTGGTCCTAAAAATAAAAGAAGAAACAAAGAACAAATTTAAGAAAAACATTACCCTACTCATGAACATGCGATACTCATATTTATATATTTATTAGAGATGCACGATACGGCAATTATCCGTCAATGCTGATATACGATATTTTTCATGCTTATATCTGCCGATAAATTCAAATTCAAATTTTTTTATATAGCGCTCTTAACAACAGTCATTGTCACAAAGCACTTTACATATAACCGGCCCAAACCCCCCCACAAGCAAGCCTGAGGCAACAGGGACAAGAAAAAAACTCCCTCTAATAGGAAGAAACCTTGAGAGGAACCAGACTCGGGAGGGGACCCCATCCTCCTCTGGGCGACCGAGCGCACCAACATTTAATACACAGCAAGCATCAGTTCAAGATGAATCGTTAGTTATTTTAAAGAAGAAAAGATACAAAAGTAGTCCAAGGGATGTTTTCGAATCCCAAGCCGTTACTGGGCCACTTGCAGGACCCTCTCAGTAACGTTAAGCTAAAATTTGTTCAATATTAAACTGCTAAGTCAGGTCAGGTCCATAAGGTCCAAAAAATCCCAGCTGGTTTGAGATGATGATGATGATGATGATGATGTCTCCACAGAGTCCTGGTGAGGGTTCAGTTGGAAGGCGTAGTGGAGCGCGTAAAGACAAGATACTTTGCTCTTTAAAGTTCCACTGCGCTCTCAGAAATTTGGCACCAAAATAACACCGTAACACATTTTAAGAAACAGTCACTTCCCTGCCTATGTAGTGTACCAAGTCAAATAGGGTACGTGTGACACTACATGTGCACTACCTAGTGCGTAGAGAGCCGTTAAGCTACAGCCCTGGCTATTTCCTGAGATGCATACTACCACATAGAAAAGTAGGATAAGAGTGTCTTACCTACCATACTATTAAGTGCAGTAGTACACGGTTCGGGACACAGCCCATGTGCGAGCTCACATTCGCTAAGTAGCAAAATAATTTGCGTGTGCAGGCAGAGTTGAGCGAGTAAAGACAATAGATTTTGCTCATGAACGTTGCACTGTGTGCTCTGAATTTTGGCACAAAATAACGGCACACATTTTAAGTCAGAAAGTACAATAAATGCAAATATCGGTGGAAAATATTGGGCAAATGTAAGCATCGGCCGATCCCGATGTCATCGTGCATCTCTGATATATATAAATATATTTTCTCTTTTGGTCTTTTTCTTCTTTTTTTCCTTCATTTTTTCCCCTTTTTTCTTTTTTTTTCTTTTGTTCTTTAGTCAAAATTCCTTCCAAGAACTCCAAGGAGGGAGGTTATGAGGAGTGATAGCTGAAAGATGTAGAGTCTCACCTTACACATCTCCACTTTATTATGAGCTTCATCCACCTCCTCCTTCACCTGGTCGGCTTTAGCAGCCATGGCCTGGGAGTTCACGATGGCCTTGTATCTAAATCACAACACAAAACCAGTTTGATCAAATCAGCATCAACACAATTCCTAATATAACTGCAAGCAGTGATTACGGGGGCCATGCAGTTTGCAGCTTTATCAGTTTTTGACGAATCGAAGTGGACAGACGTTGAAAAATGACACGTTTCATTCTTTTATCTAGGGTGCTATGGTTCAAAACATATTAGGCAAAACGCAAAATAGCTTATTATAGCGCCACCAACTGGCAGAGTGGTGCAATTTTTTTTGCCTGAGTAGTGGGTGGGGTTTGTGACCTAACAGCCAAATTTCAAAGCTGTAGCCCTTACAGTTTTTACTCCACAAAAGGTTTAGCATATTACGCAAATTTGCAAGAAATCCAATATTTCGGAAATAGATTGGAGGGGTCTGTAAAGATTCGTAATGACCAAAGGATTAAGAAGATATAAAATTTTTGAGAATTGGAGCTACGGTTCAAAAGTTATTAGGCAAAATGCAAAATAGCTTATTATACGGCCACCAACTGGCAGAGTGGCGCAATTTTTTTTGCCTGAGTAGAGGGTGGGGTCCTGGAGCTACCTGCCAAATTTCAAAGCTGTAGCCCACCCAGAGCCGGATTTCTATGACACTCGGTGTGTGGCAGTGCAGTCCTATGCCAAGCCGAGCCCATTTATTTGCATATTACAGAAATATGAAGACCTAAATTAAAAATGTACTCGATAATAATTAAAGAAGAGTGTCTTGGGATTCAAATGATACCAGTTGCATACAGATTGGACAAAAATCCAGGCACTAGTTCGCAAGAGATGGCTTTGAATATTATTCAAATTAGCGAAAAATCAAATATGGCAGAAATAGATGCGGTCTAAAAGATTCGTCTTGACCCAAGGAATAAGATGATATAAGAATATTGAGAATCAGAGCTACGGTTCAAAAGTTATTAGGCAAAATGCAATTTCTTTTGGAAAAACGCAAAATAGCTTATGTTGGTGCAATTTTTTTTGCCTGAGTAGTGGGTGGGGTACCGGACCTACCTGCCAAATTTCAAAGCTGTAGGTCTTACAGTTTTTTCTCCACAGTTTTTTAAGGCAGAATAAAAAAAAATAAATCAGCACGATTCCAATAGGGTTCCACTACATGGCCCCCTAAATATAAACACACTGAGACCCATTCACCACTTACCCACAGTTTCCACCAAGATTCTGATCTTCATTCATTCATTCATTCATTTTCCGAACCGCTGTATCCCAACTGGGGTCGCGGGGGACCGGAGCCTATCCCGGGAACTTACGGGCGCAAGGCGGGGACCAACCCTGGGCAGGCGCCAACACACCGCAGGGCACACACACTCACACATTACAGGGTCAATTTAGAGTCACCAATTAACCTACATTACATGCCTTTGGACTGTGGGAGGAAACCGGATCTTGACTCTGATACTTTCTTATAGAATCTACAAAGACTAAACAGACCCTCCAGGATTTTGTGATGTTGCAATCGCAACCATTAACGCCAATCTCTGCAAACTCATTACTACCGTGCAATTTTTGACCAATTACCACAGCTTTTCCGCAATTTTTGACCAATCATTGACCATCATGAATTTGTCATTTAATTGACAATTAATTGTTAAAGAATCATTATAAAGGGGCACAAAATTATCAGTGAATGAGGCGCAACGTTGCCAAAAATATATATTTATATAATATTTACACAATATATATTTATTTTATTAATATATTTTAGAAAAGGAAAACAATTTAAGGGAATATATTGTTCTGAGATCATTCTTGAATTCATTTGAGTTATTCAACTATTCAGGGAAATATTTTTCAGA
Organism: Distichodus sexfasciatus; assembly: GCA_032718565.1. Classification (NCBI taxonomy): domain Eukaryota; kingdom Metazoa; phylum Chordata; class Actinopteri; order Characiformes; family Distichodontidae; genus Distichodus; species Distichodus sexfasciatus. The sequence continues at coordinate 87,874 of JAVGVS010000355.1, read as the reverse complement.
TTTTAAGTTTTTCTTGAATTAAACTTTATCCTACATTTTATAAATTAAACATTAAAAAAAATCTTTTACTGCATTAACTGTTAATTTAGGTTACTCTAAGAGTAAAAGGTTCTTATTTCTTTAATTCTCAAATAAACTTCTCAAAAATATGTTAATAATTGTTTAAAAAAACCCTAAAATTAGGAAAATATTTAAATGGGACGAAAAAAGTATGAATTAACAGTCTAATCTAGTGTATGTTCAAAGATCTCTGGCCATCCTTTCTAGGGTGTAATCCATTTTTATAATGTTTACAAAATTCCAAAGTTTAACATTATTTATAAGATTAATTTTGTAATAATTTGTAAAAGAAATTCATCAATGTAATGAATTAAGCCTGCGTTTGTTGCTCACCTTGCCCTGGCAGAGTCGTAATCCAGCACCAGCTTGGCTAACTGCTTCCTCTGCTTCAGGATATTGGGAATATCCACCTGTTTATGAACAGACAGAAAGAGAAGTTGAAACAGCGATTAAAAATAAAACTGCTCAGCGATAAAGAGTTTTTTGTGCATTATAACTGAGTTTATTTGTATATTTTTGGAGGTCGGACATCGTACTCACCTCTGCCATCTGGTTTAGAGGATCCAAAATATCTCGCTCCAGTTGGACCTCGTGCTGACTCTGCTCGTAAGCCAGTTTACTTTCAGCTTCACCACACACTTCCATCATCTTCCTACACACACACACACACACACACACACACGCACTGCAGTTAAACTGGGATTTAAGGAATGAGCAGCACAAATACAGTTCAGTCCAGACCTTCTAAAATAAGAAGAAAACAACGATGATGTTCATCATTATAATTATATCTTTATAAGAAAAAGAACATTTAAGAAAATATCAGTGAATGAGGCACAATGTTGCCAAAAAAATATATTTAAATAATATTTATAAATATATATATATATTTATTTAATAAAAATATTTCAGAAAAAGAATAGTTTTATGGAATATATCGTTCTGAGATTATTCCTGAATTTATTTAAGGGTTATTAATCTAGTTGGGGAAATACTTTTCTTATTTTAAGTTTTTCTTCATTTTTATTTCATCCTATGTTTAATAAATTAAAAGTTTTTTTACTGCAATATATGTATATGAATATCCACGACAGTGTATCGTATCATGATTTCCACCGTTTTCGAAGTACGACACTATTTTCCCAGCTTCCATTTCCGATGCCCAAACCTCGCTGCAAAAACACACACGTGCCTAGAAAAACAGCTGACCGCACTGCAGGAGTGAAACAGTGAAAACAAAGCCAGCGGAGACAGCTACAACTGCTGCTCATTTGACTTGCTGATGAGACACAAACCACCATAATCCCAGTTGAACTCACCCGATCACAGAGTCCTCTCCTAACTGCCCCCCGCCTTCCTGCATGGCCTGAGACAGCACAGTCAACGGCAGCTTTTTCTGAAAGAAAGACAAAAATAATAATGTCAACCAACTTTAACACTGAAACATTTTGCTGTAAATTTACAGTGTAATTCACTGTTCACACTCAGAATGTTTTAGGTGTACAGTATATCACTGTATTTAGCAAGAAACAACTGTAAAGCTCAGGTTTGCTGCAGATATACTGTTTTAAATATATATAAATATAGTTACATGCTGTAGGTAAATAACTACAGTTATATTCACAGGTTACAGTGCAGGTTTACTGCAGATTTGAAGCATTCCTTAAAAAGGTACAGGAATGTGCTGTAAAATACAGTAAAATACTGCGGGTAATATCTGTACATTTACAGTTACTAGATTAGTTTAAATATAATAAATACAGTACAGTACAGAATATGTACAGTACTTTACAAATATAGAGTAAAATACTGTGGGGTAATAACTGCACATTTACTTTCTAATAACTGCAATAACAGTTACTGATTACGGTGCAGATTTCATGAGGTTTTCTTTTAAAAAGTGCAGTATTTGTTCATAACCGTGTTATGAAAAAACAGTAAAATACTACAGGGAAATAAGTGCACATTTACAAGTGTAACAGTAAAATACTATTAACAAAAATACATATAATGTGTTACAACAGTAAAATATTCTACAGTAATAACTGTGAAATTACGGTTACTGGTTACAGTGCAGATTTTCTTTATAAAAGTACAGTATTGTACAGTATTGTGAAAATACAGTAAAATACTTTAGGGAACTGTTTTACATAACAGTTAACTGTCCATCCACTTTTCATAACAGTAAAATACTACTGGTTCCTTTACATTTACTTTCATAACACAGTAAAATGCTGTGGTTACAGTGCAGGTTTGCTGCAGGTTTTCTTTTAAATAGTAACGGGTTTAACTGTACACATATACTTTCATAACAGTTAACAAAAATGTTAACAAAATACAGTAACTGTAATACAGTAAAATAGTACAATACTGTATATACTGTACAATAAATTTACTTATGTTAAAATACAATAAAATACAGTATTTACTGTGTTAAAACAGTAAAATATACAGTAAAATTCTCTAGAGAAATAACTGTGCATTGACAGACTTACATGATTTCCTAAACAAAGTACAGTATTTTACTGTGTTTTATGAATCTTACTTTTCATAACACAAAATACTGTAGGAAATAACTGTGGATTTATTAGAGATACTGGTTACAGTAAAAATGAGTTTGTGCAGACGTCCCGCACCACGCCGGTCACTCACGTGTCTCTTTTCGACGTCGGAGCCCACGTGACCCTGCAGGCAGGACACCATCTTCTTGTATGCATTGTGCGAAACCAGACGCACCGTCTCCAGGCGCCGCTCGATCTGTAAAAACAACAAAAACTGAAATCAGACGGTAGGTACAGCGGGAAATCCATCAAAATCAACATTTGCCCAAAACTCATATCGTCCAGCCCCACTTTTATCGCACAGTCGACTTTAACTCCTAAAATAGCGACGCTCTACGAGTGGTGGCCTGTTTGTGAAGCCTGAAGATAGTTCAACATGAGTGATGCGGCACAATTTCAACACTCACAAAATCCACACACTGCTGCCGAATCCACATATCATTTGTTCATTCAGATTTTACATTAAAACCAAAACCCAAACCTGTCTGTTTTAAATATTAATTTACACCTTTTATATTTCTGTTTTTACAGTCTTCTGCATGTAACGGTGACCTCAGGGTCATTTAAAAGCAACTTGGACTTCTTTAGGTCCTTGAAGACGCTTCACCTCTCATCCCTTCACCCCCAAAGTTTCTTCAGTTCAGTTCTTCTTTTCAGATGAGGGGGAAATCACTTCAAGAGCTCATTTTGGAAAAGAAGTTCTCTTCATGAAGCAGCATGATCCATTTACACGTTCATCTCGACACTCCATGCTTGAGGCTGATCAGTGTTGGACAGGACAGAGGACAGATGAAAATTTATACCCAAAAAATGAGGACTGATGTATCCATTAAAGTGTCTATGTCTAAAGTGTATTATTTGGCTATTGTATAATCATTTGTCTAATGTCTTAAGTGGTGTATCATTTGCCAGACATTTTTGTAATGTCTAAAGTCTGATGTCTAAAATATCTAGTATGTTATGTGCCAAAAAAATTGGGCAATGTCATAGTGTTTACTTAGTGTATTATAAGCAAGAAATGTGTCTGATGTCAGAAGTGTCTGATGTCTCAGTTCTGAGTCTAAAGACTGATGTCTAAAGTGTATTATGTACAGGAAATGTGGCAAATGTATAAAATGTATAAAAAGTCTGATGTCTATATTCCAATACCTAAATGTGTAATTAGTGTATTATGTGCACTGTCTAGTATATAAAGTCTGATGTATGAATTGTCTAATATCTGACATCTATTGTATCTAAAAAACTTATTATAAGCAAGAAATGTGTCTGATGTCTGAAGTGTCTAAAGTCTGATGTCTAACCTGTCTATTGTATTCTAAGCAAGAAATGTTTCTGATGTCTAAAATGTCAGAAGTCTGATGTCTAAAATACCAAAAGTCTAGAGTCTAAAGTGTCTAGTTAGGTAATTGTATTAAAAAAATGTGTCTGATGTCTGAAGTGTCTAAAGTTTGATTTCTAAAGTGTATAAAGTCTGATGTCAATAGTCTGATGTCTAATATGTCTAAAGTCTGATGTCTGAAATGCCAAAAGTGTAGTGTCTAAAGTGTCTAGTTAGTGGATTATATTCAAGAAATGTGTCTGATGTCTAACCTGTCTAATGTATTATAAGCAAGAAATGTGTCTGATGTCTAAAATGTCAAAAGTCTGATGTCTAAAGTCTGATGTCTGAAATGCCAAAAGTGTAGTGTCTAAAGTGTCTAGTTAGTGGATTATATTCAAGAAATGTGTCTGATGTCTAAAGTGTCTAAAGTCTGATGTCTAGTGTCTACATGTTCTAATTAATGTAAAATAAGCAAGAAATGTCTGAAGAGGTGTCTGAAATGTAAAAAGTCTGATGTCTAACATGTCTAATTAGTGTATTATATTATATGAAATGTGTCTGATGTCTAAAGTGATTAAAGTCTGATCTGTAAAGTCTAATGTAGGATGTTTCAGACCTGTGTATCTATCTAGTAAATGCAGTTACAGCGCAGTGTCTGGTCCATGTGTTTAGGATGATGATGACATTCTGTTTCGGGTCATAAATCATCTCTTCCTTCTTCCTCCTCATGTGACCTACACGTCCAGCAACATCTGCAGCTGTTTAGTTTTGGCAGATTTGAAGTTTGCACATCAGGAATCGTGTAGCTGTCCACATTCACCCGTCACTAGATATGAAGGATGACCAGTTTAAATCTGATCAAATTTCATGACCCTCTCTGTGCGTCAGGCAGGACCACAGCGGGGCTGTAACGATACATCAATCTGCTTCGATATACTGATTAAATATGCAGTTTATAAATACAGTGGCACCTCGACACTCAAACTTTACCTGTTCCAGAAGGAGGTTCAAACTCCAAGTTAATTTACCACATAAGTATCAATGTAGAAAATTAATCTGATCTCGGCTCCCAAAAATACACCAACAATGTGACGGTTCAACACATAATAAATCATGCTGATTTGTTGGATTTTGTTGGAAATTAATAGTTTTTGCCATACAAGTTGATTTGACGTCGAGTCGAAGTACAAAAGAAATACTCAAATTCTGACTTTTTTGATGGAAAATACTGTTTGTTCGACTTGGTTATAAATATCGAGCTCCGCATAAAACATGACGCGGTGCTCAATTCGTCGTCCAAGATTTTGTTTGTACTCCAAGCTCCAATTTGGCAAAAAAAAAACATTTGTACTTAAAAATGTTCAGAATCTAAGGGGCACGAGAAACAAAGTATCACTTCAGTTACCACCACATTGCATATGTGTGTGTTTTAAAAACGCATTACGTATAGTGTTTATATTAGGGGCTCATTATAATATCGGAATCGGCATCAGACCGATGCTTAGATTTGTCCAATATTTTCTGCCGATATCTGATGACATTTATTGTACGTGGGAAAGGTAGCGCTTGTGTCAGGCACGTCCAAAGTCTGAGGTGGGATTTTATATGGCTGCACTTCTGTCTTAAAATGTATTTCGTGCCAAAATTCTAAGCACACAGTGGAACGTCATTAGCAAAAAAAATGCGTTACCGTGTACTACTGCACTTAATAGTATGGTAGGTAAGGTGCTCATCATACTTTTCTAGATGGTAGTATGCATCTCAGGAAATAGCCGGGGTTGTAGCTTAATGGCTCTCTACGCACTAGGTAGTGCACATGGAGTGTCGCATGCGCCCTATTTGACTTGGTACACCACATAGGGTGGGAAGTGACTTTCTTAAAATGTTGTGCACTACGCTGGAAATGCTCCTCCCTCGCTTCACTCTGCTTTTACACTCGCTTGACTTGCTGCCGTGTTAGAAATGTGAGTTATAGTGCTATTTTTGTGCCAAAATTCTGAGCGCGCAGTGGAACAAAATATCTTTACGTGCTCAACTCTTCTCATTCACCGGCAGATATCAGCATGAAAAATATCGGATATCGGCACTGGCCAAGGCTACCTTGTGATCCTTGAAAGGTGTTATATACAGTGCCTCCAGGATTTAGTGGACCTTTATTGAGATTGTTGCGGCCTAAAATTGTACGGCTAGTCTCATCAGGATGGTGCAGAGAGAATTTCGGCGATACACAAACAAAAAAGAGAATATATTCATGTTTATTTATTTATGTATTCATAGTTAGCTGTTTAGGAAAGCAGAAAGCTTGCAGAATTATCTGTCAGGCATTACAAACTATCAAATTAGGAACTGATGCTACGAGTCAAATTTAAAATTAAATTATAAAAATACATGAAGGAAGCTCTTGTGCGAGACGTACGAGAGCCAGTTGCATGACGGTTTGCAATGATGCACAGACAAATCTATTAAATGTGTGTGGCGTTTGCAGTCTCAGACAGCTTCTAGCAGAAGTGAAACTAAACTAGTCAGGCTCGTTATTTTAGGCCTTTCGGGTTCTGCTTTCATCTTGAAACACGAGCCCTAACATACTCATACTTGCATCAATGCAAACAAATGTGTGAATGAGTTATTATTCATGTCAATTATCGGAGGCTGATATTAGGCATTTTGCTGATTATCGGTATTTGTGTTTAATTTTGACCATCACCTACATTAAGGAATTAAAAGGTGCGTTACTGTGGCTCCACTGCCGTCTCTTCTCCCTGTGCTGTTGGCTCTCGACTTCATTTAATGCCCCACCAAAAATGGTATCTGATTGGCTATACCATTATATACCAGATTTGTTTTCTTCACCACAACCTGCTGCTGCTTAATTTGGAATACTAAAAGTTCAGAGTGAGAAGGTCCTGGGTTCGAGCCTCAGCCGTAGGGCCTTTCTGTGTGGAGTTTGCATGCTCTCCCGGTGTTTACTTGGGTTTTGTCCAGTTTCCTTCAACAGTCCAAAAGCATGCAATATTGGGTCATTGCCGACTCTAAACTGGCCTCGTACGGTGTGAATGTGTGAGTGTGTGTGCCCTGCGGTGTGTTGGCGCCTGCCCAGGGTTGGTCCCCACCTTGCGCCCATAGTTCCTGGGATAGGCTCCGCTCCGCTGATAGGGATTAAGTGTTTTGGATAAAGAAATGAATGAGTTTAAATATTTCTAAAAGTTATTTAAATAAAGTTTTGTGTTTGTAAAATTCTAAATTTTGCATATTTTAATATCGGTTATCGATCCTGCTAACTAGTAATAATCAGTAGTGATATCGGCCCTGAAAAACCAACATCGGTCGACCTCTAATTATAATGCAGTTTCAAATCAATTCAATTCAATAAATGCAATAACTATATCATGTCTGATTTGCGTAATAATTACAAGAAATTTATCTATGTCTAAAGTCACTGTTAAAAACGGGCAGCTGCCAGTGTAGCGGTTAGGGAGTTGCCGGTTCAAATCCCGGACCGGTGAAGGTACCACTCAGAGCCTGCACCACATTCCAGCTAAACGTCCGAGGGTCAAAGTTTAACTGCCTGCTCGCGCTGCACCTGAAAAGTCACCCGTCGGTGCGTTGGTGAAGAAAGGTAAGCCGATAACAGCCTCATAAACTTACGACAACTTGAACAGATCACATGAATGAAAATTCCCGGCCTAAATTCCGGCATCCCAGACCCATCTCGGCAGCAGGGTCGAGTGCAATCAGGAGTGGTGATGGTGGTCTAGTGGTTAGGATAACTGTCTGTGCACCATGAGGTTGTGGGTTTGAATCCTACCCCCAGCACTACCATTATTAGCTCCAGGGAAACTGTCCCTGAAAGCAGGAAATGAAAGTTGCTCTGGATTAGAGCGTCTGCTAAATGCTGTAAATGTAAATCACATGTTTCATCATGACAACTAGTAGTTAGGCCCCGTGATTGGAAGGTCACCAATTCAAGTAAAAAATAACTTTTGCAGGCTTGATTGAGACTCTTAACCCCCGAGTAATTAGGCAGTCCCTCGCGGGGCTTTTTTTGAGATTAAAACGTCCGATTTTGCAGCAGCTTTTCTAAAAAATAAAAAAAAAATTTGAGTTGAAAGTTGCGGTGTTTTTAGACGTTTTGTTGCAATAAAGTGGAGGGAGCAAGTCAAATTTGCAGAATGAAGTCACATTTTACGCAATTATAATTATTTGCTAACAAGGAGTTAAAATGAAGGGAAGAAAATCACTATGCGCCCTGCGGTGAGTTGGCGGCTGCCCGGGGTTGGTCCCCGCCTCGCGGCCGTAGTCGCTGGATAGGCTCCGGTTTCCCCCGCGACCCCAATAGGGATGAAGCGGTTCAGATAATGACTGAGTGACTGACAAACCCACTATTACTTGTGTTAACCTTTAACCATTTAGTTATTTCTGAGGGTAAATCTGAGGCGTTTTTATCACATGTTTCCTGCGTCTTCTTAAGGTATCAAGAAAGTGGGCTCGCTGACGTATGGCTCAGCGCTTTGTGGGAAACAACAATGATTGGTCAAAAAATTGCAGAAAAGTTGCGGTAATTACTCAAAATTGCAAGGTCACGATGAATTTGCAGGGATTGGCTGAATTTGCGTTGATAGTTGCGTTTGCAGCATCGCCAAGTCCCGGAGGGTCTGATTAGGAAATGTGACTCGGATGAGAGTGTACATGTAATTATTTCATATATGAAGGTGAAAATCTTTCTTTGTGACCCAAAGATTTGAAGCTTCTCAAAGAGGCTCAAATCCTTACACTCGCACAGTTTCATATGCTTCCAGCTAGGGCTGGGCGATTTGACTTCAATATCAATGTTAGAGCCATTTTGTGAATATTTAGATTTAATGTTTTTGTAGCTATTTGCAGTAGAAAGTAGAGAAATGTTTCTGGAACCTTCCATAACTTTATTTATTTTTTATTTTTTTTTTTTGGCCCACCACCACCCCCCCTTTTCGGAGGACAACTTTATTTATTTATTTATGGTTGTTGTTTTTTTCTTTCCATAACTTCCATAACTTTCTGAGTACAGTGTTACGTAATAGAATTCTATTAATACGTATGCATGTTAAATGTACTAGTATGTAACAACAGAAGTAATACGTGCCTTACGTGTCGTAATCTGAAGCAGTGATTCCCAGACTGGGGGGCGCGACCCCCCTAGGGGGGAGTTATGATAAGGGAGGCACGGCAAGGCTAGTGTACAGTCAGCCAATTTTATAGAGATTCGAAAGAGATAAACGGCCGAAAATATCTGCCGCGCCTCCCGACAGTATTCAGCGCGCACTGCTCAATGTGTGACGCTCTGCTCAATATTCCTCTCTACGCATAAACGTTCCGTTGAGTTGCTCACGGCCCATATGAATGCTCCACTCGTGTACCGCTTATGCTCAACGGGAAAGCAAAGTCCGCTCAAATAACCGACAAAAAAAATGTCTATGTATACTTGTTCCTGTTTGCAACAGCGCCACAGACTGTGCTGTAACATGCTGTAGTACTGCTGTACTGGACAACGCTGGAAAAATGACGCTACCGTCTCGTGACGGTATGCTCTGATAACAATAGCTTTGTAGGACTACACATTATTTTGATTAGGGGGTCGTGAATTTTTGTTATTCTGCAAAAGGGGGTCCTGGCAGAAAAAGTTTGGGAACCACTGATCTGAAGTATATATAAGATACAAGAACGTAAAAGAACTAGTTTCACATTGAATGTGATAGAGCTGAGAGCTCAGGAGCGTTACAGTTTTTTGAACGTCACGTAACGTCACGTAAAGTATCTTGCAGTCTTAGGGATTCATCTCTTGCCTGTAAAACTTTGAACTGTAGTAAAGAAAAGACGACGAAAGACACTCAAGACTCATTTTTGGATACGTGTCGCGTGCAAAGAAAGTTCTGAGTTCGAGGCAAATGAGACAGCGTGAGCTGCTCTCACAATCAATATCACAATTAACTGATCATTTTACCTTGAGGACGACTGATGAACAATTATTTTGTTTTTTGCACTCAAAGTTCCTGGGCAAGCTTTGTACTAGGACTGGGCTATGGATATGGATATGGCCTAAAATAATACTGGAATATTTTCAAGCTATATCATGATACACGATATACAGTATATTTCGATATATTCTTTCTGTCCCATTTCCCATAATCCCCCACTCCTACGGTAAATATGCTCAATATATTTTCTAATGAAAGAGTGCATTAAAAGTTTTGTGGTTTTTGCTGCAAAGCAGATGAGGCACGCACACTAGCACATTTTTAAAACTGTATATTCCATTTTAAATATTAATAAAGTACTCGTCATAATCCAGATGACATCGATTAGAAGTTTGAAACGTCGCTTTGGATTATTGTGTAACATTTTTGTTTAAACTGTCCAGCGAGAGGCCCAAAATCTCCATCAGTGCAGTCCATATAAATGTGGAAATATGATAAGACCATGAGATTACGTGACTTCCTTCCTTCCACGTGACCTAAAGCTGGAACGCCAAACATTCCAGAAGGCAGACGAGAACGGACGCTAGCGAAGCAGATACGCGCAAATCGGTGGGCAAAGTTCAACGCAGGGAGAAGGGAGGGATGAGCTGGAGAGCAATTAACACGGCGAGAGAGAAGGGTGTGAGGACTGTTGAGATAAAAATGGAACGTTTATCGTCTCCAAAGAGGCTTGGAACGACAGTACCATTACGGAAAAGAGAAATGCGTCCTTAAAATACACTGTAAAGTACACTGTAAAAATTGTTGCCATAAATTTTTAAAAGTATAATTTTGATAGCAGAGTTGCCAGCCATGCTCTGTATTTTTTCAGAGCTTATTGTATATGATTTGTACACTACAATAATGTCGCTGCAAAATACAGTATGTCACTGTAAAAGTAATTGATATTTACAGTGATACAGTACATTTTTAGACTGCTTTCCTGTTTACTGCTAATATTTGGCTTTTTCAGAAGCTATACTCGGGAGTACTTGAATGAACTTTAAAGAATAAAGAATCTTGAATGAAGAAAATGGTCTACTGATTAAAACAGCAATTTTTGGAATGCATTTGAGAACACATTTATGACCCTCCACGGCAAAACCAGTCGCTTGTCGCAAATTTTCAAAACTATGTTATGTTTTGATGAAAGGGCATAAATCAAGCTTCAAAACGATACCTATATGGAATGAATGGGACGACATATGACTGAGATATCAACATTCAAAGGAGTCGGGTTTCTCCTGTCACGCCAAGTGAGAAACGGAGAAATCTGCCTTTGAAGTTGACTATCGCCGTAGCACTCACAGACGCTTGGTGCGGTCGCGGCTACGTTTGCATTTACGGTAGCCTACGCTGCATTCACAGCCACACGGATAGCCTACCTGCGTTAGGTTAACTGAACTCGAGAGACGGAGATGGATTCCGGAGAAATATCTTCACGCTAGTCAACCAGTGGATTTACCGTAAATATTGAAGTAGAGCGGTCAAAACAGAAACTTTTAACATTCTGCTGGAATTGAATTCCTCACCTCAAGAAAGTCACGTTTTTAGGATGGAAAGGGTAAGTTTTTCAGCCAGATTTATTCACAACAGTACAGTATAGACCTTCCACTGTTTCAAAACACTAAAAACAAAAAATCCAACATTTTACCCCACGCAACATAAACGCTCGTTTTTCTCGGAAACCTCCGCTGTGACAAGCGACTGGTTTTGCCGTGGAGGGTCACATTTACGCAAATTGACCTTCTTTCAGCTATGTTTAGCTATTTCGATTATTTCGGCTTCTACCATATCTTACCATATTTGCAAAGAAGCAACTTAAAATACTCCATATTCAGGTGTCAACTGGTTTCACGATTCGATTTAATTACGATTATCGTGCCAACGATTCGATTCGATGCGATATATTGATAGATCCCATCAAATTTTCTACATCACTTCACACTGCACGCAGCTTGGGCATGGATCGCAGATCTGGCAGCTATAGTTAATAGAGGTCGACCGATATTGGTTTTTCAGGGTCGATATCGATACCGATTATTGCTAGTTCACTGAGCCGATAACCAATATGTGGAACCGATATGCAGAATATTTAGAATTTTACAAACACCAAGCTCATCTGACACTCTCCTCTCTCCTGCTTCTCGGAGCTTCACGCTGCGCTCGTGTGTGAGTGTGGTGTGAGTGACATCAAGGCTTCAGTGTTGATTGGCTATTACTCGTGTGACGTGTAGCCAATCAGAGACTGTTGTGGGCGAGACATTAAATGAAATTAAATGAGTCCAGAGCAAACGGCACACAGAGAAGAGAGGGCAGTGGAGCCACAGTAGTGCACCTTGTAGTTACTTAATATTGGTGATGGTCAAATGCCTAATATCAGCCCCCAATAATCGGCCCAGCAAATAATAGGTCGACCCTTAATAGTTACTACAGGAATGTTCTTTTAACTAGAATTTTTATGTCGTAGCCAGAAAATCACTAAGCTTTGTCATTATAATGTAACTGATTATGGTCTGCCATTCATCAACGCAGAATCGTACTATATAAAAAAAACGGCAAACAAATTGTTAATAATAAACAAGAAGGAATAAAATCAGGACATGTCACCTGGAGAAGGTCTTCACTGAGCACTTCTGTTTTCTCCGCCCTGAAAAAAAAGAAAAATAGAATTACTTTTAACTACTTTGAGGAGAAGACAGGAAGAAGAAAAGAGAAAAGATTGCACACAAACTCAGTAAATTAAAGGGATGTAATGATACATCGGTTTGCACTGATACACGTTTACTTACTGCCATTATTACATTGGCTACCATAAAAAAGTGAACGATAGTAACATATTATCAATTTCTGCCAATAAACCAGAGCCTATCTCGGGAATGACGGACGCAAGGCGGGGACCAACCTTGAGCAGGCACCAACACACCACGGGAATATAGTAAATATAATATAGTAAATATAACCTGCTGTAGATCTTATGCACATTTAATGCACAAAAGTACATTTCAGGATTCCACTTGACTGCTGTTGCAATATTTGCATTATGACTACCTCATATAACAACAATCGCACATTTTTATCTTCATGACTCAGTGGATAATAGGGCTGTACGATATGACCACAAGCTCATACCCCGATAGCGATTTCTATCACAATATAGTACATTCTCTGTAAATTCAGTTTACAGAGCTCATATGGAACGCCAAAAGAGCCACAATTCACCTAGATTTTACACTAGTTTTTACACCATTTTATTTGTTAAAACTTGTAGTTTTTGAAAACACCACTTTTTGCAGTGCTCTAGTGACTTGCGGTTAAACGCCGCTTTTTACTCCCTTTAATAGTGGTAAACTGTGACGCTTTTTACAGCGCTCTAGTAAGAGGGACAACAATTCAACAGCTGCTGGTATGATTTAAAAACAGCTTATATTCCTGCATTGTTTTCAAGTTGTCGTTTTGACTTAATAAGTTACTTAAGTCAACAATAAACCATGAGAAAAACTGCACGCATGACTCCTCTCAGCAGAAAATCTCTGACCCCGACAAAAAAAAAAAACGGACACAACAGAACATGAGAACGTGTAAATCACATTCCTGTTGGTTTCTTTCACCGTTGTAACTAAAGCACTGCTGATTTTTATCTTGTTTATTCCACAGGAAACGCCGCGCTCCCTCACGATTTAAATACAATTTTCTGTGCCATTGCTTGCAATTGTTTGCTCAAAAAAAAAGTGTAATGCAAAACAGGTAGTGGCCACATCATTTACAAACACACTCACGGGGGACCAACGCAGCTCGGACACACTCCTGTCTGAGAGAGGGGAAAAATCACTTCCTGCTCTCAGCATTCCACACTGTTTGTTATGGCAACAGCGAGGAAAGGGCTGGACGAGTCTCTCTCTTACACACACACACCTCAAAAACTGGGAGTTAGGGCTGCACCGATCCAGCTTGTTCAGTTCCGATATCGATACCTGTGCCTGTGCGTGGGCCGATCCCGAGTAGCGATCCGATATCAGTGTTTAATTAATAATCAGTATATTTCTGTGTGAGGAGGAGACTGAGGAGACTCTGTATAATGGACATGTTTAAACACAGTTGTGTGATTTAGTGACGCTCCCTAACGCTGCAGCACTAAAAGCATCAGGAACAGCGAGATCTCCAGTAAGACCTGGTGTAGTTCAGCACATTAAACACTAGAACGATGTCCTATCAATATGTTGGAGTTTGTAGCTTCATTTAGCGCCAACATCAAACCGATTAAGACAACTTTACCTAGCTAGAAAAATGTACAATTTAACTGAAACTTTACACCCCTAATAAATTACCATTGCTAGCGGTGTAACTCACATGTTTCATCATGATTCAGTGGACAATATGGTGTGACATATGACATACATATTCTGTAAATATACATATTCATTTTCTGTAAATTCTGTCGAACTTTCACTAGCAAAATCTTGTGTCTGTGCACACTCAAGACTACGCTCAAAGCACTCCGCGAACTCATATGGAACGCCAAAACTGCCATAATTTGCATAGATATCTATGTAACTGACAGTAAAACACTTGCTTTTACAGCATTTTTTTGAATTTGTTAAAACTTGCGTTTTTTGTGGCGTTGTAATGTACCGGCACTTTTTATGTAGTTTTTACGTCGTTGAAAACGCCACTTTTTTGCTGTGCTCTAGTAACTTGTGGTTAAAAGTCACTTTTTACGCTGTAAAACGGTGGTAAAAGACAGCACTTTTTATGGTGCCCCAGTAAAAGGGACAACAATTCAAGGTCTGCCAATATCACAAAGTCTGTTACGATACGAACATTAACATACAATTAGACTAGGATAGTGACCCACAACTCGTCTTCCTGTTGCTGCTTTTGCTGTCATACTGGAAACGTGTGTTGCTATTCACTACATCAACTTGGAACTTTATTAGACACCTAATTGGAGACCAAATCAGCCAATCAGCTTTCTCTAAGCCTGTGATTGGCCAATTTTTTGCTACATTTTTAACACAGTAGCAAGTGGCGCGAGCGTGAAGGTGGAGTTGAGAAGCCAAGTTTTTGCTAGTGAAAGTTACTCTGCACTCTCAGAATTTGGGCACAAAAGTTGTCACAAGACCAGTTTTTAACCTCGACAAGAAATCTTGTCACACCCCCAATACCTACACATACATAATACATTATATATTATACCAAATAAATTATAATATATTAAAAAAACATCTGAAGTGGAATAACGGCTGATGTCTATCTGAAGAGGATTCATGCTTGGCTTGTAAGCCACAGTAGCTGAATCCAATATCCACAGACAGAACAAGGAGGGAAAAAATCACTACGAGATCTCATTACAGAGGAGAATGTTTAGATTCCCATCAATATTGAATTAGCATTGATTGGGTGTTGCAGTAAATGGACGTTGGGCTTAGCGTCGACCTTCGAAAAACGTTCTCCAAGCTCGGACTTCAGGAGCAGCTGCTGGAAAGTTCAAAATACCTTACATATGAGCACTGATTAAATTCAATCAGTCAAAAATTATATACAGAGCTCGAAGTGCTTCTGCAAAAACATTCTCATGGCATCCGACGTCATCCGGTTCAAACAAAATACAAATTTGTACTGAAGATAAAAAGCAGCACTACTTTTAAATGGTAGCTATTTAAATTAACAGCTACCTCTGATTATAGTAGTTATTACACTACAAGCTACTGAGTAGCTACATCCAAGCTGTTTCATCCAGTAATACTTCATACTGGTTCAGCATGATAAATATTTGTAACTACGGAATTATTGGCCGATGCCGATATATCCCATAGGCTTTATGCTTATATCTGCAAATGAATGTATATTTGACAGTTTCTTTAATTTAATAATTGGTTCATACAACATTTTCTTTAAAGACATTACAGTGCAGTATAAGTACAGTGCAAAAAACGGACATTAAAAAGACGGTTCAAGTCAGAGTTCAATAGATTTTGTGTATCTGTTGTTATTATTCGTGTGACATTTTTCATGCAAACAGAGGAGAAAACACTCAATTATTGGCCAAAAAAATATCAGCAACATATATCGGCCATGACCCTGACTTCTAAACATTGGCATCGGCTATAGAAAAACCTATATTGGTCGACCGCTACTTGAAATGTTTGGAAAAAGAAAGTAAAATGAAATAATTTTTTTTTTAAAAGTGATTTTAGTAGTGAAACTGGATTGCATTTGACGGACCATCTGCAGTGCCACTGCGGGCCACCCACGGGTTGAATATAATCTGCCACTGCATCGATGCAGAATCGTCCACGTCTGCATCACGATGCATCACATATCTCAACACCCCTACTGTACACAGAAGTAGCTTTCCATGATTTTGCAAATATTTTAGCCCATCTGGGACCAATTTCTAAATCCAAATTTCATTAGCAAACACTCTTTGGTGTATTTCCAGCTCCGTTCCTGCCCCCACGTTGCGCTGGCTCTTGTGCCTCGTTTTGTTCTCGGTTTCTGGAAAGGCCAACACGTTTCACTACAAAAAGCCGCTGCTGGGAAATGCTGCGCTCATCAGTGTGTCGGAGCGGGAGGCTGGCTGAACTCCAGACTCGGATATTTTAGTGTTTGACTATTTTGTCGTTCTGAACTGCCTTTAGCACACAGAATTTGCTTTTGAATAGCGACCTCCTTAGATCTACGCAGAGGAGCAGGATTATTGCGCTATTACATCCCCCCGGTTCAATATTAAGAGATGATACAATGTGTCTGTATGATGTCTGATCGATGATTTCATTTGGAATAAATCATACAAATCTGGGTGTGGTAGATTTGGCAATCTTGCAATCGCAGCTATCGACACAAATTCAGCTGAATTGCTGAAAATCTACACAACCTATAATTTGGGCCAATCAACCCACTTTGGGCGCCAAATGTTAGAGCCCAAAAACATCTTACATTTGCCTTGAAAAATAACTGCTGAGGACAGATTTTGCATTGTTCAGGTATTGCCATCTTTAACATGTTTAATGTTCACTGTAAAACTGAACAATGTTTGATTTTTTATTACGTGATGTATGACAATGTCTGATCGATGTTTTTATTTTGTATCAATATCGTGGGATTGTTAATGAGTAAACTGATGTATTGATGTAGACTGATGTATCGTTACAGCTCTAATGTTTGGGGAACATCTTGTAAATGCATGTGTTTGTGTACCAATAAAGCATATTTTTATTATATTTACTGTGATATTCAAGTGCTATGGAACCCAACTGTAACTGTTCTATTTCTTCATTATTATTATTATTATTATTATTATATGTACAGCTTATACCATAAGTCGCAGAAAGCGGACATTTTCAGGGTAAGGAGGAATGGTGTGCATCTCCCCAGAAGCCAGAAGCAACATACGTACACAGACAGTGTTGATGATCAGAACTTTTGCTTGGAGGAACCATTTTTAAAAGGTTCAGTTTTTCCTTTATTATAACAATAATAAACAACTAATAATAATAATAATGGGTATTATTATTATTATAACCTGTACATCTAATGATTTTGGCGAAAATGGCCTATAGGTCTCTTTATAGCAAAAGGAAAACACTTTTTGACCTCAGGAGATTGGCAAAAAATGCTTCAGAAATATGTATGCCGTCCTGATCCAGTATGGTAATTATACCAATCTTTCTTTTTGGCGCTAAAAATGGTAAATACTTTATGCCGTCTAAACTGTAAGTCGTACAAAGCTGAAACTTGAATAACTGTGAATAAGTAGGGATGGTGTGCTCGATTCTTCTACGCTTACTGCATCAGCTGCTTTTTGCAACTTTTGTTTGGACCCCCCCATTGCAGCTTTCGGCTATACTTGATAAATTATGATTTTCAAAAAGAGTTTTTATACTTTTTTTCGCAGCTTTGACTTGCTCCTGCAACGTTACAGCAACGAAACGGCTAAAAACAATCACAAATCTGCCATGAAATCAGGCCGCAACACTCCGAAAAAGGCCTGTGTAATCCTACAGGGACTGATTAATTGAGGAGTCTGTAAAAAGGTGAGACCCTAACTTTCCGGATACTCCTCCCCTCTCCTTGATAAGCCATAAATTCTTTTCGCAGAGTTTGCTTTGTAGCGTTTCCAAACCTAGTTGAAGCCATAAGTCAGCGGCCCGAATCAAAACGTGGCTCCGAGATCCGGTTTGGGAAGCATTTCCAGAAGTGAGTGTGAGCCTCTGCGATTTGCATTACAACTCTCTGATTTACTGTATCAAAGTCATGATGAGTCTACCAGCAGCGACTCGACAAAACCACACATATATTAGAGGCATTTCACCTAGCTCCAGGAATTCAACCCATCTCACTGGATGTTCTTACAGGGCCTTTTTGGGGCAAAAACAATGGACCTCACACACTAAAAACTTCATAAATCTGTTGGACTCATTCTGGCCTATAAAATGACCTGCTTTTGGCACTTCTGGAAGGGAACTACATTTCCCACAATCTCCCCCGAGCCACTCGGTCCCGCGTCTGTCAAAGCAATGGTAGCAGCGTTCCTGAATAACGCTGAAAATCTCAATAAATGGCTGTATTGTGAGTAAAACGCTGGTTGTTGTGGTAAGTTATCAGCTCAAATATGTGACCCTCCATGGCAAAAGGAGTCGCTTGTCGCGAATTTTCAAAACTGAGTTATTATGTTTTCATGAAAGGGCATAAATCAAAGCTTCAAAACTCGGGGAGATGGATTCGGAGAAATATCTTCACGCTAGTCCGCCAGTGGATTTACATTAAATATTGGTAGAGCGGTCAAAACAGAAACTTTTAACATTCTGCTGGAATTGAATTCCTCACCTCAAGAAAGTCACATTCTTAGGATGGAAGGGTAGTTTTTTTAGCCAAATTTATTCACAACAGTACAGTATAGACCTTCCTGTTTCAAAACACTAAAGCAAAAGTCATTTTTATACCTTATAAACCTTTCGTTTTCTCAAACCTCCGTTCACGACAAGCGACTGGTTTTGCCGTGGAGGGTCACATATGAGTTTAGTTTGTAATAAAGGGGAGATTAACTGTTGCATTTTAGCAAGTAATGGGCTCATAAACAGCGCATATTTATAATGCAAAAATGTCACTGACTACACGGAATATCTCACAAACACTTTCACATACAGAGGGATCAGATCTTGCCTTGATTGCGGAACTGAAAATGGTGTGCGTCACTAATTAGCGTCCGTGCTCTAGCAGAAACGAATTAAACAAAGCGATTCTCGGCTTCTGCATTTAACCATTTTTGTAAAAATTATGAGTTATTCGAATAATGCGTTTCAGCCCCAAGAAATAGAAAGGCAAAAGAACCTACTGGATGTTAGGCAAAGATAACATTAATGTGCTGAAACCGTACTGTCTGATTGGCCCAAAAACCGTGATACGTACCGAACCGTGGGCACACTGTACCGTTGCATTCCTAATATACTATAAACACAGGTCAGTCCCCAACTCACATCTCACTGCTATGTTTGGCTGCCGTGCCAAACTTGAAATATTTTTACAATTTTGTTGCAGTGCTATTATCATCGCAAGATTTAAAATCATAAGTCAGATATACAGTATATCTGCATGCTTTTCAACACAGCTAATCAAGTCTTAATTTATTTGTCTGTTCATATGACTCCAGCACAGCCGTGCGAACTGGAGCTGCAGCATGTCATTTACGACCGCATCAGAGATTACTTAAATCCACCCAAAACAAGTGAACGCTGTGGGAAACACTACACTAATAATAAATATAGTTGCGTTTTGTTTGAGATGGAAGACAGGAAGACAGGGCGGAGCCAGACTCCAACCCAGAGCTGGGCAATATGAAGTCAAATCAATATCACTATTAATTGATATTGTTGATAGCGAAACAGTAAGGGCGTTTGCACCGTGATCAGAAGGTTGCTGGTTTGAATCTCAGAAATTCCACTGCTCCTTCACGGATGGGTCAAAAGGAGAGGTCACAACTGGTTGTGGTGCACTGTGTGCTGTGGTGTGTTCACAATGACGAATAATCACTCACTTTAATTGAAACATTTTACGTTGATAATGATTAATTTTCTCTTATGCACATTTTGCTGCATGCATGGCTATAGTTTGCAATTTATATTATTAAAATGTAAACTTTCTTCATAATTATTTGAAAAATTTGAGATCCTGGAATGTCAGGCCCAGGGCTTGTTCATGCATGTGCAAATTCACTCTCGCTTTTTAAAAAAACAAATAATAGAATTTTTGGCAAGTCAGACCTTGCAGGAACCTTGCGACGTCCCTGATTTCAGAAAAACAGCCTGAAGCGTATTCCACCGTGCTGATGTTGTTCTCCACTCACAGGTTATAAATTATATTTTTCATATTGCTGGAAAGCATGTTAAATAAACTTGCCAAACGAGCATTTCCACACTGTTCCAAATTATTTACCAAATCCTACACAACTTCCCACTTCCGTTGAGGAATAACCACTGATGTTACAAAGTTGTGCGAGAGCTGGAGGCAGGATAAAGACACACTTACACACTAGTACATTAGGGTTGTACGATATGGGAATTATTGGCCGATGCTGATATCCGATATTTTCATGTTTATAACTTTCCAATGCTGATACTGATTCTGATAAATGAGGAAGGAGTCAAGCGTGTAAAGACGATATTTTGCTCCATAAAGTTCCACTGCGTTCAGAATTTTGGCACAAAAATAACACCATAACTCTGACATTTCTAACACAGCACCAAATCAAGCTAGTATGAAAGCAGAGTCGAGCATGGGCGGGCATTTCCGACGTAGTGCACAACATTTTAAGAAAGAGTCACTTCACCCAATTGTACCAAGTCAAATAGATGGCATGTGTGACACTCCATGTACTACCTAGTGTGTAGAGAGCCGTTAAGCTACAACCCCAGCTATTTCCTGAGATGCATACTACCACATAGAAGAGTGTGATAACAGCACCTTACCTACCATCCTATTAAGTGCAGTAGTACTGTGGTGCACTGTGTGCTGTGCTGTTGTGTGTTCACAGTGACAATCACTCACTAATATCGCCGATATTCTTCTATATGAGTGCAATCGAGCAGAAAATTTAGTACAAATTTTACAGTACAGCATTGGATTTAATTTAGACTGCCAATATGCTGATAAGTAGATAAAATATAGAGATATTCATTTTATTTGGCATGTAAATTGGGTAGCACATAAATGTTATAATTTTGCACATTTACAATAAAAAAATCACATGAATTCACCCTTTATAGCCTTGCACTTAAGTTATGTCAACAGGCAATAATACCAGTTTGACAGAAATAATGTGAATTCCTGAATATTTACCCGATTATCATAATTGCTTATGATGTTAGCTCAGACATTCTAAGAGATACTGTTTTATTTAACAGACTGTCTGTATAGAAGTTTTCATATTGAAACTTACTGACCTAATGCACATTCAGTGTAAAAAGCAACTCCAAGACCATAATTGTAGGTTGAATACCATCCTAATTGTCTCTATTTCTACTTCTAGTTTAAAGTGTATATTTTATATTCTATTTATATATTGTTTATTCTATGTGCCTTATTTGTTTCTTTGTTTCTCGCACTGTTAAAGCTGGAGTCACGTCGTCTCGTCTCTCTGTGTACTTGTACAGCATATAGCAGAGATGACAATAAAGTTTACTTTCACTTACTTTGATTTTTGACTTTGTAATAAGCTGCATTTACTGTATATTTAAAAGATTTAATAATAAACACAGCAGGTTTATCAAGTCAGTGTGTCTTCTTGAATTTGTGTACATATAATTCATAAGGCTGAAGTCCATTACCATATTATATCACGCATATGTTCTTCACTCACTTAAAATAATCACATTTAGCCAGACGGGGTGAAGACCTCAAACCCACAAATGTCGCAAAGTTAGTTTCAGCTTTGTTATGGTCTCTGCAAGAAATCCCCGTTTGGTGTTTCACTTACGTTACATTCGACATCAACATTACATCCCATTAATGTGTAAGACACATACAGTTCCTATACAGCAATTATTTTTAAACACAGCTGTAATTATCACTTGTACAGTTTTAAATAAATCACCTTCACATTTTCATTTCCGTGAAACTGACTTCAAAAAGCTGAAACGGTGTCACACTAAAAATAGTTGAAACTACATTCCACTGCTGTCTTAGGCTAATGTTTTCCACTCGTTATTTTACGTTTTTCTATATGAAAGTTGTATCTGATTGATCTGTGTATTACAACTAGACATTTATTTATTACCTTTATTCAGCTAATATGCCACCAATCTGCTGTAAAGAACTGTATGTGTATTTGTTCATCTGCAATTTTGAATACATAATTTCTACTGTAGTATGCACAAGTACAGTTACAGTCTATACACTCTTAGAATGTATGTGAAAAAAATTAGACAAATCACATGTAGCACTTTAGTTTACACATTTTGTGTTAACGTTTAGTAAAATTGTGTTGTGAAAAGTCAGATCTTTTATACATAGTTATATATATATTTTATGTATATCTTGTTCTAACTTTAGTTTAGTGTAAGATTCTTAACTTCACCTGTTAACATTTTCTATTTAACATTCAGATCAAGAATCTTGAATCTTTACATTTCAACACAAAATTACTTTCACTCTTAAACACAGACGTACACTGTTAGAAAAGATGTGTTTAAATGGATTCAAACTGTATCAAATTCTCACACATTAATGTGTACTTTTGGGACAACGTTTCTTGTGTTCATTTTAACACTTTCGACACAGTGAAAGTGTCAAGGAAGGTAACAGAAAGATGTGTAAACACGTATAATATTAACACCGGCCCTTAGTTACACATATTGTGTTGAATGCTGTGAACAAATGCACATATTGTGTACATTTAAAAGTACATATAACTATGTGTAAAAGATCTGACTTTTTCCAACACAATTTATTAAACATTAACACAAAATGTGTAAACTAATGTGCTACACGTGATTTGTATAATTTTTCTACACATTCGTTCTAAGAGTGTAGTTGTAACACTAAAACCATATAAAAGTATCACATTAAAAGTATCAATTACTGTTTTTAAGTTGAAATCAATGAAAGAAGAAGTTTGTTACCACCACTTATTAATCAAATCTTTTTACAGTGTATAAAGAGACACTCCCAACAACATGCGTTTACACTTTTGGCTCCGAATCAGACCCGAAATCTGTAAAAGTGCCAAAAAATATCACCGACCTTCCAACCGTCTGGTTGGCGAGCTGCTTCATGCGATTAAACTGCTTCTTCATCTTGAAACTCTTTCAACTTTTGTGAAGTTTTACAAATCAAAAAATCCCTCAAGTGTAGAGATCCGACACGGCCATTGTCCGAGTTCCGAGTCCGATGTTCGAGTCCCAAACCGAGCCCGGTGAGAACGCAACGCGCCGGTTCTAGCGCACGGAAGCGGTTAAAAGCCAGCTTAGGTCGGTTGGGTGTTCGGCTCGTCCATGTCTCTTGGTTTTTGCGTGTGAAGCTGCAAGTCTTCTCTTTACTTTTCGTTCAGAATGGTGCACAAGGAAATAGAAGTTGCTGCTGCTAACAACAACAGCAGCAGCAGCAACCAGCAGACCGAGCAGCGCGGCCCAGTGACATACGACACCTCCATCGAGCCGCACCGCACGATACTGGGGGAAAAATCTGAATCACGATATTTATTTTTGTTCCAAAATGTCTTTATTGTCACATACGTAGTTGAAATGTACGAGGGCGTATTAGTGTCATTTTAGATTTAAAAAATATAGCCGCAAATGGCAACCTGCGGGGTCCAAGCACAAGTCGCAAAAAGCAGCACAAAAGGGTCAGCACCAGAGATGGGACGTTAGGAAGTACAAATGAAAGTGAAAAAAAGTGAAAGTGAGTGATTTCTCAATGTGAACTAGGGCTGGGTATCGTTGCTGATTTCCTGAATCGATTCGATTCCGATTCACAAGGTCATGATCCGATTCAATTCTCGATTTGATTCGATATTGATTTATTTAGAGATTTCTTTGCGTCAATACTAGTTTTGCTTGGATATAAAATAACTTGTTGTAAAACCGAAGTCTTGCCAATCATCGGCCTTTAGGCCAGACGGTGATTTGAGCGGGCAACTTCAGCCATAGCTCTATTTAGTTTGGGTTTACTTCGCTCTCCGTTTTATAGCTCTCCTTGCGAGAGTCGCGAAGTAGTGCATAGCAGGAAAAAAAGGTCGATCCAGCGAATTTTTGAATCGATGTCGTATTTTTGACGAAATCGATATTAATCGATTGAATCGATTTTTTAGGCTCCAACCCTACTGTGAACACACCACAGCACAGCACACAGTACACCACAACGAAATGTGACCATCTGTGAAAAATTTGTAAATTGTTTTCTTGTATATCTGCTACTTTTATCTAAGATATCCTTGATTTTTTCCCCTTTTAATATACAATGGCCCTAATATGCTGTCATAGAAGTCTAACCTGAACGATTCTGTCCGTCCATAAAAAAATTTAATTCAGAATTTTAATAGTTTACAAGCTAACTTAAGAACCTTACAATAAATTAAAATAACAGAATTTACAATGGTGTCTTGAGAAGGGAAGGACAGTTAATTTGGAAAATTTGGACAGTTTAGTGAAAAGTGAAGTGACATAAATCAGATTCTGATAACATTGTCCACAAGATTCATAAGCCATGTTTCAGTTCTTTTAAGGTTGGCACAATTGTGGAAGCAGCAGGGGTGTAGAACTGGTGAGAAGCTGTCAACAAAAAAATTGGAAGAATGTAACCTAGAATGAAATCTCTCAGAGAGGAAGTTTGGGGCACATACAGTTATTTCACTTTCTGTGACTGAGATTTCAGGTTCAAGTTTGGCTGGTCAGAAAATTGTGTTTGGTGGTTAGACCTCGAAACATGAAGTGGAATGTATGAGATGTGGGAATATCGTGGGATCTCCTGCCATCTGGTGGGCATTGTGTAAACTTGCAGGGATCATGTGTGCAAATGCTGACAAAAACGAAGCAATGACATGGATAAAAAAGGATTTATTTTGTGTTTTGGAACAATTTCTTAATATCTCAAAAACTTCGACCTCGGAATTTCGGCTTAATTATCTCAAAATAACAACTCAGAATCTCAAAATAATGACTTAATATCTCGAAATGTTGTCTTAGATAACTAAGATATAAGATATTAAGTCTAATTAGTTTGAGATACTAAGGTATTATTTAGAGAAAGTTTCTCATTATTTTGAGATAACTAAATCATTATTTTGACTACAATTATAAATATGTTTGTAAACAAGAGCAAGCAAACACTATAAGTAATGCTTTAGATTATTAATGACACACCATTATGTTATAAAACATGAAGTGAGTTTGGGGTTAGTTACTAATTTGCCATGCTTGCTTACATTACTAATTATTTTTATGTACTTGCTTGCTGTTTTCAGTAATTACGTATTTGTATTGACTAATTACTTGCATTGTGAGTTTCTATCTACTTTCTTGCTCGAATCTTTACTTACATTTACGAACGTAATCAGGAAAAACCATTTCACTTAACGGCATGCATTATCAGCAGTTTCTAAGAGAGCGTTTCACACATAAAGCAAGCTTCCGACGAGGATGGGATTCGAACCCACGCGTGCAGAGCACAATGGATTAGCAGTCCATCGCCTTAACCACTCGGCCACCTCGTCATGCTGCGTGCATACTCTTACTCCTTACTCCTCCTACTACTCTTAATTGCTTGCACACTCCTTTGTTTGCTTGTTTCTGTATATTTAGCTGCTTGCTTGCATACTTGTTAACTCTCTTTCACTGCGTGCATACTTCTCTGCCTGCTTATTTCCTACTTAATTTCTTAGTTACTTACTCACATTGTTTATTGACTTTATTGCTTACTTGTTCACTTACGTGCTTGCTTCCTTACTTGCGTACTTATTTTCAGTGCTGATTTTAGACTCACCCAGCATTCTAGTCCAGAGTTTAGGCCTCAGTTCCTTGCTGAAGCTTGCTTTCTTACATTGCGTGCTAACTTTAATAGTATATGTACGACAAATTTCACCCAAACGTTTATAAAAATGTTTTATAACATTTCGATTTCTCCTTCGACCAAACCAGCTGTATGTATAATACACGTGTACATGAATTTCCGCCAGCAGAGGGCGTTACACCTGTGTAATGTATAAATGCATAATTCATTCGGTCCTAGACTGTGCAAATTAAAGTCCTATTTATTTATTAGGTTAATAATAATGTATTAAGTTAATGTCTTGCATACTTGCAACATTTACATACTTTCATTGTACTCTGCATGGGTTTAAATCCCTTCCTTGTTGCAAACACAGCTTCAACTCACGAAATTCCAGTTCCTAAAATTGGACCTTTGCAAAACGCACAGCAGCAGGACTGGACTTGAAGAAGAATATACGACGAGGATGGGATTCGAACCCACGCGTGCAGAGCACAATGGATTAGCAGTCCATCGCCTTAACCACTCGGCCACCTCGTCTGCGAACATGCTTGCACTCCGGGCGCCAATTACCCCTCCGTAATTTGGGGTACTGCCTTCATGATTGTTTGCTTGCATACTTATATTCTTTAATTGTTCTCTTACTTTCTTGCCCCTTTCGTTTGTAATTTATTTACTTGCGTACTCATTTTCTGCCCATATTTTAGGCTCAGCATTTAAGCTGCAGAGGCACTAACTAAATATTTGTCCAAATCGGCACTTGCAGGTTTGCAGGATGTCCAGCAGATTGCAGTAGAACACACGACATTCACACAGTCTCTCTTTCACTTCATATTTTCAGGACTGACCACCAAACATGCTTTCCAATCCCCAGGACCTTTCCAAAAGCTCGTTTTCTCAAAGAGACTTCGTTGTTGGTTCATGTCCCCGTTTTTGTTCGAAGTTCTTAATTAAGTAAGCAGTGTAAGCAAGTATGCAAGCGAGTAAACCAGCAAGTATGCAAAGCTAAGTTGCATGTGGGACGAGGTGGCCGAGTGGTTAATGGACTGCTAATCCATTGTGCTCTGCAAGCGTGGGGTTTATGTTTACCAAAGTCTTAAGTGAGGAAAAATTCACGTTTAGTCTCAAATCTGATCCATGTAGGTAAGTCAACAATGACACAAATATTCCAATCCATGTGCACAGTGTTCTGAATGTTCTGATCACTTTAATCTTTAGCAATCTCATATTTATATTTACTTTTATTTATTTGTTAAGATTTTGGATTGTGGATTTATTTGTTAAGATTGTGGATAATTACATATATTCCTATATACATATATGCCTAAATTATTCAATAACTACATAAATAGGGTTCGAAGCCCATCCTCGTCGCAATTCCTGCTTTATGTTTACAAAGTAAAATTAATTTGGTCAATTGCACACATATTCCAGTCCATTTCCGTTGTTGGTTCATGCCCCTTTTTGCTCGAAACTTATTCTTAAATTAACAGTGTAAGCAAGCACGCAAGCGAAGTAAGTTTTCAATTCAGCCTGTGCAAGACGAGGTGGCCGAGTGGTTAAGGCGATGGACTGCTAATCCATTGTGCTCTGCACGCGTGGGTTCGAATCCCATCCTCGTCGAAGCGTTTAATGTTTAAAATGCATTTCAAGCAGCAGCGGTGTTTTTGTTTGTTGTTGCATCCTCTTAAGAGAGTAAGTAAACCCTCCTTAAATTGGTACCAGCGTCACAAAATGTCACAAAGCATACTAAACAATAAAGCAAGAAAATAAGGAGGCATGCAAGTAAGTTAAATCAAACAAGCATATAATATATGTAAGCAAGCATTTTAACTAAAAGCACAAGTAAAAGTATGATCAGGTATCATGTCATTTTTTCTGTTTGGTGGGAAATGCATTTCGTCTGCTGTTGTGCATTTCGTAAAGGAAAAATTCCATTTTTCGATGGGATTCGAACCTACTATTCGAAAACTACTGCCTATTGTAAGTAAAAGTAAGAGAGTTATGAAGTTAGCTAGCGTGTTGTTGACGAGGTGGCCGAGTGGTTAAGGCGATGGACTGCTAATCCATTGTGCTCTGCAGTGGGTTGAATCCCATCCTCGTCGGAGCTTGCTTTATGTGAAGCAGCTCTCTTAGGAAACTGCTGATAATGCATGCCGTTAAGTGAAATGGTTTTTCTGATTACGTTCGTAAATGTAAGTAAAGAGTCGAGCAAGAAAGTAGTTAGAAAGTCACAATGCAAGTAATTAGTCAATACAAATACGTAATTACTGAAAACAGCAAGCAAATACATAAAAATAATTAGTAATGTAAGCAAGCATAGCAAATTAGTAACTAATTCAAGATTCTTTATTTGTCACGTGCAAGTTATACAGGTACAACAAGCAGTGAAATGTATCCTGATCCGCTCTTTTAACTGTGCAATAGACAAGGAAGATAGGGAAGCGCCAATACAAACTTACAGAAACATAAATACTAACTTATCTGGAGGCTTTGGGAGGTAACAGAGACCAAAAAATAAAAACTATATATTATACAATAAAGAACATAAAAGTTAAATGTACCAAACTATGAAGTTGTAAAATTGTAAATGTGCTAGGGCAGAACAGGTGCAAAAGACGATTTTTAAAGTGCCAAGTGCAGCTGCGGCATTGTACATATAGCAAGTAGAGCATGTGACAATAAGTAGCAACCAGTATAAATTGTACTTAACAATAAGGGTATGTATTAGCAGCATATAATAACATGGACATTTACGAAGTATAGTTACCCGTAGCAACAACATTATGAGGTATGTAATAGCAGCATGTAATAGCATGGACATTTACAGTATAAGTTATTGTAACAGGTATGTGTGTAGCATATAATATGAGAACTGAGACTGAAGGCATGTCCTGGTTAAGAAGCGGATGGCCTGAGGATAGAAACTCCTCCTGAGTCTCTCTGTTTGTACCATGATAGTGCGGAACCTTCTGCCCTGATGGCAGAAGATGAAAAATCTGTTTCCTGGGTAGAGATGAGTCTTTTATAACCTGATTGCCCTGGTCTTACATCTCTTGGAGTAAATGTCCTGCAGG
Source organism: Distichodus sexfasciatus (assembly GCA_032718565.1). Taxonomy (NCBI): domain Eukaryota; kingdom Metazoa; phylum Chordata; class Actinopteri; order Characiformes; family Distichodontidae; genus Distichodus; species Distichodus sexfasciatus. The sequence continues at coordinate 58,884 of JAVGVS010000355.1, read as the reverse complement.
AAGGGAAAGTGACATGCAGCGCTCCGCTGCCGGATCACTCTCTGGGCTTTCTGGTCCTGAACACAGCTGTTCATACCAGGACAAAATGTTCTGAGCAATGATGCTCTCCACAGCACCAAGTAAGCTTTTTAGAACAGCAGGAAACCGAAACTCTCAGCTTCGAAGGTGATACAGAGCCTTCTTTGCTTTGCATGTTAGAGAGTATATGAAAAGGGTATCTTTCTATTATTATTAGTATTATTATTATTATTACAGAAAAATAATTTAATAATAATTAAAAGTAAGAGAGTTGAGTAGTTATCCTCAGCATGTTGTAAATATACAGAAACAAGCAAACAAAGGAGTGTGCAAGCAATTAAGAGTAGTAAGAGGTAGGGAGTAAAGGGCAACATGCAAGCAGCATGGCTGAGGTGGAGCCAGTGGTTAAAATGGACTGCTAATCCATTGTACTCTCTGCTGCGTGGGTTCGAATCCCATCCTCGTCGTAAATCCTTCTTATGTCCAAAATGCCCTTAAAGCAGCAGCAGTGTTGTAGGTTGCTGACGCATGCTATTAAGTAAATAAACAAACTTTATTTAGGACTTTTAAAAAACTACTGCCAAAGCCGAAGTTCTTTACAAATGCTGAAATAAAAAAGAATTTGATAATAGAATAAAACATTTACTAGGATCCATAGTTAAAATACCTAGATATAACACCAAGACATAATCCCTGACTTAAAAATAGCCTGATTTTTACATTTTGGTTAAAAGGATGTTGTATTTGTCTGCTTGAGGAGCTTACATGAGATAAAAGAGGCAAGTTTCTATTGTGTTTATAAAATAATCAGCAATCAGATGTCAAGTTCAATATTTTCCTAAAATATCTAAAGGGTTACTCATACTCCTCCCACCTCTAAGGACTTCTTATGACAGGTTCTTGGTTCCAGACCAGCAGCTAGGATTTTGGTACCAGTTCACAGATTTTGTGGCACTGATACCAAATTAGCTAGTTTCGGCAACCAGGGGCCAGATCCGCATTAAACCACCATCATCATGGCTCCTCCCGCAGATGGTTGCTCTAGGAGGAGGAACTATCAATACTCTTTGTGCTGTGCCAAGCAACCTGGCGTTCTCCTGGTGGAGTGGAGCCCCGGTAACCCGAATCTAGGCGAGGTTATATGGGAGGAGACCCTGGGGCAGAATCAGGACACGCTGGACAGATAACATCTCTTGGCTGGGCCCCACGACCATTTTAAGAGCTGGCACCTGCAGCAGTGCAGTGTGAAAGGGAGCCTGTGTGTCATGGGCAATGCAATTACATTTCCAGGACAAACATGAAAAGAAAGGCAATTCCGTGGAAAACTGGTGCAATTTGAACCCTAAAATCCACATTAAAGAAGTTTAGCAACAGTTCATTAGTTGAGTCCTGTTTAGTCTGTTCTGGGTTACCTGTGGCTGAACTCTTGACATGAAGGACATTGCGGGGGAGATTAGTCAGGCTAACGTCATATTTCAAATATGACAAGCAAATATAAAACACAAAGCAGGTTCTTGAAACAAACTAAGCAGAAATAGCGTCATTCTGAAAGCAAGGCCGAATGGTTGGCGACAGCGCCAAAAATTGCTTGTTCAGGTTAGCACTAAAGTGTATCGATAGCGCCCAGATTGACCAGAAGGCAGTACTGGAATAAGTATCGAACATGGCAAACAGTTTTATCTGGGGTGGTGATAACAAGGAACGTCCAGCAAAAAAGAACATAAAGTATGTTTTTTAAAAACGGTAAAGAACATTTCTGTTTTGTAGGCATGGCCAATGTAATAGAGTTGAGCAATACTTTACATTTTCCATCATATCTAGTCTCTCAGGAGACAGCATCAACGTGCGGAATTACACAGAAATTAGCTCCCCAGGATTTAGCGTTGCATGGTTAAAGGCGATGGACACGCTAATCCGCTGTCTTTCTGCATGCGTGGTCGAATCCCATCCTCGTCAGCGTTGTTATGTTTTAAATGCATTTCAAGCAACTAGCCGGAGTTTGTTTGTTGTTGCGTATCCTCTTAAGAGTAAGAAAAAAACCTTGTATAACAGCAAAAATACGTCCAAATGAATAAAAAAAAACTTACATTCTAAATGTTTGAATTAAATTTGATAGAAATGATTATTAAAGCATATCACTCATAGAATTGGTACCAGCAGCACAAAAATGTCACAAAAGCATGCTAAACAATAAAACTAAGAAAATAAGAGAGCATGCAAATAAGTTATAAAATCAAGTAAACATATACTACTGTATATGTAAGCAAGCATTTTAACTAAAAGCACAAGTAAGTATGATCAGGTATGTCATTTTCTTTCAAGTCAAGTCAAAGTCAAAGTCAACTTTATTGTCATCTCTGCTATATACTGTACAGATACATAGAGAAAGAAGCGGCGTGGCTCAGAGTTATTTCCAGTGCAAACAAACAAAAGAACAGTAGAACAGAGAATAAATAGGCAGTGGCACGACGGCACATGGAATAAACAATAAATAAGTAAAAATACTAAAATATACATTAAACAATATACATTTTAAACCAGACAATATACAATATACATTTTAGACTAGACAAGGAGTTTTTTTTTTTTAAATATATATATATATATAATTAGAGGCTAGAGACAGACATAGAGGTAAACATGTTTGTCAAGTCAGGATGCAGTATTCTTAACAGGTTGAAGCTGACATTTTACGCTAGATGTGCAAGAGGTAGAGTTATAATAGACGGATACTATATCCAGACTATTTCCAAGTACAGTGTTCGTATATGTGCAAATATGCAAACATTTAAACAGGTGCAAATTGACATTTTGCATTGGATGTACTAGGGTAGAAGGTTATAATATAACAGATACTATATTCGGCTATTTCTGTTTTACGGTGAAATACATTTTTAGAGTCTGCTGTTGTGCATTCCGTAAAGGAAAAATTCAATTTTTAGGACACATCTTTTGGTGAACAAAGGGAGATCAACGACGAGGATGGGATTCGAACCCACGCGTGCAGAGCACAATGGATTAGCAGTCCATCGCCTTAACCACTCGGCCACCTCGTCTGATTACGCCTTGTGAAATAGTGCATTTACGTCCCCCTAAACACTTACATTTTTCAGTTTTTACTCTATTAAAGCGTTATAAAAGCAAGGAAACACCACATGTATGGTACTTCTCTTTAATTTTTCAAATGAGTCAAAATCAAATCATCAAACCATTGTCCATTGAATCAATACAATATTATATTGTGATAATGTCGGTTAGGGGAGTTCCCCTTGTGTTGAGAGGTCCCCGGTTCAAGTCCCGGATCAGTAAAGCTACCACTGAGGTACTCATGAGCAAAGTGCCATCTAAGGCTGCCATGCTAGCGCAGCACACTGCATTAGTTAGGTACGCCCTGTGATCTGAGGGTCACCAGTTCAAGTCCCGAACCAGTAAAGATACTTATGAGCAATATACCATCCCCAAACACTTCTCCCCAGATGTTGCCCACATCAGCTTCCCAGTGCTCTGCACTGCACTGCACTGTACCAAGCGCCATACAAACGCAATAGCAGCATTTTCTTTGCGCTCGTCTGGATTTCGGCAGAAATTGGCGTAAGAAAAAGGTTGCTTGCAGTGTTATTGTCGTCATCTGAGGCGCACAACCCGCGACACCAGCCGCAGCACCAGTGGTTAGCGCTGCCGCCTGCACCAAGGTCCTGGAGTTCGATCAGGGGTGGACCATAAAGCCTTTCTGTATAGAGTTTGAATGCTCTCCCTGTGTTGGCACTGGGTTTCTCCAGGTGCTCGGTTTCCTCTCACAGTCCAAAAGCATGCAGTATAGGTTAATTGGCGACTCTAAATTGGCCCGTAAGGTGTGATTGAGTGTGTTATTGTGTGATGTCGTGCTCCCTCTTCGGTGTTGGTCCCGCCTTGCACCCACAGTTTGAGGATGGGCTCCGGTCCCAGCGGCGCTGATAAAGGTTAAGTGGTTCCGTTATGAATGAATGACCAAGCGCGCAGGTCACCGAGCGCCCGTGTGGATGCTCTGAGTGCGCTGCAGTGAGCAGAAAATGGCCAGCATTCAGTCCGCGCTCACCTGAAGTGTCACAGCGCCAGAAAAAACGCCAGTGGATGGGGTCCTAACCGTTACACTACCGACTGCCCAGTTCACGTTTGTAGCTCAAGATTTTTCATCTGGAGAAAGTCTGTAATGTCTGACTGCTTTGTTTATTACCGACATAAACCATATTTCCACTAAACTCTGATATGACTCAGCACTGTAATTAGCATACCTGCGATTGTGATGATGCAATAAATTTGCCATTTATGTTGTATTCGTTGTGTTCTCGTGCCCTCTGTTTCACAATCAAACAGTTTGAGTTCTAGCTTTGGTTCTGTTTTGAGACGTCCCACTTCACCTTCATCGATCCCGCCTTCTCCTCCTCCTCCTCCTTCTCATCATCATGGTTTATCAGGAGTAGTCAGCTTTATTCTGCAAACGGAAGATAAAGGCCTGATAATCCATGCTGAGGAGGAGGAGGAGGAAAACTTGACCACGACATCCCATTTCACCTTCATCGGTCCCGCCTCCTCCTCCACATGCTTTATCAGGACTTTGCCGTCGCCTGGCTTTATTCACACTGCAAACTTTGAGCAAACATCACCATGGAGCTGCCAGAAACCAAGCCGGTGTCAAAGATCGAGCCATGGATGTGGAACTCGGCTAGCATCTCCATCACCGAGCCTGAAAACGAGGAGGTCAGAACCCGGCGTCCGGTCACCATCTTCCAGTGCTACGTCCAGCCCTGGCTGGCAGAGTTAGTGGGGTCGGCTCTCTTCATCTTCACCGGCTGCATGTCCGTTATTGAGAATTCTCCGGAAACCGGGAGCCTGCAGCCTGCCCTGGCGCACGGCCTGGGCGCTGGGAATTGTCGCCGCCCTCTTGAATCAGGTATTGCAGGAAGATGGGGACGGGAAGATGACGGAGTTTTGCCTTTAAATTTGTTGTTTAAAAAAGCAAAGTAGAATATTATACGATTGTGAAATCGAATAATTTAAAATTACAGGTCTGTTTTTACCTTAGAATAAATCTCAGATAAGAGAAGTGCCAAAGTTAGTTTTAAGAACAGAGGACCGCATTCACTCAAATTAGTTTTTAAGAAAGTTAAGATTAATATTATACAACTGTAGAAATTGAAAAAGACCAATTCCGTCAAAAAAAAAATTTGCAATATAATTTGTGCAAGTGCTCATCAGTGGTTGTAGATTGAGTTCTGACCTAAGAACAAATCTCGAATAAGAAAACATTGGTGAAAACTGTGTAAGTGTAATGCACAATGACTTGATCATTTAAATGCAAAATGTGGAAAAAATCTGTATGCATATTATGATTGAAAAGTACAGTGCAGGATATAAGGAAAACACATTTTTAAAATGTCATCAATATCATAATTTAAACACAAGTAGAATCTGTTTGCATGTTATGATAGAAAAGCGCAGAGGAAAATGTACAGCAAACCCACATTGGGGTAAAAATTTGTTTACATGTTATGATGGGAAAAGTAATGCAAGAAACATATATTTTCTTAACATTGTATCAACATCATTTAAATCGGGTCAAAACTGTAGAAAATTTTCCTCAAAATTGAGCATTAACATGATTTTTGAATTCAAATGCAAAGTTAAAAGTTATAGAAAGATGCAATGCTAAACGTAAAGGAAACAATTTTTCTGAAAACTGCTTCAAGATAAAGTCATAATTTACTCATTTTTCTCTGTCCAGCGGAGGTCACTTCAACCCCGCGGTCTCTGTGTCCGTCTGCCTGGTTGGAGGTCTGAACGTTTTCCTGTTGATTCCGTACGTAGCAGCACAACTGTGTGGAAGCCTCATCGGAGCAAGTTTGGCTAAAGTGAGTAAAGTTGTAATTATTAATAAACCAGTCAAAATAATTCTCTGAATAAAACTTACCATCACTAGGGTTGTAACGATACATTGAGCTACATCAAGGCATCGATTTGATGACCAACGAGCACAGAGCATCGATCCAAAATCAAAACTTGGGTCAGACGTGTATTAGTGGTATAAATCACAAGTTTCATGACCATACGATATTATATCGTTTCAACTTCTGCCGATATCACAAAGTCTGCTACGATGCGATTTCAATTTGATTAATATGAGACACTGATTTAACACTCTCACTTCCATTCATAACGAATCACAAAAAGCAAGTAAAATATCATTTTACATTTTTATTCCTGAGCTCAACCTCCACATTAAAATAAAAATATAGCCTTCCTGCTGAATATAACGTGACGTTACAATATGTCTATATGTGTCGATTTCATTTTGGATCATTTTGGGAACTGGAGTAAATCATACAAATCTAGGTTTGGCAAACATACCTCTTGTGCTCCAACCACTAAAAGAAGAGAGCTCTGTCTGTCTGTAATTTTTGGGCAAATTTTGACCAATTTTTAAAACTCCCATCACTGTTGTATTTTGAATTAAGCAGCAAGTTGATGATTATATTACTCACTACACCTTAAATTTGTAGCTACAATACTTCACAAAAGACCCTAAATTTTGAAAATTGCTCAACAAAAATACAGCCACTCTTGATGAGTGAAAAAAACCTTCCAATCAAATCAAGGCAAAAAGCTTCACAAAAGCCGCGTAATCAACGTGACCGTGCCTTTAAAAACCTATCTCAGTTTATCAAAAGCAGCGTGATTCCTCGTGGTTGAAGGTCAAGTCGCAGAGAGTGTGCGTAATGTGTACGCGGCATAAAACTTGAGAAGCGGAGAAAGCGTTGTGCTGGGAAATGAGAGAGAATGGGTTAGAATCGATAACGTTGGGCGTAGGTTGTGGTGTAAGTGATCAGTTGGAATCGATTCTGAGCGGAACCCGGGTTTTCGATTCCCCTGCTAGTAATAAAAATGTCAAATGATATTTTAAATCAGCTTTGTGATATCGTCAGACGTTGAATCGTCTTCCCTTTAATTGACGTAATATGGTATCGTGATGAAACTTGTGATTTCACCTCCCTAACCACAACACACATGACACTTATCTTAAAACAACTCAGCTTACCTGTGTTTTTATCAAATATTTGCTCAACCTGGGCCTTACATTTACGGCTTGACCTTATCAGGTCCTTATAGAAATTAATTAAGTTAAAGAAATCTTACAAACCTTACAAACTAAATTTGAATAACAAAAATATATAGAAAAATACATAGAAAAAAGTTCAAAAATAGAGATTTTTGTGTAAAATGTGGTGCATGCTCATGTCATGTTGTCATGCTCATGAAAGTTTTTTGTGAATTTGTGAAACAAAATTCAGAATCGGAAAACGACTAAATTTATTTTTTCATTTTCCTTTTGGAAATCAGTATCAAAAAATATATATTTTTTGGATTTTGGTTTTAACGTGGAAAACCAGTGAACGAATGCCATAAATAACGTCATTTAACCCAACTTAAATTTTTTCGTAGGTCATCTCTCCACCGCAGAATTACTTCAGCGGCGTCGGTGCCTTCGACACGGTGAAAGATGACGATCAGGTGGAGCCTGCCGTTGTAGCCGAAATAGTGATGACCCTGTTCCTGACCATGACGGTGTGCATGGGGGCAATTAGCGGCAAGACGCGAAGCCTACTTGCCCCCTTCTGCATTGGGCTGACCGTGGCAGCTGATGTTCTCGCAGGGTGAGTACGAGACATTAGCATCGGGGGTGTAACGATACATCGATCTACATCATACATAATGTGTCATCACTTTATATTGAACAGGTCTATTTTTAATAAAAGAAAGTATCGTGATTAGTTTCATCACGATGCGATACTTTATCGATTCAATGGACGATAATTCTACGTCTGCCGATATCACAAAGCCTGATGCGATACGATTTTGATTAGATTAAATTCAACCGATATTAGACAATACCACATTATCGTTTTTGATCATCATATTACCACTTTCATTCATTTCAAATCACAAAAAGCAACTAAAATATCATTTAACATTATCATTTCTGAGCTCAACCACACATTTAATAAAAACAGACCTCCTGTTCACTACAAAGTGACGTTACAAAGAGCGTTTTCCGCGTAGATCAGACATCTCATAAATCATGTTTAAAGTGTTGATTTTGAATCATAGCTTATTTTATCGCATGCACAGTTATACTAGTACAACATGTCGTGAAATGTTTGGTCCGGCGATTTCACTTACATTACATTCTTTTTACGTTGATGCCATGGGTGCGTTTAAATTGACGTTTAAATTACAACCTCATATCATTAAATTGTATTGATGAATCGACATTGATCGATGTATTGTTACACCCTTAATTTAAATGTCTGGTTGAACTAAGGACTAAAAATGTCAAATGATATTTTAGTAGATTTTTGTGATTTGAAAGTGATGGTGTTAAACCAGCATGTGATATTGTCTCATATCAGTCGCTGATTCCTAAATTGAATTGAAACGAAATCGTATCGTTGCAGGCTTTGTTGAGTCGTTGTCCATCTAGTTGCTAAATGCTGCATTGTGATAAAACTTGTCATTAACACGTCTAGTAATTACAATTAAGTGAGTGAATGATTATTTGTCATGGTGAACACAGCACAGCACACGGTGCCCCACAACTAAATATCAACCAGACCATGTGGCTGTGGTGCACTGTGTGCTGTGCTGTGCTGCGTTCACAATGTCAAATATTCACTTATTTAAATCATGAATGAAAACTTGAAAGCCAGACTCACCTTGTAGGATGTTTGTTCTGGCGCTTGGTCTTCCGGCCAGCTCTCTGCTCTGATATGCCCCCGACCTCCTCCACTGTTGACTTTTAGATTTAAGAGTTCTGATTTTGGTCACATACGCTGCTATACAAGTACAACATCTAGTAAAATATGTCCCAATTTGTGTCCCGGAGCTGTGCAATAAGGGTTTAATAATAAACACAAGAAAAGGACAAGTAGAAAAATAAAAGGTAATAAAAATACAGAGAAAGTATATTTCTCATACAGTAATGTGCATAAGTATTTGGACACTGGTGCAATTTTTGCAGACATTTTAATTTACTTAATCCACTTTTGTGGAATGACAAGGTCACACCTGGCCATAAAATGTGCCTTGCAAAATGACATTCATCACATCCAGTATTTTTTTATGTTAACGATACCTTACAACCTTAACAGCAGACAATAAAATCTTAATTTGTGGCTAAAATTACAAGTTGCAAGAATGTTGCCCTCTCAAAAATGTTCCTTTCACACAGACACGTCACTGGTTGATTGAGTCATGAATGTTGCTCTGTGGATGGTAATATAATAATAATATTTTAAATTAAATTCTGAAGACGGTGGCGCAGTGGTTAGTGCTGCCGCCTCACACAGTGAAGAGGGTTAGACTCAATTAAGCACAGTTGTCTTTAATTTTTGTAGCAGAAAGGTCCCTAAGCAACACACAACACCAAAAGCAAATTATGCAATTATACAGTTTAATTTCCATATAGTTTTAGCACCACAGGCTTGGGGAATTACATCTTAGCGTCTCAAAATTACAGAACTGCGTTTAAACAAATAATTTTTACGATGTTATTCAATTAATAAATAATTTAGCATATTCAAGATTTTAAAGCATCCTTAATTTATTTATTAATTTATTAATGTATTAATTAATTTATTTATTTATTACCAATTAGTACGAGCACAAATGACAATAAACCAGCAGTGCCACCTGATGCAGAACCAATTGAGCATGCACACATTTACAGATCAGCTCCATAGATCGGACCTAATACCCAATCTGGCTATTTGAGTCATTATCGGACCGATAATATCGGATCCACGTATCGGATCGGTGCCATCTATAATATAAATATTGCAGTCGTTTTTCCCTGTAATTGCTTGATACAGCCTCTTTCTCTTTCTTGTTACATATCGACGCTGCACAAAGTTCTACATTTACCTCTTCGCCCTGCTTGACCTTTGACAAAAAACGTATTGGATCTAATCATAGTGTGTAGACTGTAATCGTTGCACTGGACTCAGCCAGAACAAGTGCACAATGCTATCAAGAAACAATAGGTTTGATCCCTTTGTGGACAAATCTATCAGCAGGTGTCGGCTTTGGCTGATACCATTAAAGCCTTGGTGCTCATTGTTAGTTTGCATGCTTGTACCTACAAAAGAACAACATGCCCATCGCGATTGCCACGAGTCCACTATGACGTGGTAAATCTCAGATTGTTCTTCGATTACCCAGGGATTGTCCACTTGAAAACTCTGTATCAGAATCCCTGACTGTAGATCACGCAACGCTGAAGCATTTTTAGAGGCAAAAGTGCACACATACTACACTCAAATAGAAGTATGTATTTTAGATGTGTTCAGATGTATTCTATAATTTACAGGGACAGTCTTCCTGGAGCAACTTGGGGTTAACGGACTCGCTCAGCAACCCAATGATGCTTTTGAAGCAGTTTATGGCATGTGATTGTAGCAGAGTTGGCCCTCCGCAGTCGGGCAATCACCGTTTCAAGTCCAAAGGTACCACTAAGGTACTCATGAGCAGTGGCAGTGCTCCCCCGGCGTTGCCTAAAAAGCTGCCCACTGTTCTTTCACAGATGGGTCAGATGTTGAGCTCACATTTGGTTGTGATGCTGCTGTGGGCTGTGCTGTGTTCACAGTGACAAATAATCACTCACTTTTAGGCTGTTCTGGGATTTGAAAAACCTCATTTTACTGTCACAAAGGTTTAGTAGAGATTTAGATTCAGACCAAGAGGTTGCAGGTTCTAATCCAGCTGTAATGTAAAATGCTGTAAATGTAAACCTTGCTTTTGCTGTTCTTGGACTTAAAGTCCTCTGCAAAAATAATTATTCTACTTTTAACATTTTTGATAGAATATTTATTTTATATACAGTACTGTGCAAAAAGTTTTAGGCAAGGTGTGAAAAAATGCTGTAAACAAAGAATGCTTTCAGAAATATAAATAATGATTGTTTATTTTATCAATTTACAAAATGCAAAGTGAACAAACAATTCTTATAGGTACACTTGCACAAAGTCAGGGATTTTCTAGGATTATAGTCATTATATTATTTTGTAGGATTATAGTCATTATATTATTTTGTAGGATTATAGGATTATAGATCTGTGGTTAGTTCTCCAAGATGTTTGGAGACAACCTACCAGCGATTCCTTCAAAAACTGTGTTGCAAGTGAGCCTAGAAGAACTTCAGTGCTGTTTTTGAAGAGCAAAGGGAATAACTGCAAATATTGATTTGATTTAGATTTCTCTTTTTGTTCATTCACTGCATTTTGTTGATTGATGAAAATAAATGATTAACTTACTTCCATTTTGAAAACATTCTTTGTTGACAATATTTTTCACCTGCCTAAAAATACTTGCACAGTACTGTATATATATATATATATATATATATATATATATAATATATATATATATATATATATATATATATATATATATATATAATCAGGACACTGAAAATCAGGCATTAAAGATCATTCTTTGTCAGAGTAAGCCGCATTTTTGACAAATCTGACAAGTGACAAAAATAAATCAGTTATTAACGCCGAGTCACAGTTCCAGTCCTGACTGGTTTGAAGTTGATTCATAGATCAACCTAATTTACCAGTATTAAAATGCAATTCCAGGGCTGTATTATTTAATAAGCTGCTATCTGCAAGTCACAGGCAGCGAAGGTGTACATGTAAGAGTTTTACTCTCAGAAAGAACTTGTTTATACAAGCCTGTAAGACTTCTCTCACGCAAACACACAAGCACATGCTGAATTCTCCCTTAATCAAGTCCCAAACCTTTGTTGAACTCTGTTACGCAATGATAATTCTGCATCGTGACTGTGCTTCAGCTGCTGCGTTATCTGTGTCACGGCTGTTGATATTGTGTCACGCATTCATGATTTCAAATGATAAATAAAGCGCATGCTGTAATGTGCTCGTCGCAGCATTGCACCTGATCAGAAATTCATTTTGATGTAAACTGTTTAAACATTTAAATTTAGGTTTTAAAGCACTACAGGGCAAAGCAAATGCAGATTTATTTTATAAGACATAGATTTTGAGGCCTTTAAATGACACGGCAGCAAGGTCTTTACAAACATTTCTTCAACGCAATGGTGGAAAGGTTTATTAGCTATTTATCTAGTTATTTATTTAGTTATTAACTAATATTTATAATAGAATAAGATCACAGTAGCTCATATAATCATACATATAATCTGCCGTGATATTATTTCATTAAGTGCAGTGCATTGTGGAAAGGATTATCATTTATTTAATTATTAACTAATATTATTAATAGAATAATATCAGCTAATAGCAGCTCATATGTGGTTATGTTTTACTTTAGCAAACTTCTAATGTATGATTATTTAAAGTGCACTTTTTTCCAGAATAACATCCCCAACTTTCAAAAAAAAGACACAATAACATGCAATGCATTCATTTTGAGCAAGAAGTCTCATTTTTTGATAAATTAATCAATTATTATTATTTAGAGAGAACGCATCTGACAGCAAGAAAGAATCTGTATAGATAAAATGTTGAAATGTTACTACCATTCTGGCATGGCTATAAAAATTACATATAGTTTTACCTGTTAAATTCCTAATATTTGTATGTACTGATATTTTTAACAAGTTGAAGATCCCACCAAACTTTTAATCACTAATATAGTCTATTTGGAATTCCATAAAAATGAAAATGAAAGCTAACAAAAATGATCATATTCTAAGAAAACCTTGACGTTTACAGAATCACCACAAAAAAGCTATTTATCTACTCATTCTTACGTTAAATAATAATAATAGTTATATATTGATGTATGCTTTTAAATTTGTGGTACAAAATATATTTCTTAAACAAAACCACAAATACATTTCCATGCCTCTATCCTGGCTTTCTCTCTTTGATTATTTATCTGGAGAGCGTCTCCATCTTCCACGGCTCGAGGCAAGATGCAATCTTTGACACTGGAAAAACAAAACCTCATCATTAACATCAGCATCACATTGTCTGGTTATATAATGCAGATGATGTCGTAACTGATAAGATTAGTTGGTCATAAAAAATCACTTTCAGCAGTTTAAACGGGGATTGGAATGTAATTATTTCGCTTTTAAATTAACGCCCTTAGAGCACACACACACACACACACACACACATACACACATAAAAATTGTGTATACGGTCACTCGTACTCATCAACATTCATCAATCCTACTTGTTAAATGACATTTATCACGTCCAGTATTTTTTTATGGGGTAAGAAGGGATAAAAAACCATCATCAAATTCCATTGGGTGTTTATTGCCGGTTTGATGATGGTCTAGAGAAGGGGCGGGCAACGCTGGTCCTGGAGGTCCAGCATCCTGAAGGTTTTCCATCCTACCCGATCAGTCTCTTCTGGTGGTTATCTCCCTGAGACCAGGTGTGAATGTTTTCAAATCCAGTTGGATGGAAAACCTCCAAGTCACCAGATGTAAAAGTCATTGTAACTGGATGTAATTCATTATTTTTTCCCAGATTTCGATTGGCCGACATGGTTCTATGCTGGATTCGGAAAACGGAGGAGAACAAATGTTAGTTTTTATAATGTGACTAGGTGTGTACGAGGGCCTCAGAGACATGGATTTAGGCCTCGACCACACGCACGTTCGAAATGAACGCCCTCTGAACACCATACATGTTTTTGCTGCGTTTTGTAGCTGCGTTCGATTGGCGTTTCACTGGCGTTCGCAATAGCATCGTTTTCCTCGTGTTCGTCGGGATTTTGACGCCAAGAAAACGTTGCATGCAGCGTTTATTTGAGGCCACCCGAACGCGCAGCCGTCTGAACGCCGGTGCTGAACGCCCGTGTGAACGCTTTGATTTGCTCCAATGAGCAGAAAAAAACGGTCAGCGTTCAGTCGGCGCTCACTTGGCGCCACGAACGCCGGAAAAACGCCTGGTTCAGACGTCCGTGTGAACGAGGCCTTAGTTTCACAGTTTGTGTGTTTTTGATTTTAAAAAAGTTGCACGATTTGAAAGAATTCTTTGATTTTCAGGTCACTACTCAGGTGGTCACTATATACTACATTATATTTATATATGATTTAATTGTATGTGTGTGTATATATATAGCATTTTTTAAATCAAAAACACAAAAACTGTAAATCCATGTAAATCCAAAAGAACAAATTACATCCAGTTACAATGACTTTTACATCCGGTTGCTTCGTAAACAATAGCGAGTAGAGGGTGCCTCGTATGGACATAGGGAAGTTGAGTTACTTTTAAACTAAAGAAGGGTCCGATACGTGGATGGGATATCAGTCCGATAACGACTCAAACATCTGTATCGGGTATCGGTGGCGTTGGGACGATCTATGGAGCTGATCTGTAAATGTGTGCACACTCAATTATTACGCATGGGAAGTGTAACTGTGGTAAAGCTGGTTTATTGTTCAACATTCACACTAATTCCTACATATTGATATGACAACGAGCAGAACAAGCAACACAACACACTACAAGCCCAAAAGCACGTCACACCATTATACTGTTTAATTTCCTCAACAACACCAGCTCTCACTCACTATCTCTGTGTTCCTGATGGTTTCCGCGCTGCAGGATTAGGGAGCGTCACTAAATTACACAACTGTGGTTAATGAACTTTTGAAATGTTATTTTAATAATAAATAATTTAGCATGTAAATATGGATGTGTAACTATTACATTGTTTTAGTTAAGAAAACAGTATTTAAGTCAAGTATTTCCTTCAGTATAACAGAATAATCTGTCATGTATTTTTCGTTTAAAAAGACTCAGAGACTGTTTCAAATTTGTATCTAAATTTATAATATCGGTATTTGACATTTAAAAAGTGCTATTTTGCCATCTTTATTTTATTTCCTGACACACCTATGACACTATGAACCTAAAACTCAGTTTTCCCCGTCCACACCTAGTCACTGAAGCTAAAGTTTTCAGAAGTCTCCATGTCGGCTGAAGTTTTCAAAAATATTTCAGTGGTTTCAGTGACTGAAACATCCGTCTACGTGTGGACAATAGGCGCAAACTGAATGTACTGAAGGCATATTGTACACATTCAGTAAATTTCCTAAATTGTCACATTTTTGTTGACTCAGAGGTGCAATCTCCGGAGCCTGCATGAACCCAGCTCGAGCATTCGGACCTGCAGCTGTGGCCAATTACTGGACTTATCACTGGATCTACTGGGTTGCCCCGATGGCTGGAGCTCTGCTCTCCGCAACACTGGTCAGGTAAATCAGCTTTACAATCAGGTCAAAACTATATATACTATATAACACCTTTTGGGATTGTAAAACATGAACATGAGCAAATCCAAAGGGCAAATATAAAATGTCTTTTATTATGATTTTATAGTTTGTGTTGCCTGTTGCTTGCATTTTTCTTGCGTTAATATTGTTTCTGCATGTGTTTGTAGGTTAATGCTGGGTGATGAGCAAACAAGGCTGTTTTTGAAGTAGCCAACCCATCGTTACTGGAGATTTCCCGAATGAGGTCATGAGCAAAAAGGAGCAAATGAAATGTGCTGGTGGTCTTGGAAGAACGAAAGACTATATTGCATTGCTCTCACTGCACAGAAGTTCATTAAATAGTCAACTTGCTAACTTATAAATTATTTTAATAACAAACGAATAAATCGGGGAGTCCATCTTTCTGAGGCCAAGTTGTCTTAACCAGTTACTGCACTTAACAGCTTTACACAATGTGTTAGGGTTCAATTTATATCTGAGACAATGAGAATAAAAACATAGGGAGTTTGAATCATAAAACTAGTATTTAAAAGTTATAATAGTAAATCATTTATAGTTATAACTAAATATAGTCGCAAGCGGCAACAAGTGGGGTCCAAGCAAAGGTTGCAAAAAGTAGCACAAAAGCATCTGATGCAGAAAGCGACGAAGGAAGGAGTCAGCTAGTCAGAAGGCTAAATTAGCAAAAGAATTTGCAGGAAAAGCTCTATGACATCACATACTTTATTTTAATTATTGTTCAAAGAGCAGCATTCTGTAATTTTATAAAAATAATTTTAGCCTATGCCGAGATGCACACCATTTCGACCTACTTTGCAACTTTCAGGGTTCCACAGCACTTAGTGCTACACAGATATTAAGCTTATTTTGCTATTTTCCGTTTGGTTCAGAAACTTCTTGTGAGTGTTTAGAACTCGTGCTGGCCACAAATAAAATTCACCAACAGTTGTTAATAAGAAAGTTGTTCTTAAAACCCACTTACACGGGTTTCTCAAAGATTCTAACAGAATATACTAATGGAGAACAGTCTTACACCAGTTATATTGCATGCATGTTTGTGCAAAACATTAGCTTATTGGGATTTCTTCAACTATATAGTTGTTTAATATACCACTGTTTAATATGTTAACTTTCTTTGAAACTAATTTACAAGGACAACCATTGTTAAGAGGAAATTTGTCCTTAAAATTTGTCCCGTTTTACAGGCTCCACGTTCCTCATCATTACATATAAATGCAAGGTGTGTTCATGTAATTATCCACTCCGTATCACAGGCCTTGGCTGTGTCATGATGTTCTTGCTGAATTTTTAAAACACTTTACTTTTATAACATGTAGGTTTCTGGGTCACCATTGCACTGTCTGACCTTCAGTTCTCCCTCTGAGTGTCTTCCCAAATTTAGTAATTAATGATGTTTTATATTTTATGTAATTGTACTATATTTTTGGTTGCTTAACTGAGCCTATATTCTGCTTTTATTCGCTCAAAATGTGATCCTTCTACATTCATATCATGCATAATAACAGCCATAACAACTTGAGTTTGATTAAAATGCATGAAAAATTATTGTTTTATTTTTTATGTCTTTATGTAAATTACAGAAACACCTGCAATCGTGCACCTTGGAATATTTACAGTAGACAGAATTTTTTCAAGAATAAAATGCCTTAAATTCTTGTTGTTGGAGTAAAATTAGCATTTTAGCATTAGCATTAGTGGGGCATTTTTCTATAATCTTATGATTATATTCCTTGATTTTTATTCAAGACCTTCTATATTGTTCCTTTTTCTATATAATATATGTAATAAATATATTTTCCTATGTAATAAATGTACCATATAACCACACATACCCACTACTCTTGATGATCCTTATTTGTCTGATAATTTGTGTGCTGAAAGAACTTTATTTTATTTAATATGAACATATTATTCCATTTTGTGTAATTACATATGGAACATACACAATGTGTTTACAAGTAGGAATTCATATAGATTTTAAATATTATGTGACATCAAACTTTTTAGGATTTGCTTAAATTTAAGGTTATATTTGTCTCAGATATTATTTTGTTAAATTTATGATTCAGGTTTGTGATTCTATAAGTCCAACTTTTCCATAAACCCCCACAAACTTTTCTAATGAAAAATACACTCACATGATTGCTCGGGTTAAAGTTTCGTTGACGAATCATGGCTTCAGTTGAACGCTTTAAAATGCAGCTTTTATTGAAAAATAAAATTGCACAAAACATTTTTACACACCTAAACCTCTTTTATTTTAAGCCGTACACACCCTGATCCAACCACAAAGGTCAGTGGAGCAATTTCATTTTTATGTTTTTTACCGAGCTGCCAAAGTTCAAAAGACGAGCTCAAGCCCGGCCTAGATACGGAGACAGAGATTTTAAAAACGTCATTTTGAAGCACAAGCTCATCAGAGTCTTACTCCTGCTGCAGCACAATGGCAGAACAAAACTTTGAAAAGTTTGAGGTGGAAAACGAGGAAACTCTGATGGAGAAAACCTTTAAGAAAGTCTCCGGAAGGGCCGGCCTGTACGAGCAAGTGATCCAGCCCTGCCTCGCAGAATTAATCGGCACAGCGCTCTTCGTCTTCATCGGCTGCCTTTCGGTGATCGAGAACCTGCCGACGACCGGTCATATGCAGCCTGCACTGGTGCACGGCCTGGCAGCTATCGTCCTGATCGCCTGCCTTGGGGAAATTAGGTACGAACTGCGAAATTGGTGTTATTACACACAATGCATGTGTAGAATTTGAAGAATTTTGATAATTTTACACATTTACACGTGATCATTTTCAATATTACACTTGAAGATACAAAATGTTTTGAGCAGTTGGTCATGTTAACATGCTTCCTGTATTTACCTTAACTTAAATCTGGAATTTCGGCAATTTTCAGCTACCTTTTATGAGTTTTCAGAGTTACAGCTTAAGTTTTTAAGCATGTTCACAGAAATGAAAGTTTGAAGATGGCTGATTGGCTTAAAACTGTACATTGTAACTATGGTTAGGGTTCCTACAGAGTTTGGAATTAGATTTGAGGAAAACTTTTGCCACGACCTTGTTCCCTAAAATGTTCGATCAATGTTTTTATTTTGGATCACTGTATCAATGTAGATTGATGTATCGTTACACCCCTAGTTATTATGAGGCTGTAAATCCAAATTACATCTGATGGATTTTTTCATTTTGGATCAATCTGAATCTATGTATTGATGAATCGTTAATACCCCTAGTAATGAGATGGGATCGTCTCAAAATATGTATGATATCTGATCTGTGTTTTCCTTTTGGATCGATGCTTGTTAATGTATCGATGTATCGTCATACACTTAGTAATCATAGGGCTGTATGTTTAAAACACTTGGAATAAGTTTTGCTTTAGGTTTTTAAAGTCATAATTATGAGAGCACATCAAAATTTGTATGATGTCTGATTGGTGTTTTCATTAATCAATCCGATAGGCTTGGTAATCACTTAATCGATGTATGGATGTAGATCAATGTATCGTCATACCCCTAGTAATTATGAGGCTGTAAGTTAAAAATAATTGGAATAGCAAGTGATAATTATGAGACTGTATCAATATCAGTACGATGTTTTTATTTTGGATCGATGCTATGGATCATTGAATTGATGTAGAACAATGTAACGCTATACCCCTAGTAACTATGATGTTGTAAGTTTGAGAGCACATGAAAATATATATGACGTCTGATTGGTGTTTTCATTTTGGATCGATTCGATAAGCTTGTTAGTCATTGAATCGATGTATCGATGAGGCTGTAAATTTAAAAAACTTGGAATAGCATGTCACAATTATGAGATCATCTCAAGATATGTATGATGTATTCTCAACTGTCTTCATTTTGGATTTTTCGTTAATCATGGAATCGATGTATCAATGCAGATCGATGTCTCGTTACACGTATGAAACTTGTTTTTTGTCACTTCTTCCACAGTGGTTCCCATTTGAACCCCCCATTCACCATCGCCATCTACCTGTGTGGAGGTGTCAAGCGGTCCCTGGTTCTACCTTACGTGGTTTGTCAGCTGATCGGAGGTGTTCTCGGAGCTGCGATGGCGAAGGTGGACATGCCTGCTTTATGTTGAGCAGGAAGTCTATTTTTGTCTGGCTGAGCTCATGAATGTTTTTTACTTATTCTATTTACATTTACAGCATTTAGCAGACGCTCTTATCCAGAGCTACTTACAACCCTGCTTTGTAGGCCATAACTGTTCTTTGATCTGTAAAGCCAGATTAAACATCAACTACTGTCATTAAAACCAAGTTACTGCAAACTTTAACAAAAAAATGTAGTTCACAGACAAACGTACGTTAGTGTTTTTTTAGGGGAAAAAACAGCGTAAACAGTAAATATGAGGGTTAGTTAGTCTCCTAGACACTCCTTGAAGAGGTGTATCTTCAGAAAACGTTTGAAGGCAGCATGTCTTCCTCTTCTCTTAGTATTGGCAGTTCCAGACGAGCAGCGCTTGATGCTCTGAGAGGACGGGGAGAGACACGTTGTTTAATCAGTACTGATAAGTACAAAGGTGCTGTTCCAGTTTTGGCCTTGAAGGCAAGTGTTAGAGACTTGAACCTGATGCAAGTAGCCACAGGGAGCCAGTGCAGCTTCTGTAGTAACACTGAAGATATGTCTCGCAGCTGGATTCTGGTTCAGTTTAAATGGTCTTGTTGCCTTCATTGAAAGTCCAGCCATTAGGAAGCTGCAGTAGTCCAACTTAGGGATGACCAAGGAGTGGACAAGTAGCTGAGTAGCTTCAGTGGCGAGAAAGGGACGGATTCTTCTGATGCTGTAAAGAAGATATCTGCAGGACCTAGAGGGGTTGCTAATGTGTGATGATGTGTCATGTGTAATTAAAAAGTGTGCTTTTTTGTGAAGTGTTTGGAGCAGGATGTATTGATATTGATGTTGTCCCATACTGACTAACAGCTTCTGAATTTAATCAAAATTTTATTTGGCAGACATTATGATATGATCATATGAAAGTTGTAATTTACGCCCCTAGTTAACAGACTGCTTTCATTTACTTCAACTTAAAACAACAAAGTAATTATTATTACTTTTATGAGTTATTCATGTTAAAGCATGAAACATGTTCATGAAAAGGAACATTTGAAGATGCCAGATGAACTTAAAACTGAAAGTTATGATAGGATATGTTTAGGAGTTAATTCCTCACACTAAAATTCTTAAAAACTTAAAATCTTAAATCCATTTGCTGTCCTAAAGTTTCAAGTAATTAGAAATTAGAAACACTAATAATATCAACTCTAAGTCTAGGTTTAACTTTATATTGTAAGAAATTGATCTGATGTTTCCACACGAATGTTAAATCGGATTTATATAGTTAAAGTAAATGAAATACGTTTATTAACATGACATTGATAAAAGCCATTTTTACAGCGTGCGTATCAGTAAAGAGATAACACGTAGGTCTGTAAATCTCAACTGTCACGTTTATTTGCTCTTTTTCTTTACGCTTTCTTTGCAGTTGATGACGACAAAAGAAAAGTTTGCCGAGGCTCGAGGCGCGGCCTTCACTCTTCTCCAGTCTGAAAGCCAGGTTTTGCCAGCGGTTTTCGGAGAGGTTGCCTTAACGTGTCTCATCACGCTGGTGGTGCTGATGGGAGCTGTTAACAGCAAGAGCAAAAGCCCTCTGCTCTCATTTCTGGCTGGACTCACCATCATATTAAACGTACTGGCAGGGTGAGTGATCGAATTCTGACCTCTGGGTCATCAAAATCATTTAATTCTTAATTTGGGGAAGCAAGGTGCTGTCCCTTTTCCCTTTGGTGCTGCTAATAAAGCAGCTTCTTGGATGGGTCAAATGCAGAGCTTACATGTGGTTGTGGTGCACTGTGTGCGTGCTGTGTTCACAATGACAAATAATCACTCACTTAATTGTCTCCTGGATTTTTCTCTGAGTGGCCACAAGATGGCGCTATTGTTCATTTTCTGTCTGTTGTGTTTTGTGTCTGTCTTGTGTGGTATGTCAGTCATTTCCCTCTGGTTAGCCTTCCCTTAGTAAGTTGATTACATGTTACACCCGTTCTTGTTTAGCACTTTGTGCCCAGTTTAACCTAATCTGTTTGTGTCATTAGTCTGTTGTTTTAGAGTGCTTGTTTCCTGTTTATTTCCCACTTCCTGTTAAAGAGAAAGTGAGTGATTATCTGTCATTGTGAACACACCACACAGTGCACCACAACCAAATGTGACCCATTTGCATTTGACCCATCCTTAAAGGAGCAGTGGGCAGCTGCTCATGAGTACCTCAGCCTCGCCCACATATGCTATCGGAGCCATAGCTTTGGCTATGGACGCTAACGGTGTAGTGCTAATGTACCCGACTTGAACTGCTGGTACAGGGACAGGCCGGGTCCAAGGAGCGGGTACAGGATCTGGCAGAGCTCACACAGGGGCCGACTGAGTAGGTTCAGAGGCTAACACGGCTCACGGGGAAGACTGTCTTTAATGGCGGAATGCCGGGACTTTGGCGTAGCTGCTTTCTGCACCTCCTCTGGTCAACCCCACACCACAACGCTAAGCACACATCCAGTGATGCCAGCGTGGTCGACCTGGCGACCTTCCAATCACGGGCGAACCCCCTGGGATTTGGAAATCGAATGAATCACCTCCAATAAAATGGCTTCAAATATAAATGATATAAAATTAAGTAATAACGTGTGTGTGTGTGTGTGTTTGACCTATACTTGTAGAGCTAATGTTTCTGGAGCATGTATGAATCCAGCCCGAGCTTTAGGTCCAGCTCTGATGAGTGGCTACTGGACTTACCACTGGGTTTACTGGGTCGGGCCTTTCATTGGTTCACTGATCGCAACTGCCTTAGTGCGGTAAGACTCTCAAATACACACCCTTAAAAACGTGTATATACAAAGATGTGTTTCAGGTCAGATCAATTTCTATGTTTTACTTTTCCAGAATTCTACTGGGAGATGAGAAGTTACGAGTCTTGTGGAAGTAAAACAACATTAAACTTGACAGAACTGTCACGAAGGCCAACTCCTAAATACCAAGGGGTTTTCGCAGTTTTTAAAGTTATATTTTGTTATACTTTTATTCTTAAGCACCTTGTACTGATTGATTTGTTCCATTTCTTCACAATGATAATAAAAACCAACTTTGAAGAACCAAGATAACCACTTCGTTACAAACACTCGGCCAAAACAAGCAAGATATTCCTTTTCTGACATTTCTTCTCATGTTTAACAGCCAAAATGTCAGAAGGAAATGATGCACTGCAACACATCACTATGCTGGTCTGCCTTTTCCAAAAATCCAGAAGTTAAACTTACATTTGAACAGGAAATTTGAAATGAGGAAATTTCCGCTGACATTTTAACATTTCATTTGTCTTGATTCTTGTTCTGAATTCTAGTGTTTGACAATGGTCTAATATTTCAAAGACAACAAATGCTCTTTTAATAAAACAATATCAATAAAAACTGTGCAAACAAAAGTTAATTCTGATGATTCAAACAAAATGAATGTGAGATTTATGTCATTACTGGGCCTCATTCATCAATATTTTCTTGGTTTGTTTTCAAGAAAGTTTATTTAAATAGTAAAATATTATACAACTGTCCAGAAAGTCATGTAATAAACATATCATAAGAGCAGTTGTGCACAATTCTCAAATAAGAAAACAGTGATGAACAGCAGATACTAAATTCCACTTACACAGAAAACTGTGTAAGTGGAATTTAGGAAACAAATTTTGTCTTAAAAAAATAATTAGAAGAATATATTTCTCAATTTGTCTTGTGAATATTGTTATCCAGTTAAACGTTGTGGCTTCCTTGGTTCACAGTTAAATCAACTGAATTGATTTAACTGAGATAATGACCCTTCATGTGACCCCCAGCTACACTGTTTATGTTTTGTACTTGTCCAAAATTATACAATTTTTGGAATTCGATCTTTGAAAAACTACTCCAAAATCTTAATAATTAATAATACTGGTTAGGATGCTTGCCTCATATACAGTATATATGGAGGAGAAAGAGAAAGAGGGATTTTTATATTTTTATCTAAAGTGGCAGAGTCAATATCAGATTTATCTTTTGTGCAACTGCTGGGTTTCATGCTGTTTAATATTGTGCTTGAGCACAGCAGTGGGCCACATGGGAAAACTCAGCGGCCGGAGCTCTAAACCAAATTATCCCTCCTAAGGGGGGAGCAAATCTCCCACCGGGCCTTCCGGACCGGGGGCCCCGGCGCTCCCCTGAGACACCTAGTCCGCCCCCCCGCCAAAAACAACCCCCCGAAAGGCTACAGCCTGCCTGCCATGTGGGAAGCCGGGCAGATGGGGCTCTGGGGTACAACCAGGCTTTAGATTCATGAGCAGAATAAAGATGAAAATAAAAAGGGAAGTGATAGTGAACTTTTTATTTGGCCAATAGTCTTCCTCTGGCTGGAAACGGTAAATGCAGCTCACAGATGCTAGAGATATAAGTGGGAAAAATGTTTTATTTTTATTTACTTTATTCAAACCGCTTGAAATTGAATTGTATTCACACTGATATTTTTACATACTGTATAATGTTAGAGATATGTTATAAAACCATTTTGCATATGACAACACACATTACAATATAGTGAATGTATTAGATTTCACACGTGTGCAGATGTTTTCAGTATTTGTGTTTACAGTTTTTCTTGATTGCTTTTACCTTCTTAAAGAAACTGGGATCCGTTCGGTTTTCATCATCACTCTCTCAGCGGAGCAGAGGACGCCTCTTGCAAATGTGTTAACCCTTTCTCATTGGATTGACACATCTTTCCCACCCTTTTGCAAAACAGCTAACACGGATGTCATTCGAGCAGCCCAAACTCCACTGTTTTAGCTATAATAACCAAACAGAAACCATATATTCCTAACTATTAGACACTACCTAGATCAGTATGCAATCACTGAAGCACCCGTTTGACACTCATTCGCACAAATCTTCAATCAGCCATCAGTCTGTACACCTTTCAAAGATGCCGCCTCTGTGTTGCTCTTTATAGATATAGAATGCGAGGTGGATGAAAACACGGCTCTGCCGTCGTGAGTGAATAGACTGAATATCCATCGTGGCTATTTAAACTCATTTATTTGAATACAGTAGGTTTCATTTTGGTTTCTTTTCTGCAATATTTACAATATTTTAGTTTTCAGCCACAGTTTGGAAAAAATAATGGCATGGAATCCAAGTATTTCTGATTCTGGATCCAATTCTTTGCAAGATGGTAAATTTGGCACATACCCTATATGTTGCTATATTGCTTTATTTTATATTTTCTTGTCCATTGTGTAATAATTGATTGGAAGAGTGCATATATTTGGCTGCAAGTTGTGTTGTTTGAAGGCAAAATTAGCTTTTGTTGCATATTTTAACTGTTTTGGCAAACAAAATGTGTCATTTTGACCATGAGTGCCACCGTTCAGGCCTGTGTGTTAACTGTTTTGAAAATGTGGAGTTTGAGTTGACTGCTGCATCAAAGCAATCAAGAAAAACGGTAAGAAGTGACAATTTTATCCACAGAGAGGTACATTTGGTACCTCTCAAAGGTACATTTTTGGAAAAGTGTTATATAACAGACAGAGGATGGTCCTATATAAAGCGAAATTTAAATGACATTTTAAAGATACAGAGTCATTGCTCACAGCAAGTGGTGCATAACTGTACCTTTAACTAACTTGATTTAAAAATGAATTGTGTTTGCTGAAATACAATAAGCTTTCAATTATCAGTCTGTATTTTTGTTTGAAAACTGTGCCATCATATCTCATGATTTTGAGATTTTTTTCTCGTAATTACAAGTCACAACTAAACAACCTTTTCTAATAACTGCAAGACTCGTTTTGTGTCAAACAGGTGCTTTAGTGATTTCATTCTGATCTAAGTAGTGTGTTATAGTTGGGAATTGTAGTTAAACCAACAGAGTTTGGGCTGCTTGAATGACAAAAAGTGTTAATGCATGTGCAAGGGATGTCTTCAGGTCTGCTGAGAACTTTCTTTAAGCGAGTCAAAGCAATCAAAAAAACGTAATTGGGAAATTGGGATTTTAAATGTTTGTATCTAACTGAATTCTGACTATTTTATGAATCCCTTATACTGCGGTTGTTAAACTAGACTCAGTAAAAAAGCTCGTTTTAAGCTGTTTAAAAGCTCTTGGCCCATGACTTGGTTAAAATGTGGTATAAAGTGATTTATTATTATTATTATTGCCTCATTAAAGTTATATTGAAGAAGTGAAAAAGAGCATTATTCAGATTGAGGATTAACTAAAATCAAGCTGGATTAATCTCCAAAAGCAGAGAGTCATCACAAAGCCAGAGATGGAGTAGCTGCTCTCTTTTTTCCTCCCAAATTTAGCCCTTTTTTTTCCATGTTCACGGGCCCCGGAGCCTCCCGACGAACAACAGCCTGGGCTGAAAAAGATCATTATGTGGAGCGGCGGTGGTGCCATTGTGAGACTCGCATTCACTCCAAAGTCATTTACACTTTCATTGGCAGCCATTTAGTCGACATACAAAAAGGCAAAGACAGCAATTTGTGAATCCTGCTCAGTCGAGGAGAAGTGTGGAGCGCGGAGAAAAGAAGTTGTTTTAAAAGTCAGTTAATTGTTCCTCGTATTTTGGGAGGGTCCCGATGACGAGGCCTTCAGCCTGGACACACACAATATATAAGTATAAAGCGCAGTGAAATGCTATACATATATTACACCTAGTGTTGTAGTACTCAAGACCAGTTTTTGAAAGTCTCGGCCTTGTCTCAGACTCCGTCGTATTTGTCCTCGGTCTTGTCATGAACTCGGACAAAGAGAACTCTGGATTTTATTTGCAAACATTATATTCATTCATATACATATATATATATGAAGAGAGAGAGAGAGAGAGAGAGAGAGAGAGGGAGAGAGAGAAAGAGAAATGAATGTTATCTAATAATTTTATTCAGTTATACCAAATGGATAAAGATCTGCACTAATCCTTATTTTCTTTAGAAACAGAAACTCTGCAAGCCAATAAAACAGTGAGTTTGGAGGAGTTTGTTCACTGTGGTTTGTTGAGATATGATGTGATCAGTTTGGATAACTGCACCTAGTGAAGTGATTTCCTCATTATAGATATGTAAGAGAGAAATATTGAATAAACATGTTTAATGTTGCTGAGGCTTTGTATGTTCCACTTATTTGTCATGTGGTGTAAAACGTGCATTGGTCCGGTCTCGGTCTTGTCTTGGTCTCGGCCCTTCGGAGTCTTGGACTTGTCTCGGTCTCGGTTTAGGTGGTCTTGTCCCCAACTCTAATTACAACATAGCATACAACATAAGAACTTACCCATTTAGTGCAAAAAAGACAAGTGCAAGTGCAATAAATGGTTAAAGAAGAACTGGTGTCAACTTCAACATTTAACTCTATTGTTCAGTGTCACAGAGTGCTGTCAGAAGTGACAAAAACGACATAATTTGGTGCTGTCTACACCGACTTATGCTCCTTCTAGCGTTCGCAACCTGGTGACTGCAACGCTAACCACTCGGAGCAGATTTTAAGCGTGCTTTTAGCCTCTTGACATGCTCAGAATGTCATTACAAGTACTAGGCTACACGAAGCGGTTCCTTACCAGACAACATAGTGCATATGTAACAGCGGTAGCTGTGAAAAAACAGTATTAAACAGGATTAATTCAGGCAGTCACATGCCTCTGTTTACTCTCATCGCCCTGTCACTCTCTGTAGTACAACCTTATGGATTTTCTTTATTTTCTATGTTCATGTATATATTTTATTATTACTCTTTAGTTCGTTGTAAGATTTTTAACTTAACCTGCAAACCTTTTAAATTCTAGATTTTCTTCCTTAAAAATTTGGGTGACGTAAGCAATGAAACAAGATATCAGGGCTGTTGTAAGACAAATATCATGGGCAACAATGTGGGTTTCAGACACAAAAGCGCAAAAGCATGTAACTAAGGCACTTTCGGAACAGTACATTATGTCTTGATTTATGTCTCACATGAACTACTGTTTGTAATTTTGGTGCAACAAATACATTTTTCAAACATCACACAATTTTAAGTCAAACTTTGCTTATGTATAGTATTTTTGTAATGAAAAACAGCATTACATAGCTTAAGATCCTGACGTGATAAACAAAATGTGCCTTCAGATTTGAATTCCTCACACTGGTTTAGACAAAGTAACGGACGTTTATTTTTGTTATGTTATTATATGCGTTGTGTTTCTTTGCTGAATTCCACAGTTGTATTTAAGTTTGTAAAATGTGGCCACCAAGTTGCAAAGAATAGAGTTGATTCAGAATTTTTCTCCATCTCAGACACATTTGTGTGTGGGTTTTTCTGCTAGAACAAGTCCATTCAATGCTGGTCTTGGTTATAAAAGAGATGTGACAGACAACAGAAAAGACCCAAGTTAGCATTGAGGACAGATTTGTCTCTATTCGGCTGTTGTTAGGGAAATCAGGTCAGATACATCAAGGATAACAAACGACTAAAACTCACTGCAGCAGTAACACATTTTCACTTAATTTTGGTAGAGCAAGTTGTCTTGAAAGAACGTTTTTAGCCTGAAATATAATTTATATAAGTTGGAGTTGTTACTATGTAGCATGAAGCTGCTGCTTATTGTTAGTTTCTTTATAATGGTATCTTGCATAAACAGGTAATTATTATGTGATTGCAGTAAGTTTTAGTCCACACATTTCTTTTGACTCCTCCTAAAATTTTTGTGCTAGAAACTTAATGCTGACTTTAAAAAGTGTGGCCTATAGCTGTGCCTGGTGATTTTGTACACATTTTCGGCCGACACCTTATGTTTTAAAATGTATTTAAAAATTCTGATGCACACAGCTCGCACTTGGGCTGTGTCCCGAGCCGCATACTGCTGCACTTGATAGTATGGTAGGTAAGGCGCTTTTGTCATACTTTTCTAAGTGGAAGAAATGCGCTTAACTTTGCCTTCCTTATTTATCGGCATCACTATCGGTATCGACAGATGTAAGCATGAAAATATTGGATTAACCTTATTGTGCATCCCTAGTTTTTTGGTTTGTTTATTTGCCTTAATTCCATAAGTGATAATGTTTTGAGTGAATATTTAATTTTAGGCGTGTGGTAAACCTTCTGTCACATAATTACTGTGATATTATGGATCAAGCTGTGGCATATTATAATTGAGAAAACATGCACTGTGACAGAAATGAGCTGATCTCTGTAATATCGTCAAATACACATGGAATACTTTATTGTACAAAAACACAACTTAGATGAGCGCATCGGGCAAGTTCTCCAGATTTCAAAGATATGTGTCATGTATGTGGGTTATTATTATATCAAGTTTATTGAAGGGCACAAAAATTGGAGTACACTGCATGCTGGGCTCTCATGAGGTTAACAAGCAGCTGAACGGGTGTACCCGATAAAGTGGTCGATGAGTGTATAGAAAGTTTTTTGTTTTTAATCTAGAGGAAAGTCACAGTGAATCTGCTTGGCTGATAGAGCTGAACGATGAAGGTTTTGGAAGACTGTTATTCGAGGCGCACAGCTGAGCCAAGTTTCCCCGAAATGATAAGCTCCGGTGAAGAGGAACAGGCCCGGTCCCGCTTTGACGTGGCACTGCAGGGGGACGAGGATGCGCCCGTACCAGTGTTCAGGGTGGCGGGGATCCCTCTCGAACACATCACTGCGCTGCCGGTACAGCCGACCCTCTCCCACCTCAATCACCGACGCCTGTCTATCGGGATGATGGGATACGTTCTGTATAGAGCCTCGAATCACTGGCAGAAACAGACAAAATTCTGTTACTCTTCAGGGCTGCAATGTAATTAATTAACTTACATTGTAACAACACAAACTTTGTTATATTGTGTATATATATATATATATCTCGATGGAATGATTTAACGAATGCTTGATACGTAGATCTATAGACTGACAGATAAATACTCACCAAAGTCACTGCTGCAAACTGTTTGTAGAATCTCCTCATCACTGCAGGGTCGGCAGACAGCTGTGTGTACAGAGAGAAAAGCTTATTTGAGACAAAATGGACAAGGCAGCATCTGAACAAAACACATTTCTTAGGGTCAGCCAGCTAATTAGCTTTTAATCACGCTTTATTAGAGAGTTAGAGCGGACGGTCTGCATCTGCTACGCAGGAATCCACTGAGCTTTCGGAGGAATGTGAAATATGTGACTTATAATCCCAAAAGTCAACTCCCGTCCCTCTCGAAACAGCTCTCGACTTCACTTGTGTTCTCGGTTGTTTGGGGTTAATTGTCTGGCCCCTGAGCAGGCGAACAGAAGGCTAAAACTGGAATTCTTCAGTCAGCGTTGGTAAAGTGGGAGTCAGGGAAACAGCAGCTTCAGTCTTCGCTTTTGTCGGAAGAAACATACCACAGCAAAGGCGTAACAAAGACTTGGCATCTTTGGAATTTCAACCCAATTCCACATTTAGATGCATGTATGATCACTTATACTGCCACATTTTACTGTCTTAATTCTGCTATTACATACTGCTATATAACCTCAATTGTGACGATCATTTATACTGTTTGCCACATTTCACTGTCCAAATATCACATGCTTCTACTCTGTCTGCTACGTACAATGCTGCAGTTGCACTCGGCACCTTGAAAACATCTCATTGCACCTGTCATCTGTCTCTAGAATAATTTTGTAAACTCAGGTTAGACGTCAATACATTTTTTAATTTAGTATATACATGCAGATACACCTGTACCCAGCATGAGTCTTAAATTAAAATTGTACTCCATGCCGTCTGCACATATGTAACTTTATGTACCTTATTGTATATAAGATATAGTTTTATTTTTTGTCTTATTCCCCTGACCTCCTTATTTAAGTTTGTATTTGTATCTCTATTTTGTTATTTTTCTAAATTGCCTAATTGCACAGTTAAAAGAGCGGATCAGGACACATTTCACTGCATGTTGTACCTGTATAATTTGCACGTGACAAATAAAGAATCTTGAATCTATATAAAACTAAAATAACCAAAATAAGAGCAATTGCAATATGACAGTTTTGTGGCTTTGTGAAGATTTCTTGTGTGTGACGATGACAATGGGTCTCATTCACCAACAGTTTCTTGATAGATAGATAGATAGATAGATAGATAGATAGATAGATAGATAGATAGATAGATAGATAGATAGATAGGTTGGTGGATGGATGGATGGATGGGAGGTAGAGAGGGAGGATTGGGATGGATGGGAGGATGGAGGAAGGGATGGACGGATGGATTGATGGAGATAGGGAGGAAGGGAAGGAGGGAGCAATGGGAGGTAGAGATGGATGGATGGGTGGATGGAGGAAGGGATGGACGGATGGATTGATGGAGATAGGGATGAAGGGAAGAATGGATGGATGAAGGAAGGGACAGATAGATGCAAGGAGGGGTGGGATGGATGGATGGATGGAGGGATGGATGGATGGATGGATGGGAGAGCGGGAGGGATGGATGGAGAGGAGGGAGGGGTGGATGGATGAACGAGGTATGAATAAGACTCTGTAGTGTTTGGCTCCGTTACCTGCCGTGTTGTAGTTTGCAGCAGCAGCAGCAGTGTCACCTTGGTGGACTCGGTTCTTCTCCTTCAGAAGCAACAGTTCGTAAGTGAATCGGACGCTGCTCGCTTCGGAGTCGTGATTCGGTTCCGCCTGCACGAACACCGCTATTCTCCGCGCGCCGCTCGCGCCAAAACACCGCACCCCGTCGCCCGGCAACAGCAGCGGCTCGAGCACTCCCGCGCGCTCCACGTGCACGGCGGCTCGGCTGGACGCGCGCGACACACGGATGCACGCGGCCGCCATGCGAACAGACCACACGTTGGGCTCGAGCAGCACGCGCAGCGCGTTCACGGGGGACAGCCACGTGACCGAGCCCGCGGCGCAGCGCAGGCGCACCTGCTGCACCGAACCCGAGAGGGACAGACCGCTGAGTTGAACACACACACACACAGAGGCAAACAAACAGAACAAATCATACAATGTGAGGGTGCATAATCTTTATATATAAACATAACTATATATTTATATTTATTTGTTTTGTTGGGAAAATGAGACAATAGATTTATCGCAACATGTGCAAACATACATCTATATACCTCAATATATTAAAATATACACACATTTATATGTATTTCGTACGAATTGCATCTAGTTGTATTTTTTATTTTCATACAGAATTTCTCTCTCTCTCTCCCTCTCTATTTTGTTGGGTAAATAAGACATGTTGCAAGGTGTGCAAACATATATTACATTTAAATAAACACATGAAAGTCTGGGAAAGGGAGGTGGTATATATTTGCCTGAAATATATAACGGGGCAAAATAAGGTTGAATTTTTCATCATTTAAATTCATTTCAACATGAATCATCCTCTTTTTCATTAAGATTTTAAATTAACATCAAACCAATCTGATCCAGCGTGTCCAATATGATTATAATGGAGCCCAAAAACATAATTCTGAACATTTTCTTGAACACATCTCCACCAACAAAACCTTTAACCTGTCGTTCGCACGGAATTCGGTTCTTACCTTCCTCTCCAGTTGCACATATCCGCACAACAATAAGAAATCAAACATAACGTTTGCATGAACTGGAATATTCCCCGTCCTCTCCGCCACATCGTCAGCTGCATTGATCGGCCTTGTGGTGGAAACTGTGGCTAAACATTATTCTGGATATCAATACAAGTTGTGAGGTCCCGAATAGTTAGTTATGAGGTTGCTGAAGGAGACTTTTCCAGCACAACTAGGGCTCCATGGGGTCTTTTAACACTCATCTCTGACAAAAAGGGGGGTGAGGTGGGCGACTCCACCCTCAACCTCATTTATCAGCCTAAACTTTTGTTCACAGTTTACTCATTTCCTATCCTGGGAAAATGATTAAACATGAAATACTCATTTTTATACGTGCTACAGAAAATAACAGCAATATTATTGCAGACCAAAAACATATTAAATATATTAGTAAAACCATGCTATTAACTAAAATTGCACGTACGTCTACTTGTATAAAGCTGAGATGACAAAGTTTCCTTTCACTTTGATGTGTTAAGTGTAGCTACCGCAGACAACGTTTTAAGCGCCAGATTATTAATTTAATTAAGATTTCGCACAAATATCTCATTATGCACACTATAGGTACCGAAAATGCTCATTTTAGCCACATTGTTGGAAAATGTGTAAATTAATTGCTACGTGGTAAATATGTTTATGTTGTGTGCTTTTGTCGAGTTTTATAGATAAATGAATGTTGTAGCACGGTTGGTTTCGGGATTTTTGAGCCAATATTCGGGAGTACCAATCTTAAATAGAGCCTCTTGAAATGTGGAACACATTTGCACTCATATTTTGTAATCTGGTCTCTTTTAAACCAATGTCAGGGCGACATCTTGTGGATTTTTGTGGTTTTGAACACCCATCAGAATAGAAGTTTATCCCGTGAAATTCATAATTTAAAATCAGTACAAATTAGGGGGGAAAACTAAATTGGATTTCAGGGTTTTTTGTTTAAAGATTAAAGTTAAGACACAGTTTGTTCTGTGTTGTCTGTTAAAATCTACTGGAATGCAATAATCCGCAAAATATTAATCCTCTCTGTTAAACTGCGTTAATAAAACGTGAAAAGGTGACCACAAGAACGTTCATTTCTTCATATACAAATACATTACGAGTGGATTTTTTTTTTAATTTGTGTAACCTGATATCTAGAAACACGTCCTTTGATTTTGTCCGACACGTATAAAATATTTAGAAATCTGGGTTACACGTTTTATTAGCCTTTCCCCAAAAGAAATGAATAAACACATAAAATTCTTTACTGTTCCTGAAGGGGTTTAATTGCGACTCAACCCTCATAATGCCTTTCGCAGTAGCGTTACTAACTAAGTTGTAAATATTTTATATAAAACGACCCCGGTTTTCGTCAACTACAAGAAGGAATTTTATTGTTTTCACTTCTCTGAATTTACCTTTTAAAATGTGGTTACAGCTCCGAATTTAAGTGGGGGATTTTGCCACTTGAAAGCTGCGAAGAACCACAAAACCATGAAGTAGCCTAATTGAAATATAATTAAACAAAGGCTGGGATATGGTTTAAAGCCGCATCTGGTCATCCGTTAGTGTAATTTAGTTTAATTTTCAAATGTATTTTTGAAGTGCTTAGATACGCAACCGCGCTTTCAAGAAATTCGGTTGAAGCGAGTTTAACCTTATTTTAGAAATATACATTTTGTTTGTTCATGTATAGCTCTTATAGAGGTGTAATGCCACAAAATTATAATTAAATCGTTACGCGCAAAACCCAGCGACGATTGGTCGAAAATCTTTTGAGGCCGCTAATTAAAAACCACATAAAATAAACTATACAGTGGTGAGCACACATTCTATATAGTACATACAGTCTACAGTATATTTAATTGTGTGTGATAAAGAAATCACTGCACAGGCGACTTCACCATAACTAATCAAGTCATAGCATTTTAAAACATAGCAAAAAGAATGAACAAGCTTAAATAAAACAGACACGGGAGTCACTGTTTATAATCATTTATATTCGTTTTCGTACTTTGTGCTTTAATACAGAGGAGAGACGATGTTAGACCTTCAAATATACACAAATCTAATAAAAACACTACAGTAAAGAACACATAAGATAATACAAGAGGAACGTACTGTCCCCACATAAAGGTGCTATAAGCTGTGCAAGACCCATGACATAACGCCAAGGCCTCTTACATCATTTATTGTGTAGAAAGACCAGCGTCCAAAAAATCTTGACGAAGGATACTCATGAAAAACGACACTTGTCGTTACATACATAGAAGATTTGGGGACGTAAAAAAAATAAACTTTCATTTTCATAGAAAATACGGGTGGAAATGTGTACGTAGACTCTCTTTTGTTACATATATACACGATTGCAAAGGACTCCGAAAGTGTAGAAATGTAGATTTTGTTAACGGTTAGATAAACATCTCATCGCTATTTACACGCAGCAGATAAACAACAATAATCAATCATCTGTTCTCCTTGAAGAAGCCTTTGTCTGTCGAGCTCTCCTTAATAGTCACAGTCAAAGAATTACTCGTTATGTCGGTCACAACGATCTCCTCCAGTTTTTGGAGACACGGACTCCAAGATTCCTCCGGTTCCTCCTCCAAATTCGGGGATGACGCTGATGATGATGGCGATGATGGTGGAAAGCGGTTTACGGGAAAAACGTCAGAGTGAAATAAACTGTTTTTGGAGAGATGCTTCATCTTGGCGTGACGATGTGGGTCTCCACTCGTGGAAACTTTTCTCTTGTGTACCACATTGTCGTGTCCCGATTTTCTCAGGGCTCCTCCGAGGCTCAAATGTTTTTGTGCATGACTCGATTCAGGTTGAAATTTCGAATTTATCCGCATAGTCTCTCCAGAAAGATGTTTTCGCATTTTGGAATGGCCATAACTCAAATGTTCATCTGATTTTCTCTTAACAGCTTCAGGATGGGAACAGACGCCAGAAGCACCGGCGGGAAACCGGAGCTTGGGTTTCGGTCCTCTCTTTTTTGGCACATTGACAAAGTCCGAAGGGCCTTGTGTTGGGGCCGCAGTGGGCCCCTGAGGCCGAGGTCTCCTGTCCGGTTCCGGGGGTCGAACTCGAACGCTTTCCCCCCTGTTGACGGTGCTCGGAGGGAATATCGTGGGAACGACGGTTCGAAGACCTTCCCGAGCTCGGGGCGTGACCACCGGCTCCGGTACTGGGAACGAAACGCGGATCTCTCGCGTCATCTCTCTTCTGAACTCATAGTTTTTGGATTTGGCTTTTGCTTTAGCCTGTAAATGATCATAATAATAATAATAATAATCGACTCTCCAGAGATCATTTCAACTGAATTTATTTATGTCGAAACAACACTGACGAATTCGAATTTAAAAAGCATTCTGAAAAGCTCCCAAACCTTCTACTCACCAGCTTGGCAACCTTAAAAAGTACCTTTTGCATAGCTCAAATCAGACAAACAAAACGGTACCTCTACACTACAGAACATTCAAACTTGGACACACGCATTTAAGGCGAAATTCACTTAAAAATACAATATCTTGCTTTCAAATAACAGAACAGGTAACCACTGCAAAGTCTGTATATTAAGGAACAGAAAATGCACCTTCCTGACACCACAGTATTTCATTCACACAACTTTAACACAATTAAAATCATTAATTTAATGGAGAAAATGTGCAGTGTATATTGGAATATGCTGTTATTGGAAATCTGAGCATGAATGTTTTGCACTATATACTCAAATATGCTGTAATAACAAAAGTGAATTATATTAAATTTAATTTGAGTTAATGGATCAGTTCCAAATTATTTCTGCACATATTTCTGCATTTTGCATATGAATCGGATTATATATGTGGGTTTGACTAAGTAATGTAAAAATGTAATTCATTAAGTGAATAAACTGTTAAACATTTCTTTACCGAAGAGTGTTAAAGATTTCAAATGAAGTGATTTGCTATTACCTCACGGTAGATATATTAAGGAAAAAAAGCATTATTCCGAAAGAGGATTAATATCATTCATGCTGGACAATCTCCAAATCTTTTCTCTATTTTCTATGTTTTTTGTATATGTTTTATTTTTACATTTTAGTTTTTACTTTACTGTAAGATCCTTAACTTAACCTGTAAACTTTACATTTCTAAATTTTTATTTTTTTTGTTTGTACAATTTTAGGATTGTTCAGGATACATTTCACCACATAGTATTACTATGTTGAATATTGAATCAAAGCAGGAGCCATCTCAGGGCAAAAGTCCCTAAATGTTTCCCTTCCACAATCACAGGCCCTAATTAGAGCCTTCTGGGCAAGAGTCGTGCAGACGATGACCAGAACCCCGAACTCTCTGTATAAAACTGAAAGCAGGCAAGGAATTAATGAAGAATAAATGAGTCAATTAATTCCACTCACCTTCAACAAGAAGGTTTCAGGTTTCGGTCCCCGCTTTTTTGGCCCATAAAGTTCCCTCTCACGCTCTCTATGACGAGTCAGAAATTTGTCAAGTAAGTACAACATATGTTCAAATATGTTTTAATGACAGTCTCCGGTGCACAAACCTCTCCTCAAAAGCTGCAAAGAGACGTTCGTCCAAAATATTTTCCTCGGGCTCCCAAGTGCTGTATCTGCAACGAAATTCGAACGGGTCAAAACGGCGCAACATAGTTCCCTTCGGGCAATCCTAATTTATCAAGCCGAGCAGCTGTGAATAAAGTGCGAGGACTGCTTTAATGGACGTCCAGCAAAGTGATAAGAGGCCATTTTAGCCTCTTCCGATAGCCTGATTATGTCAGCTAACCTTTCTTATTTAGCTCCGATTACCGGAGCTCCGATAAAACGTCGCGTTTCGGGCACCAGCAACCTGCTAGCATTTTTATTTTTTAGCAATAACCCTCCCACCCCCATCCACAAGTCGTCGGTCGCCACAGCACAGACATCTTTATTTTTCAACTCACTTTTGAGACCAGCCTTTCCATTTCACAAGATACTCCATCCGACCCTACAAGAGAAGGCATGACATTCTAAATAGGGGCGCAGCAGCAGCATTTAGCACAAGCTAGTCGCGCTAGCGCTAGCCTTCAGCGTTCATCTCGCCAAAACGTAGGCTTACAAACTAAATTTCCATTTCCTACACAGCTGACAAAAAAACGAGGAACAAAATGTTGCACACGTACTCTTCTTATGCGTCGCTTGATGATGGATTCGGCCGCGAACACTCTCTCCCCGACAGCCGAGAGCTCCATGTTTACTTGTGTCCCACAGCGCTCTTCTCTTTTTTCGCTCCTGCCACAACCTCTGTCTGTAAGATCCAGCGCAACCCATAATACTCAGCACGTCATCACGTCTCTTGCTGTTGCCAGGAGACCGCGGTCGGCGGGACCGTATTGGCGACAGCTCATTGGTCGAGTGGTTGCTACGTGAACCTTGTTGCCAAGGGATGGGAGGAGCCACGTATTCTCTTTTTGAGGAAGTGACGGAGCCGTCAATACACGCCCGAGGAGATTAAAGACGTTTATATAGAGAATTGTGGCAATTTTTAAAAATATGATAATTACATTTTTAAATTTCGAGTAGGAAAATCTAGGCTTACATTTGGCTTTTTTCGCATGTGTGACCTGCAAGCCTGACAAATATACATCCATAAAAATACAACCTTTAGACTGTTTATAGTTTGTTGCCATGCACATCATTTAAATATGTTTTTTTTTCGTTTAGGGTCCAACTGTGTAGCAAGCAAATAATTAACATTGTCATCTCAGCTTCATACAACTATACACAGATACGAGACGAAGTGGCTCCAGTTTTTGTATGCACATAAATATACTTATTTTTCATTTTCTTTCAAAAGACTATAAAATATTAACTATACACCAAAGGTAGAAAAATAAAGTGTGCAATTTAGTTGCGGCGTTCAATGAAATGTGCAAATGTTGCAACATCAGTCAAAATGAGAAAACCTACAATTATTGCAGTCTTGGAATTGTCTTTGCATTGAATGTGCATAAGATCTGTGTGTCCTGCAAGTCTGAAAAAAATAACGTACAAACAAAAAATCAATCTTTAAACCTTTTATACTTTGTTGCCAGGCACTTCATTTAAATAGATTTTTCGTTTAAGGCTCACCTGTCTAAAAACTAAATAATAAACAAGCGCCCTCTAATTTCCACTGTCTTGCCAGGCATAATGTGTTTTAATCTTAAAACATAAACAATAATCGATTTATGGTTATCTAAAGCCTGAATAAGAGCGAATGAATCCAGTTAGCGCAGTT
Organism: Distichodus sexfasciatus; assembly: GCA_032718565.1. Classification (NCBI taxonomy): domain Eukaryota; kingdom Metazoa; phylum Chordata; class Actinopteri; order Characiformes; family Distichodontidae; genus Distichodus; species Distichodus sexfasciatus. The sequence continues at coordinate 20,635 of JAVGVS010000355.1, read as the reverse complement.
TTGCCAAAAGTATTACGGTTTCGGCAAATTTAGGCCTTGACCTGACTTGATTTAGCTGCTGTCAGTTATTAAGGTTCAGCCATACAAATAAAGTCGGAGTGAATAAATTCCTTGATTGCAGCCTATTGAAATTATAATATTTATATTCAAATGACAATTCAAATGATATTTTAATCAGGTATAACATTGCCAGTCCTGGCCTGTCGACCTTTGAGCCCCATATGTGACAAAAGATTTTAGACACGAAATTTGTTTTCTCCCGGTAAATACAGGCATTTATCCTTGCTTTCCTTAATTCTTGTTAACACATTTAAAAATAGCCCCCCAAGAAACGCTAAGACCTTATTAAAGCTAAGCAAAAGTTTTACAGTATTTTTAATTAAGACAGGACAGAAAAATAAATTATGACATATATTGACACATATTATGACACTTCCAAAATGCCTGAAGTGGTATGGTACACGTGGAAAATTATTTCACTGTAATAGAATATTAATGACATATTGTCATGTTATCTTTGTAATATAAATGTATTAAAACACATGTAATCAATATCTTACTCGTGAATTCCTATTTATTGTCAAATCATCGCAATTAAAGGAATTGTGCTTTCGGACTAGTTGGCTTTTGGTGTTACATAGTAAAATAAACATTGAACAAAATAAGAATTGTTTCAAATATTTAATTAATTTATTTATTACTCTAAATTTGCTGAAATTTCCACCATAGACCAAATGCGCCAACAACTACTTCGTTGTATATCGTGTTTTATTTTTCTCTACAGGCAGCATTTCCTCTTTTTCTTCATTTTCACATCTCTGATATTGTTAAGCCAGCACTTAAAATGCATTTTATTTTTAATTCACAACCGTTTTAATTATAAAGTTGCTTTGAAGATTAATAAATAAAAATAAACTATAGGTAAATCAAGCTTTAAATCAACTTCTAGCCTAATATATGCAAACTCGTAATGAATTAGTCTGCTAAAAGAAAATTATTTACTTAACAAATAATACCAGTACAATATTTATAGTACTGATAAATATATCCGTCTGTATGTTTTTTATTAAGCTGTAGTTGTAATATTATTATTATAATCATTAGTTAGACAATTAAAACGATTAAATCAAACGGAAATTTAAAAAACGGTTCCTTTAAATATTAGTCCTTCGATCATTAAGATATAATAGGCTCCAAAATTTCCATAAATGGTCATTTTAATATTTCGTTTACCAACGGAATTTTGGAATTGAAACCGAGGGCAAGATATACCGAAATTACTGATTACACAGGTATTTTACCAGCAACTCAGTTTTTATTAAAAGATCAAATCGGTTATTTGGGGTTGCTCATGTAATATTCAGAAAGAGAACTGCAAATTGTGTTTGAAGTTGTGAAAGAAAATGCCTATTTTATGTAGCCGTAATAATTGTGAGATCTAAAAGGTAAGAATTCAAATAAATCTAAAAATCCTAAAAACTGGTATTATTTGGATAAAAATTAGATTAATAAAAATACACAAAATAATTTGTATATAATTGACACGCAAATAATAAACAATATTTTACTAATTTAGCTTAAATTTTGTATCATCGAAACTATATATGCAACCAGAACGCGCATCAATAAAATCATTGTATAGGTTGGTTTGACAACTAAACCACAAAATAATTCCAGTCAACAAAGCGTAATAATCAACATGTAATATCAAATTTTCAACCTTATGTTAGTATATATTGAAATCAATATGTCGGCTAGGTCGTATTGTGTAGATTACTGGTTACGGCTGCGAGGACAAAGAGAGAACCGCAGGCTATAGGACAAAGAGACAAGAAAAAATAACACTATTCGCTATAAATGAACACACGATTGGTAAAAACCCAATATTAATTCTACATTTCGGACTATTTAGCATTATTATTTTATATAATCTGCTGTGATCGAATAGAATTTGCTAAATATTTCGTGTATTTATTGCCTTATTTGGTGTGTCGGCGCCCGACCGCAGCACTGCGGCAAATGCGCGGCTCTCACCCCACAGCTCTCTACTCTATAATTAAAAATAAATAAAACATATCATTGGTGAGCCATATTTATTTAGGAAAAGAACATTCTGTTAATTATACAATTTCGAAAACATTTATTTCACATGGATGTAAATCAGCCTTCTTATTAAAACGTGTAATATGGAACTGTCTTTATTATTATTATTATTATTATTATTTATTATTATTATTATTATTATTATTATTATTTTATTATTATTATTATTATTGACATATTCTGGAATTAATGTTGCTGTCCATTTATTATCGATTTTCTTTAATTAGCTGTACATTTTGAACACCCATTCAACATTTTGAGTATTAATTGAACTGGAGTTTCCACAAAGCATTTCTGTTTCCAAACCTTGTGAAGCTGTAAAATGAGACATTTTTAATTCCACCAAAACAGCAATGACGCAGTGTTTTTGTCTAGTCTCTGGACAACCACAAAGAACGAAGAGAAACCTATGATTTAGAAGAGTGATGTCAACAGAGCCTTGACAATAGAGTGATTTACTGCTTCTACAGACATGGAAACGAAATAAAAACAGAAAACAACAATTCGGTTTTGATTCTTTCGTCCGTGTCTTATGTGATTTATTCGACAGCCGTGGATTTGGAATGATTTTGCTACCAGATTACAGCCTATAATCGATATATCGATTCTTCGTTGACGGGAGCTGATGAAAAGCGTGTCGTGAGGCGCGTTCCAGGTTCATTTTTATGCGCCGCCGCAGCCGCGTTATTTCTGCTGGCCGCGTTCACGGACGGGAATATGCGCAGGCGGACAGCCATTTTCTTTTCCTCCTCCAGCTGCGGCAACATTTTTCAGCTGCTTTAAATGGTCGCCCTGATTAACGTTTCTCACAGACGGAGAGGGGGAAAGAGTTTATGGGAATCTGAAGTCTCACACAACCACTTACTGACGACATAAATCCTCTAAAACCCATTCAAATGAAAAGTTAACGTATGAAGGCGCGGGAATGAACTCGAAGAAATGGAGGGAAGTTGTCAGCAACATTGTCGAATCCTTCTCAGTCTGACGGGTTTCACTGTTTTCTCCTTGTTATATTACGTTTTCTAGTTGTTATTTGAGTCTTCATAATTTGGTCTCATTTCACACACCTGTACAGTGGTTTGGTGTTGAGAAGAGAACCTGCAAACTTCGGTTCAAATGTAGAAAACCCCCAAATCTCTCTAAAAATCAGTCAATTTATCTTTTATCGTTTATTTCTAAGCGATTCCCACTGATGGAGTGCTATAAAATTATTAAAATTGTCATTTTTTAAAGTAAATGGGAACACAAACCAGCCCAATTCGTCCATATTTGCATATGTGCTCCATTTCGAGGCATGTTCATTTACAGTCCTTTGGGGATTTCGTTTAGATATTAATGTTATTTGGTAATTTTACAGAAAGTTTGACTTAATTCATCAAGTACGGTGGACCTTTGTTCATATTATGAAGGGAAAATGTAAACATAATAATCAAATTTATGAGGTGTTTTTGGGTTTGGTTAGGATGGAAATAGCAGCCAAAAGGTCCCTACCCAAATTAATATTAACTCATATTTCTATTCTTTAAGAACACATTTTCACTCATTTTAACCATTTTACGCTTTGTTAGGGTGCTAATTTCATCCACATGTTGGCCTTTCAACATATCTACTTATAATGACAAGATGTTTGTGACAGGAGACTGAACATCTGGATAACAGATCTGCGCTTTAGGCTATGGCTCTGACATCAGGACTTATCAAGGGAAATGCAATAGGGCAAGTCAATGAGGCAAAACACACAAGATCTTTCTAAATATAATCACCAAGTCAGTTTTAATAACCCATTTTTGTCATTCAACATACAGGGAACAGGTTGGTCTAGGTTTGCTGAAGTTTGCACATCAAAATCTATTTGAACATTCTTCAACAAGCAGGTCAGGGAATTTGGTGAGTTTTAGCGATCAAAGGTTGCAGTGTTAATATATTTTATATTCAATTCATTTTCCACCCAACTACTCAGTGATAGTGTGTCAGACTTTTACTTAAGTTACTATTCTAGTCCACATCCCGGAATAGCAAAAACGGTTTCCTATCCAGGAATGCTGACGTAATAGTAGCTAAAGCCAAAGGAAAATTTGTAATGGCCACAGTTCAATTTGTAGTTTCATAGCTCATAGTAACTCAACTTGAGGTGCAGAAATACAAAGACATCTGTGAAGGCAAGGTGGCATCATTCACGGGGACACATGTTTGCCATTACACAGTAATTACAGATTAATTACTCACGTTTTAAACTTACAGTACATTACCACATGTGGATGGGATGTGAAGAGTGGAGCTGCTGGGGATGTCCCAATGCGGACGTGAATCATTACAAATTGTTTGCCAAATGAGCCTAAACCACTGTACTGCCCCCACTATTTATATTCTGTACAGAAGTGCATTCTTATACAGGAACTGTAGACAATAGCTGCTATCTTTGGCTTAGCACCACTCATTTGTTGAGCTTTACAGTTCTCATTCTGATTCGTGGAACTCATTGCAGCATTTAGTTTTCATCATTGTTAGTCGTCATTGGTCACAATTTGAGGCTTAAACAGCTTTTGAACTGTTGCAAACCAATCCTGACGCTATTGTCACAATCAATGTTAGTGACTAATTAATTGCAACAAAATCCAAAATGTTTGTTGGAAAATCCAAGGATTTTAAATATCTAGGCCGGATGATGAAATAAACAATACTTGTACAGAAATCCAAAAGTAATCACCAAACACAGACACAGTTTCTGATTTGTAATCATTTATTTATGTCTTTATCCTCCTTAGTAAAGACAAGTGTTCTGAAAAGGGGTTTTTAAATAATTCTACAGCATGTTGTGCATTTTGGGGGGAATTTCTGCATGAAATGAAGGTTGTTTTAAATAAGATGAGACCTTGATGATAATGCCGGGCACATTTTTTTTAAATGGACAAAACCATTCATCTCTCATGTACACTTTGGATTGTGTCTTTGTATTTTGTGGTTTTGTTCTGATATAAGAATGGGGTTGGAATCTATCAGTTGTGCTTTCTGCAAATTGGATAGAGGAGGAGCTTCGATATCTGTCAATTAGGACTACACCAACAGGGATTGGCCTATTTTGACCAATTACTGGACAAGTTTTATCATCACCGTCCTGACTTTCTGGCTATGACACAAAAACTGTAGCACAACACAAACTCTGTAATAAAAAGTGGATAATGTGTGACACTCTGTAACATGTATTGACATAAGGCAAATTTCGACTCTAATGTAGACTACGGTATATTTAGTACGTTCTCATGGATAAAAATCAGCCCAACTAAAAAGATTTAGCAGCAGTTTTACATCAGCCCGTGCTACAGGGTTATACATTGTCTAAAACAAACTGATTGGTCAAACCTTTGCCTTTAATGCGCCATGATGTCAAGTGGTAAAGCGGTAAACATGGTTTAAGCATGAAGAACTCTACAGTTGATTTGTACATCAAGAAAACGTTAAGAAACTCCAAAAACATCTGGCGAATGGCAGGCTAAACAAGATACAACAATTATAATAATAATTCAAAATGAAAAAAAATCCACCCTGTGCATCAGTGTCACGGACGCTGTCTTCATTTCTGATAAGCAGACTTCAAAACGGACAACAAAGTAGTAGAGAAAGAAAGCTTAAAAGCCAAACTTGGGCTAGTCGGACTGAGACGACGTCAACATTGCACAACAAAGACCTTAAAGGCTAACACATTCTGCAGGATTGTGCCAAATAATAATAATAATAATAATAATAATAATAACGGACTTGGCTATTCTGCAATGCAAAAGGTGTGACATTTTCGTTAAAGCCAAAGCAGACTTAACAGCCTAAAAAGACACCATTAGCACGGAGGGTTATACTGTAAACAGCTACGTATCTGTAGAACGGAAGGAAGGAAGCAGGGTTTAAACATAGGCTTAAATAAGGGGTGTAACGATACACCAATCGACAACCATACATCGATTCAGTTATTGACGAGCATCAATCCAAAATGAAAACCAGACAACAGGCATATTGTACTTAATATTCAACAGGAGCTGTGTTTTTGTTAAAAGAGAAGATTGAGTTTTGTTTAAATGCGTATTTGAGCTCAGGAATAAAAATGTCAAATAATCTTTTAGTTACGTTTTGAGATTTGAAATGAATAAACACGTTAAAGCAGCGTTTGTGATATCGTCAGACGTCAAATCGTTGTCCACTGAATCGATGGAATATCGTATCGTGATGAAAGGTGATTTACGTCCATACTTTAAAGCATGTTAGTGCTGAGCATGAAGTAGACACATTTATGTGAAGGTCGTTTAAAAAAAAACTGAGTGTGCAAGGTCTGGGTAGTAAGTGCTTCTTCAGCAAAAGCTTTAGGGAAGTCTTAAGCTCCCTCTCTCCTATTGATTCGTTTTTTCCCTCCAACCCTCCCAACCCCCTCCGTGAGCTTGAACTGCACGTCATTAAACATCCCAAACATCTCTGTTACACACAGCATGTACAGGCCTATAGAATATTCCAAATTAAAAACTAAACCGGCAAGGGAAAAAATACTCATTTCTTTTCTATACATTAAAAATTATATAGTGACATTTGTACAGACTTTTTTTTTACATATCTTCACATCGCTCGTAAAAGTGTCCGCAGTCCTCTCTCGGCGTCCAAGTGACCGCCGCTAAATCGAGACATATTCCTTAAAGGTCACGGTCACGCAGTTCGTGGTGACGTCCGTGATGACGATGTTGCCGGAAAACGCCTTAAAGTAGCTGACCGCTTCCTCCGATTTCTCAGATGTCTCTGTGCTTTTGTCCTCCGGCGTAGCGCCGGGTTCCGAGGGAAGCTCCGTTCGAGGTCTAGTTCTCCCGCAGCTCAAATCGATGGGTTCTTCAGAGAAATCGTAACTGTAGCTCCTGCTGACGTTTTGGCCGCGGTAATGCAGGTCCATGGGTTCCCTCTGAGGCGAGGCGACAGCTGGATCGGGAACGCTGAGACTCCTGGGACACAGGAACCTTTTGGAATCGTTAAAACCCTCGATAGGATCCGAGGCATTCCGTTTCCGACGGTCGGGCGCGAATTGGGGGGAATTCGTGGGACACGAAGATTCAGGATTGAGCAGTTGATCGGGGGAGGGGTTGGGTCTGGTGGTCAGCTGGAGGGGTCGATTGTTTGACAAATCCGTATTACCCGTTCTATTTTGTTCGGTTTTACGTTCTGCGTTCGATTTGGCTCGCAGGAGCTCCAACTTTTTGGGAGGAACTTTGTGAACAGATTCAATGGAAGCAGCAGCATCCGCGACATTCTTTTCCATCGTCGTGAGAACGTCTGAATTTCCGTTAGCGACCTCCTCGTCTTGCCACGGCCTCTCAGTTCCACAGGCGTCCGGCGTTTTCTCTTTGATCGCCTGCACCCCGTTGTCCATGTACTTGCTCATGACGATGACGATGCGTCCGTTTTTGTTCTTGTTCCGGATGATTTTCATCTTGCTGCCGACGCTCTCCTTGGCGTCAGTCTTCGGCGCTCGCTCCTCATTTTCGGCCGGCCGTTTGAGCTCCGAGGCCGCGTCCTTGGCTTTCTCCAGGCAACCGGCGTCCTTGTCTCGCACCAATTTCTGCTGCAGGGCCGGAGAGAGGCTCCAGCCGTTAAAGGGGGGGTCGTAACCCTTGGCCTCTTTTGGTTTTGGAAGCTGCTGGTCGTACATCTTGGGGTCGGGCTGGTAGTGGTGGTGCTTTTTGCTGTTAAGCTGGTAGAAGTGCTTCTTCTTGCTGTTGAGGTGTGGCTCGCTCGGCGCCTCCTTGCTGAGCGGTTGGTACTGGTGGTGCTTTTTGCTGTTCAGCTGGTAATGCTGGGGCTGGCTCCGGTTTGAAATTTGGAGCATGTCGGCTTTGGGCTGGTTCTCCTCGTCCGGCGACGTCTCCTGGAAACCGGCAAGGATACTGGAACGTCGGGCGAAGGCGGGGAGCTGAAGGGAAAGAGAGCAAACTTAAATAACGATGCCGAGAAACAGCCCAGAGCAACTTCCATTACCTAATTACGAGGACGGTGAAGCAATTTGCGGCTCAGGAACCCAGTGACGGTAGTGCTGGAGGTAGGATTTGAACGTACAACCTTTTGGGCCAGAAATGAGCATCCTACCACTAGACCACGCCCAGAAAATGTTTGAAAACCTGCGTTCTGTGTATTTCTGGAGCTGTAGTGATATATTTATCTACACTGATACATCGATTCAGCGTTCAACCAGCCCATAACGTCTTCATTCATTTATTCATCATCCGAACCGCTTAATCCCTATCGGGGGCCGCAGAAAGGCCATACGGCCAGCCTGGGATTTGAAGGCAGCGCTAACCACTGTGCCACCGTGCCGCCCATTCTGTGGTATTAATGAAATGGTATTACCATGCTTAATACCATAAATATAAATTTAGGATAGTGCTAGTCGAGGTGATTTTCTAAAATGGGAAGTGATTTTTCAGTTCACGATTAAATGCAAAGCTGTTTTTAATGAGTATTTTATGATGTTATGACACCACCATCAATCTTCCAACAACTGTACATAGAGAGCCTCAAACTGATTTTTTCTGCACATATGTGGCCAAAAATGACTACATTTATTAGGGTTAGGGTTATAAATCAGGGTTAAATTATCATTAAAACAACTTAATTATTCTACCGATGCCTTGCAGCGATGTCACAAAACTGTAGCCGTCACCATATTGAGTACTGGAACTGGTTACCTGTAAACTAACGTTACCTATAGGGCGTTCATTTCAGTTATCGATGTTATGGATATTTCTCATTTTAAAGCCCAAAAACATGGCTATTATTGGATGTGATCCGGACATAGTCCCTCCTGACGTTTTCCATTAACTCACATCCGCTGACACACTGCCTGACTTTTCCTTCCATGACATTTACATCTACATGGTACAGAAACCATCATCATATAAAATACAGCATCTCAACGAGAAGAAAATCTTTTTCCTTAAAGGAAAGGTAAGTGGCGTTGTTTTGATTAACTTTGTGTAAACAGTTGCTAGCGCTATCTAGCTGTTGTTAGCACAGCAAAGGGCTAGGCTAGGCTAAGTGAAATCATCTGTCAGATTGTAGAGCAGGGTTAGGTGGGTAAAGTGAGGGATGAGTGATGTGAAGGCTGTTTAGTCTTGAATAAACTAGTTTTTGAATTCCAAGAGGTCGGTGAACTAGCCTCCACACCAGCCAGCTCCTGAGTTGTTTGCACGTATCAAACGTATGTGCTGTTGTCTGTAAACACTTTACACTTTAAGATTTTATTGTGGCGTTTTGTTTGTAGTATTAATAGTTTTACGTTAGTAAAACATTACTTAAGAATGGTTACTTCCCTCACAGCATTGATATGCAGATTTATTGATAACTAAGCTGTTGAAATTCAGTGACGTGTTGGTTCTCATTGGCACAGGCAACAGCTAAACTGCTTATTATTAGAAGCTAACGTGGTTCGATAGATAGATAAACGGACAGACAGATACTTCATTTTCATTGGACACAGGCGCAGTACTCAATATGTCCGGTTCTCAACATGGCGGCGGCTACAGTTTTGACACGCGTGTGACGTCGGCTGCAAAGCATCAATAAAAAGTCACTAGAATGATTTACCTGTATCAGTAGATGTTTAGGTTTGGGACCCCTCTTGCGATATCCCGTCTGCTGCTCCTGTCTCTCCCTGAAAAGCAAAGACACATGAATTTACATGCACATTGTTCTGCAAAACAGCCATTATCTCCAAACGGTAGCATTTACTAAAAGATTAGAAGATTAGAAGTAGCATTTACTAAAAGATTAGCTTCATCACAACGTCTCACATTGACCCGCATCCCATCTGACCGTAACCTTGATTTCGTTATTGATATCTTTTGAAGTGAAAATGCAGACTTGAATTTGAGTGTTGCAGACTATCAAGGCGAATACAAGAAAGCGAACCTCAAGGCCTAACATTCCCGAGATCATCTCTGTGTACAAAATACGCTGGGCCTTATCATGGCCAAAAAGCAAAACGTCACAGGCAAGCTATGAACCTACATTCCTGACGAAACAAACAACACGGCTGAGAGAAGCAGGAACCACCATTAACACCCGTCTGTCTGGGTTCACTGACATTTACCGTACAGAGCCACTGATAAGGCATGTCTGTCTATTACTGACATTCTGACGTTACAGAACTTTGGCCTCATTTGACTCTGACAGATCAGGATCAGTATGTTCACAGTCACATGATATTTCAGAAGAAAAGTGTTACAACCATCAAACAACCTTTTATCAAGTAAATACCTTCAGTCTTCAAAGTTGTCAAGTTGGATTTGACACTCCTTTATTCCCAAAACGTAACTTATAGAGAATGTTATTTACATGTTACTTTAACGTAAACCATGTCATTGTGAACATTGTGAAGTCAGACCCACAGCTGCTAGTCAAATAAGTTACATTTCCAAAAAGCCTTCACAGAATCCCTTTACAGGAAACAAACTATCAAAACATTTTATTTGATAGCAAACCAAGAGAACTTGTTTCTCATGCGTGCAAACTTAAATCAACAGTCAAACAAGTTTCCGACCTCCAAACCTTGTCAAAGTTCATGTCAGTACATTCAAATGTCAATTTCTTAATTTCAGAGAGTTTCGAACCCGCAACCTTGTGGTCCAGAGGCGAGTATCCTAACCACTAGATCTTTATCATTCCCTACATACACAGTAACAGTTAGAAAGTTGGCCCCGTGATCGGAGGTTCACCGGTTCAAGTCGCAGACCGGTAAAGGTGCTACTGAGGTGCTCAGGTGCTCACTGCTCCTTCATAGATGGGTCAACGCAGAGCTCACATTTCATTAAGGTGCACTGTGTGCTGTGCACTGTTCACAATGACAAATAATCACTCACTTAAATTAATGAAAGGCAGCGACCAACAAAAAATACACTGCCTGAAGTTCTCCGCCTGATCTTTTTCCCCATTAAGAAGTGTCATTCCCATAGCCTCTCACTGTACACACATTATTAAAGCATTAGATAATTCCCAGGAGTGTGCAGCATGTTCTGTCTTCATGAGTGTAGTCCAGACACAAAAAAGTCAGCATCTGAGCTGGCATTGTGCAGGTTGTGCCTGCTGGCAGTACACTTTGCTCCTGTGCTAACCGTCTGGAAATCTTCCATTCGAGGCGCCAGTACATTGAGTAAACACGGAGGGAAGTAAGCGTTTTTGCAAGCTTATCAGCATTTCTCTAGTTTCTAAAGATTCTTCTCTCAACGTGTCCTCTCTTATTTTCATTTTCATGCCTTTCCTCTATGACCTCTCCCAAAAGTGCCTTACTAGACTATTTATTAAAGCATGAGAGTGTTATTTTTTATCCATAATAAAGTTTTCCCTAATCGTCCTCATTAGAAAAAAATAATGTTAATCTCGGTTTAAGAATAAAATTAAAAAGAGGCTTGTGGGTGTCATGCTGCTCTCGAGCTTTGACTCAGCGTAAACATTACTTTCATTCTTTACTGATAAAATGTTTTCCTCAAAAGTCTTTTAGATTACAGGATAAGACCGTGATAATGCAATCAGGCTATCCTTGTTTTCGTGCCTGTCCCTTTTGTCCTCTATGCTAGAAAGAAATCTATGCTACCTTACTGAAAATCATAATACTAACAGCAAACAGTATTTCAGTAAGACATGCAAATATCATTACAGATTAAACTCAAGATAAATGTAAAATACAGAAGAAGGCCAGCTTTAACAGAGGCATTGTGCTCGTCAGGCCTTTGCCAAAGGGCTGCCATCAATCTTCAACTCGGCGCAACTGCGCATGCGAAACGAAGCCCCGCCTCCCGTTACCATATATGGTCATTACCTCAAGTTCACTTAATCGCCTCGAGTCTCACCTGTTTTGGAAAGCGACGAGAAGACGCGGATCCAGGATGTTTTCCTCCGGTTCCCATGTGTTGTACCTGTCAAAAGGCGGACAGAAAGTAAGTTAATACACATCAACGAATCACGATTAACGATTAAAACAAGTAAAGCACAACAAATATTAAACATGCGCATATTTTCATAGACACGTGGGACGCGGCCACCATGAGAATCCTGCTCAAAAAACGCAACGAGTAACATACAAAGTTAGGAAAGATTTTTTTTACTGAGTGCACTCCAAAACACTGGCCTTTTTCATGAGAAGTATGTGGTGTAGTCAACAATCGACAGGCTACGCGGTGGCCATTTTAACATCACTGTACTTTCAAGCGGTTCCGCCAGCTATGCAGAAATAATTAAAATCGGATAACATGGCAGAACAGACTCCCCCCGCCTCCTCCTCCTGCTCTTTTTCGCTCGCATAAATTAGTGATGGAATCCGTGGTTACATTTGAAACACACACACCTCTAGCAGCTCTTACGCGCGCCACACACACTGTGGCTACACAATTTTAACCCCCTAAAAATCACACACATTGCAGATAGCAAAATAAGCAGTACTTACTTTGGAGACCACCCTCTCCACTTCACCAGATACTCGATTCTGCCCTGCAGTGAGAAAGATTGCGTGATGAGTTTCCTCTTGCGGAGGGTGGAAATAATAATAACGGTCATGCTTTAAAAAAATAAAATAAAATAAATAATAATAAATAAAATGCAATGCCACAACGTTCCGCTTAACGTTACTTTACCTTCCTCACGCGTTTCTTTTCGATGCCCTCCACCGCAAAGACGTGCTCTCCCACGGCAGGTAGATCCATTTCTGGCTGGAAAGCGCGATGCCTTTTTTACGCGTATTTTTGGGAGAGCGATTTTTTTTTCTCTCTTTTTTGCTTTCCTTAACATCCAGCACCGTCCGGATTAATTCGTTCTCCCCCACCCTCCCTCTCTCGTTCCCTCTCTCCCTCTGACCCTTGCTCGTATTTCGGTCCTCGTTAGCGGTGGGAGGTGAAATACACTCGCTGGTGTTGCTACAGAAAATAGTTCATGCAATAGCCAGGCAGGCGTGTGACGTCACGGCGAGGAGGAGGAGGAGGAGGAGGAGGAGGTTAAAAAAACTAATCCCACGAGTGCCGAGAAACCGAGCTGCTGCTGATTCTCAGCTGCATGACAAATATTGCTCTATTGCAGCCACTGGTGCTGACACCAAAAATGGGTAAAAACACGCACTTTTTACACAGATAAAGAGCTTGCGCCGTAACGACCCCCTCTCTCGCTCTCGCTCTCTTTCTCTCTCTCTCTCCCTCTCTCCACCCAGGATCTCCCCATCTTGTTTATTGAGTGTGGAGAGACGCATAAATAATTAATAATTAAATAAACTTAACTCTTTACACTATAACGTATTGATATGATAACGTTCATTAATGCATTAATTTGCTGACGTGTCAGAAACGCATTAACAGATGAACACCTCTTTTGCCATGTCATGCTTCCAGCTGTCTTTAAAGATTCACGTCATCATAGAGCTTTCACTATAACCTGTTATGTAAAAGACACATTAAGGGTGATATATTAGTTAGATGTGATTCTTATTAAGGAGGCTACATGAACAGATTTTTCCAAATTTCTGCCTTGTCAAATCACCAACTGCTGTCACCAGTAATGGCTCAACTATATCATCTTATTCAAGCCCCAAATTATCCAATTTATCGTTAGAGATATGCAGTTTTATCCGTTGTGAGATACATTTCTGCTCTGTAAAAGCTGCATTCGCTGAAAATGGGCTCTAAATATTTTTATGAGGAGGAAAAACTCCATTATAAATACAGACTACCCAGTGAAATGTAGGTCAGAGAATTCCTTTGCTATACGGACTGCACTACATTCCCCCCGGACTCTTTTGCAATCCAATTTGAAGGCAATCAGACCACACCAAGACTGCTGACTTAACACACGACGATCAATTAAACCTGAAGAGCTGCACACACCAACGTGTATATTAGAACAAGGAATTACAGCGGATTTTGTTCAGCCGCAAAAATAAAATAAAATAAAAAAACCTCACAAACGCCTTATTAAAGTCAAAGTGTCGCAATCGCCGTGCCACACCACTCTCTTCTGTTCGTAATTATGTGTAAAACACATTTTTTAAGTGATTATTTTCGGTCTCGACAGCTGCCAACGAATAAAATTTAGCACCCGAAGGGTTAAAGTGGAGCTCGAGGCGGCAACAGCCAGCCAATAGCAGCGCGAGCAGGCGATAGCGCTACCCGTCCTTATATGGGCATGAAAGAGAACGAGCCTAAATATCACATTTACTCGCGATTAAAAACGCTAATAATCTCATCCGAGTCGAGAAATGGGGTCCAGGGAGGATAAAGAAGCAAGATGCGAGGGGGGAGAAATTGTTAAAATGAGAGAAAATGCGCCGACGTTTGCCGTTTTTCTCTCCATTTCGCAAGTGAATACGCCCTGCTGCTGCCGCCGCCGCCGCTGCTGCCATTAAGACAAACAAGAACAGCGGCACGAAAAATACATGTACGAGGTCCTTTCGCCATCTGTTTATCTGCTTTCAGACACTCATTTACTTATGAAATGAACCGTGTCGTTTATAGACAGACTCTAGTCGTCCGCTTCGAAGAAAAATACTCTCAAGCCGAACCGTGAAGGCTTTCCAACTCTGCATTATCTGCGTCGAAGAAGCACAGGGGAATATATTTCGAGGGCTTGCTTACACACACGAATACACACACACACACACACACTCGAACACACACTCATACAAAACACGGTGGTGTAGCTTAATGGAAAATAACCGACAGCCAAACAAAACCTTCCCCTTTCCCTCTTTGACCTTGCTCCACAAGCTCAAGGTTTAATGTGCGTTTTGTGGCCAAATAACACACATTTCATCAAAGGTGTCTCTATCTTTCCCAATTTTGCTTTACTCTCAAAACTGGGTGCAACATGACCAGCCTTTCTGTGCAGTCTTCTATGCAGGTCTTATGAATTAATGAGGCTATTAAAGTATGATCATTATCTTATCATTCGTCATTTCGGGTACATCCAATTTTATTCAGTACTGTTGGGAATTAGGCAGGAGAAATTGAACTCCGGGGAGCGTTACTCTTACTGTTATAAGACTAACAATAGAGAGAAACATTGTAGCATCCATCGTGTTCGCTTGCAAATAATTTGTGATCAGCTCTGATTCCAGTTCCAGTTGTCGGGAATAGACGGTAGAATTGTTCAAAACTGATTTTCAACGTTCACAGTTACAGGAATGAAGAAGGACAGATGTCTTGTAAAACTAATATTACTGTATTGACAGTGAGGCTTAATGATAGCGTGTAAAATAAATATACTTGCTTTACTTGCTATCAGTAAGCAAAGAATGAGATCTTTTTCAGCCTACAGTTGATTCAGGAACACTTTCTGCATGTTGATGTCAATTATTGATTGCAATAGACAGATGAGACAGTGGCCTTAAATTTAATAAATAACATTAATATTCAAAATGTCCCGAATCAATTTGTGCACTAATATAAAACTATGGAAAACAGCTAAAAGACTGTTTGGAGTTGACTTCAAGGTGTGGAGTCGATCCCTTTATTCTGACGTTCGTGTCATCTCGGAATGGATTCTTTTTTAGGATTGACACTAAGCGAGAAGCTCTTACCAAAAAAATAACCAGACTAGACACATTTCTTGCTAAGTCCAGTTATCGACGGAATGCATTCAGTGGCTCTCAACGTCTCTCACTGTAGTAGATTAACAAGGACTTTACTGTAGATCAGGAATTTAATGAGCACACATGCCAAAAAGCACTGATCTGCCGCTTCCATAAAACTGTTCATGACTCAATTTCCAACCATGCTCCCTGATTTCAGTGTCCAAATCCCAGCTTTGGAGGTGCTCCAACTGCACCCTGCCAGTTGTTCATAAGCCGAGCCAGAAGACCCTGTGTTGTCCATGATTATGTGATTTCGGTACAAATGGCCCTTTGTTCTGCTATTGGTCCACCTTCCCTTACACAAACCCTATCCTTAAACTGTTATAAGAGAACCTGCAGAAACTGCCAAAGCAGTGTCCAATCAGGAGCGGACGGCGCATGACCTCGGGTAAAGGACCACTCAAGGAGATCTCAAACTGTAACCTTTGCACAGCGTTTCCAAGTATGGACTCTCAGAGGCTCTTTCACACAAAACACGAGTCTGCTCATTGAGCGCCTGGCACCAGAGTGCCAAAGAAAGAGTGAGAGAGAGGAAGAGAGAGAGTGGGTGAGAGAGAGAAGCCTCCATTGCTCAGCCAAGCGTCACATTTATCCTACCATAAAGGGATAAAGAACTGGATTGGTTGAGAGCTGGAGGGGTATTAAGACAAAATGTTAAGAGGGGCCCGCAGCGATTCGAACTCAGCGTTGTGGGAGGTCATTATGTCCCAGTCACCTAGCAGAGAGATATGAGCACGGCACACAACGTGATACAGATTGTTTTTGGGGAAGAGTTAATGTGTCTGCATTGTTATAAGGACAGCAGAGTTCTGCACATGTTGAGGGACAAGTTTGCATGAAGGGCATTGCTCATTAAATATGACAAACATTACATACACAGTATTTTGTCAAGATATTTTATTTAATAGACACATTTTTTAGCTGCTTTTTTATTAAAAGAACTGACACAACCAGACATACCTCGCAAGCAGGGAAAAGAGAGGGGGAAAAAGGCACAGATGTAATAAATCATAGAAAAGTTATGAAGTTCAAAAGAGAGAAAAAAATTAAGCACTAAAAAATAAAAATTGGTCCAATTTTGCAGGCAAATTTTATGACTAAACCATTGAAGAATGAATTTGCCACATGGCTGCTTTCTGGGTGCTCTTTTGAGCATCATCTGTATTTAATTATATTTTCAGTCTGGTGGAGCATCGCTCAACTACAGTATCTGTGTGCAATTAAGGCAGCTACTCTCATGGTCAATGTCATTATCAAGCTACTAAGAGAGAGTGGCTGCTCGGAGGCGAGGACCCACTAATACCACCGCATGCTGCACCACTCGTCCCACTCGTCCCCCACTCTCCTCACTTCCACTTTGCTCCCACCCTTCGCCTCATCCACCCCCGGAGCAGAGGAAAAGGGGGTTGGGGGTCGGCGAGCGAGGAGGGTGGAGGGGGAAGGGGTTCGCCACAGACAGTGCAGTTCCTCGGGGTGCAGTGCGATCCTGTAGGACTGCAGTGACGAACCCATCAATATGATATTGAGCCCTGGCGGCCGGCTGCATGTTTTCTTCCTCTGCTCGTTTCATTGTCTCCGCAAATCGGGCCGGCTGAGTTCCAACGTGAAATAACAATAACCGTGCTCCAAACCCCTTGACAAACCCAGAACTGGAGGGAACAATGGTGTTGTGTTTTGCGTTGGGACACTGGGGGCTTTTGATTGGTGTGACGCACAAAAAGGAGAGAGCAAGCCACCCACTTTTCAAAGGAGCGTTTTGGCACTTTTGCGAATTCTTTCGGACAAGACATCGGAGGCACGGCTCCTGTATGCTTGTGTTTTTCTTTTTCGCTCTTCAACTGCTGACTCCAATGTCATGCAAATCAAGAGTGGCACAAGCCCCTCCGCTCGAGCGCCCCGCTCTCTCTCGTCTCAAACCGTCCCCCCCACCCTTCTTCCTCAATAGCATCTCTGGGGAGAGCTTATTTGCCTGTTTTAATTGCGTTTTAATTCACACTCGCCCATCAGCCGAGTGCCAGGGGCCGCCCTCCCTCCCTCTTTCTTTTTAATCGTGACAGCAGACAAACCCGGCGCTTCCTGCCAGCACCGCAGTAAACAGTGAGACGTAACCACATTGCATCCTGGCAGCGCGGTTTGGCCTTTTTCAACAGACAGAAGCGGGTCGGTCCCGGTTCACAAACGATAAAGTGAATGCAGCAAAGTGAGGTCGTCCGGGTGAGAGGGACGACGCGGATGAAAAGAGCATCTCTCAATCTGCATCTAACGGGAGTGACAGAGGGATGCGGCAAACGAAGCTCGACAACTTTAATGCGCTGGTCTATCTATATGGAAATGTGGGAGCGACGGAATCCGCCCCAGCGCTTCCAGGGAAACACATGTACCCGGCCTGGCGTTGCCCAGGGAGAAGTGTGTGTTTCAAACATAGATTAAAAAGATGACTCATTTTAGTTGAAAATACCCAAAAGACCACCGGAGACCAACATTAAATCTGAAAATAATAGAGCGAGAAGTGAACGCTTGCATTTTTTTCCCTCACAGACGGATCACCGCCACTCGAAACCGACAGCCTTTAGAGATCAAAAGGCAATCTCGGTTCATGTTCTGCATCTCTACCGGATTGTCTTTTGCATGAACATCATGTGTACATGCAAAGACAAAAGAACAATAGATTTGTGCAGACAAGGTGCAGCATTTGCGTGCCGTTAGCTGCTACTAACTTTGGTTTGTTTCTCAGTTCCTGAAGCAGCAGCATGTTGCATTGCATTTAGGCCTCATTAACTGCTGCATACCTCTAGCACGGATTTGTCAGCGCACATCAAAACAGACTACGGGGAATTAACTGTGTGTCAGAATTAATCATTTGGTCCCCGAGCTCTCCTCCTAGGCGATATACGGCGTTTCAGACTGTTAGACATTAGCCGTATGACAGCTGTCTATACATCAAAGAGCTCGAATGAGACCATAACAGGAAGCCAAGGAGCACGAGCTATTGAACGTGGCTTTTGTGCATCGAAGAATAAGCTTTATGTTCAGAGTGACGTGATTTCCGATGAAGTGGAACGGAACTGAGCTGTTTTAGCGAAATGTGAGGCGAAAAATCACATTAGGTAACTTGTCGTGTTACATTGAGCATCTAATCGTCTAGTGGGGTAATCTCATCGGAATATATTGCACATGCCGGTGTCAATGGTTATTTAAGAGGAAGGTTATGGATTTTTTCCTCTCGTTGAAGCTAACAGTGAATCAATAAAGCAGGCTATGGAACGCAGCAGGAAAAAAGGGGAATGTAGAATGAACGTAAAATTAACGCATTGCAGAAAACGATAATTATTCCAGACGTTCAGATTGATATTCTGTAGAAATCAGTTGTCTTCCTGAATAACTCAGTTTCCTGGCTCCGAAGCGGCTTTCTGAAGCCAGGGTGGGATCGAGGTCCACCGTCTCACGTAAATCAGCGTGTGACTGATGAACTGAGCAGACTCGCAGCGCTGTCCCAGAAGAACGAATGCCTCTGGTATCTGTGTGAGTCGCTGGCTTGGGTGGAGGTGTTTTGGTTGGCTCGGTTGAGTGTGTGTATGTGTGCGAGTGCATTTTCTTTTCCGTGATGAATCCCTTCTGTCAGCAGCCCTTTGACATCAGGTTCCGGTAGCTAGATTTTTCCACTTCTCCGTGCCGACTCTGGGCGAGCTGATAATCAAAAGTAATTTATGGATTCTGAAAGATTTTTTTTTCCCCAGTTCTCAGGAAGTGGAAGCGACAGAGCGGGGAGTCGCGCTCTCTTTCTCTTTTTCTCTCACACTCGCATGAAAACACGCAGCGGTGTCATTTGTAAGGGGCGAGAAACCTGACAATCTGTTCTTTCCGCGGCCTTCCTCTCTTAAAGCCTCAGGTTAAGGAAAAATAATCGCCCTGCCCTCGCCCTCACGCACTCGCGTCTCCTGGCGATGCTGACGGTAAAAGCGCGTCAAACCGATCGACTGCGTGACTCAGGTGTGACGCACAGCTTCGCAGTCTCCATTGTTCTCCCTTCCCCGTTGTGGCCAGGCTCTCAGCGTTCATGCCCGGGCTCTCAGCACCTCACTGCTTCTCTCCCTCCCCTGCAACATAATGCAGAGCTTTGGTTTTCAAACACACAATGTGAAATAAAAGGCAGACATGGTGTTCGATTGATTTAAGAAGGCAGAACGGGGTTTACGAAATGATTTCCGATTGCACCACAAAGGCATGAAAATAACTCATTTATAGAACCAGTACGGAGAATAAATAATTAATGCAATTAATTAATTCCTGACCAATGCAATGAATTCCAGTAAAAATTGTATTACTGCAAATTTGAAACTGTGACTTTCATATGGTCAAGGCAGCAAAAAGATTCATATTGGATCTGAATAATGACTGGTTAGGACTTACATTTATGCAGTCGTCAAATTTTTTATGCACAAATGCAGCTGTAATTAGACCTTTCATGCATCACGTCCACTTTAATGACCAGTTTTCTTCTCTTTGGATCAGATCAAAATGTATTTTTCACACTTGTCAAAATTTATGCATGAAATGGTTAGTCATTTGGTCTTCTTTTTTTTCCCAAAGATAAAAATAAAGACATATTGTTGATGAAATTTGATAGTGATTTTCAATATATGCATTTTTTAAAAATGTGAGTCTTTGTATTCAATTTTAAAAATGAAAGATTTAAGATGTAAGGAGTTCTTTTATCTATATATATATATATATACACATTATATAACCTCTTTTAAACCAAAAACCTTTTAAAAGAAAAACTGTAAGAAATTAAGAAAGTTCTCGGTGTAATTTATGACTCTCACCCTCCCCACGATTTAGCGAGGCCTCACACACTGCAGAAGCCGTAGATCAGTGACGAGGGGAGTGGGGGTGAGGAGGGGG